>JAUMHE010000042.1:23624976-23641710 GCA_032359235.1 Enteromius mattozi
TATATTAGTGTCTTTTACACTGATAAGAAAAAAAAAACCAAATCACGCCGGCGTGACGGCCGACCTCAGAGGGTTAACAGAGCCGTCATGTTTTGTTTGTTTGGAAGACTGCTTTGAAAGGCATGCTCTTGAAGTTTTGCCATGTCCACTTATTGCAAGCGTCAATTAAGCATCTTTGGGCTCGGTTCATAAAAGCAATCCATTTTATGGAGTTCATAAATTAGGCAGGTGCATATCACTATATTTTGGTATGTGACTTATTTCTAAGACAACACATTTGGATTTGGTTCTGGCAACACTCATAGTCAAGACGTACCTTGTTCCATGTGATTTTTGAGAGTTCTGTACACTTGTAGAATTTCTGTAAACACCATTGGCACTACATTAATTTTCGGGAGTTAATTTGGTTGCGGAATGAGGTGCTCATTCTCATAAATGACTGAACTATGTGTGTACAGAATGGCATTAGGCACAAAAAAAAAAAAATGAATTGAAACCGAATTTAGCTACCAGTTTAGTCTTCCGCTGTTTTGGAGAGTACCCCCAATTAACATAATCAGCATTGTTTACATACAGCATGTGCGCACTTTCTCCTGAACGTAAACAACATGGATTATGTGTTCTGGGGTATTCTTCAAGATGGCAGAAGATGGTAACTCAGGGAGAAGAATTGTTGCATGAATTATGTTATTACTGTTTTCTGCACAAAACGTATTCTCGTAGATTTGTAAGGTTACGGTTGAACCCCTAATGTCATATGGACTCTTTGCTATGTTTCTGTGCATGATCGTGGTAATGAATAAAGGCCTTAAAGGTTTGGAATAACATCAGGGTGAGTAACTACTGACAGAATTTTTGTTTTTGGGTGAACCTACCCTTTAAATATGCTTACTTTGGAATTGGAAGCAGTATTTTCCAACCTACATGTATTCTGTGTTACAAGCACACACACAAATCACTAAAAGTGTTATATAAAGTTGTATAACTGCACACTTATGTTAAAATATTTGTGCCAGGCAAGCATGTTGGAGATTGTGAAGTTTTTAAGCAGTTGAAAATACATCAGATGCATCATTAGTTGATGCTTCCTTTTTAAGGGAGCAAAAACAGTCTGACTTTATTTTAAACTATCACTTATTTTGGACGCAAAGGTTTGAGATAGAGCAGCAGGGTCCTGACTGAGGCAGCATGGTACTGACTTGTACAGATGTGCATACAGAACATGGTGACCTACACATGTAACCTTTAATTATAAAACTGAATAATGTTAGCTGGCCTTTGTCTTTGTGGAACTGGCAAAATGAGTCATGGGTCACTGTGAAAAAAGTAATTTTCAGCTAGTCGTTTCAGATATTGAAGTTACAATGAAGTTACATTTAGAAAACAGAAAAGGTGGTATTATAAAGAGAGTGAATAAAAGTGATTATGAGCAGTGATAATGTTTTTTTTTTTTTTCATATGTCTCAGATATTCTGTCTTTTAAAGCATCAAAACCTTGGAACATCACATATCAGTATGGTTAATAGCTTTATACACAAGCTCACTCTAGAAGGCTCTGTACAATTTGCTATTATCTACCAGCACAATGTTCACATCAAGATTACTAACATGCAAAAGAAATCCATCCCAAGTGATACAGTCACAAGTGGACATCATTCTGCGATATCAAACAAACCATATAATTACACTGCAGCAAGTGCAAATGCATGGACAAGAAAGAACTGCATAAGCTACTCAACTATCAACCACTGAGCTAAAAGCAAAAATGCTTTAAAACAGTGATTTAAAACTAATCCATTGAGGGTTATAACCATAACCTTCTTCTCAGTGCTTAAATAACCAAGAATCAATTTGTGAAAAGTATAAGACTTAACGAATTTACAAAATAGCATTGATTTTGAACAAACGTGATTTAAAGAGTCATAAAGCTGCACCCTTAAACCTAACCCTCAGCAGGCCGTATGAAAAATGAATTTAGCATTAATTTGGCAATATGTACAATAGTTCCAAACTATCACAGGTGTTGGAAAGGAACAGGGAACCACATTTGAACACACACTGCATCAGTATCATTAGATGTGTTAAACATAGTGCCTCCATTTTGAACCACCCCAACAACAGAAAAAGACACAACATCATCTCTTCAACTTCTCAAAATGACAGCAGTCCGTGTTCATCCGTTCAGCTGATCAGCTGGACCTTTCTGTCAGAGTGCGTCACACATCTCTGCACTTAACGATCTCATCCAGACTGTGTGTGTGTGTGTGCACTCATAAGAGTGTTTGCTCAAGATTCACACAGAAGCTTGTCGAGCTTAAGGATTCCAGAGGGACATGTTTTCTTTTAATAAGACAAGAAAGATGCCAATTACAGGCCCTTTGGTTCTTTTTGACCCTCCGAGCTATGCCTTAAATTGGTTAGTTTCAAACACATCACGCTGGGCTGTTCTCTCCCAGTCAAGAGTTATGAACCCTTCTCTTCTCCTCTTCCTCAACAATCAGCAGCTTTCTGTGAAAATGAAGGGGATGGTGAATGTAAGATAATCACACAAGCAGCTTGTTTACATACCAGCTTTAGACAGGGTTTTTGTTGCATTAATTCTGCATATCTTTACACATTAATCTTTGTAAAAATAATGAATGGTAGCATCCTCAATATACATTTTGTAAATGACTGTACAAACATCCTATTTAAATCAAATACAGTAGCTGACCTAGTTAACCAGTTTTGATTAGTAGAATTCTGCTACGTCGAGTTTATATGGCCTTTCTTTGTCTGTCAAAGAACATCAGCTTTTACTGACCTGAGAAACGATTTCTCTTAAAATATTTCAGCAAATACATGTGTGTTCCGTGTTGTTTGCCACTGGTTTCAAATCTGAACTCATAATCGCTTCTCATGTTTTCCACAACTGAATCACTCTTGAGTCAGCATTTTTCAATGAATCGGATTACTGAATAGGTTCGCCATTCAGTCTGAACTTTTTGGTAGATCACCTCATTGGAAACGTTTTCTTGGAAATACCTTATATGTTAGAATACAGAAAACCTACCTACATCGTGTGTGTGTGTGTACCTATATTATTTTTTTTCATTTCACAAATTAACAAGCTCTTTGTTTTGGACCAGTCTACACTCAGATAAATAAGAAATGTATATTTAGTGTGTTTAGTTTCTTGACACTCCTGTTTGCACTCGCCTGCTATAGTTAACCCTTAGTTAGCTTCGTGTTTGGCCTTCTTATTATTCTACATTGTAGACCTAAGATATTGAACTCTAGACTTTAAGAGGAATTCCAAAATAAATGTAATTTAAAGCAACTGGTGATGTGGAATGCTGAAGAAAGATGAGAAGAATGAACTTATATTTACAGGTTCACTGAAGACGGCTTGAAATATTTCAAAACCTAGTGAAGGTTATAACTAAATAAATGGGCCCATTATGATGACTGATGCTGTTTACCTTATTTCGTGACCAGGTTGAAGAGAAAATGTCTCGATGTTGCTGGTTGGGTCTTGTGAGGACCTTTAAATTTGTTAAAAGAAAGCTTTGCATATAGTATTAAATGCATGTGAATGTTTTTAAGTAGTTTAATCACCTTTGAGTTGAGTTTGGGGATTTGGAGAGTTCTTTGTGGAACATTATTTTTGTTATTCCTCTCATCGTGTCACTGGTTGGTCTGCCTGTGCGCATTCACATGTTTTAGAGGAGGTTTGGAAAGTGATTTGCTTTGAGGATCTTATGCTTTCAAAGCTAGTTTGCTATTGCTAGCCTCTTGGAAATCGCCTACACTACCTTTAAATATTGCTTAATGATTTTAAACTGCTCTTAAAACATACAGTTAATGCTAATATATATGGAATTGTAAATACAATCACTGTGCTTTTGTGGTATTTTGTGTTAAGATTAAAATTAAAAATATATTTTTAAGTTCCATTTTAGCTCCTGAGTCTACTCTGTATAATACCTGAAAGTAATTCAGTGTGTCGACCCGTCTCTCTCTCACTTTGGCTGTCTCTCTCTATCTGTCTCTCTGTATCTGATTGTAAGACATCTGTCCTTTGCTCTGTCCGTCAGTGTAAGCTGGTCCCTTTCTGTCTCCTCACCTGTGTGCTTCCATGTCATGTTCAAAGCCTTACACTCACACACATACACACAGGTGAAAAGGGGTGAAGGAAAGGGTGATGAGTTGGTAGCACTATGAAAAGAGTGCTGGATAACTGAAGGTCCAGGTGACAATAGAACTTTCCGGCTGTAAACAGATGGATATTTGGAGCTAATTATAGGATAAATGAATTTCTGTTGGCTTTTAGGTGTGTGAGTCATGTACAGCCTCAATTAAGGGCAGGATGTGAGTAACAGCAATAGAATTTGGAAGGTAAATTAAAAATAAAAATCATGAAGTGACTAAAGTCACTGGCACAAAGAATGGCACACGTTCATCTCAGTCCAAAATATTATTTATTATACTACAATTATAAGCAAAATAACAGGAATACATTTGGTAGTTCCTTGAAAAGAGTTCATCTAAACATGTTAAAGAAAAAAATCTTCTGTGAAAGAACTGGAGCCTTATTTTTAAAAGCATGCAAATATAGATCCTGTTAACATTTCTGCACAAAATGCATTTATTAATCATAATTCATCTAAAATTAATTTGCATCATTTACAAGTGCATTAACTCCTATAGGACATCCAGAAATATCTTTCTCTAAATTAAGAATCAGCAATTATTATCGATGAGCAAGGAAATCCAAGCATACTCTCGGAAAACTAGTGTGTTATGGGCCCATTTTTGAGTGCACATTATCAGTATTTTTAGAAAATGTTTAATATTAATTAATTTCAGTCATGCAATGCAGTTAAGATGTTGTTAATTTGTGCATGTAATTATATTAATGCATGTTGAGATCGCCTTTTTCTTTATATATAAACAGTGTTGAATTGATTCATTTTTCATGTCAGTTTCTGCCTTTATATATCTGATTTGTTATTTACTTTTGAAGTGGGAGGTTTAGGATCAATTCTGATTGTATATGAGGTTTATAAATGTATAAAGGCACAACGTTTGAAGTGACATGATGGTAAACAACAACAACATTTTCATTTTTGTGTGAACTATTACTTTAATAAGCATTTAATGGACCAAAAACATAGTTAATACGTCCTCATGGAATGGCACAGAATATTAAACTGCAGTAAACTTGGCAACTCCAGCCCATAGCACTAAACTGTCTGCTCTCTTTAGCCAGCTAGCATATATCAGCTAGAATTCTCTTTCATCTCTGCACCCTCTCTCTCTCTCTCTCTCCTCTCACTGAAACTCAATTTCATAGAAGTATGAGATATTGATTCCATAGGCAATGTGCTTGTGTCCAAGCTGTTACATTAGCTGTAGCCCTAATCAGGAGCCTGAACGTGCAGGGTTCAGGCATAAATCTCTCCTTTTCACTCTCTCTCCTTCTCCAATCCCTGGAAAAGACCCTTTCATTGTGATGTATTAAAGCCAAGCAGGTCTAAATATCCCCCGACAGGCCTCCAAACACAAATCAAAGCACTGGGCAAGAGCAATATGTAAAACCATAGGCTCCATGTCCGTCGAGGGAAATCCTGCTGCGTTAGAGGGAAAAAAATATAATGCCTCCCTTGTCACTAAGGCACAAATTAAATAAAACACTGTTTAGCGGAGCAAAGAGCTGCACAGGTCTGACTTTAGAAACACATTGTGCTCGCGGTGGGATGGTAACGTCTGCGGGCGGTTAACTTTAGATCTTCAAGTTTCCTCCAGAGCTCATTTCTCTGGCACGCACACAGCCATTGTCCAATCAGGCTCACCGGAACGTAGCAGTTCTTGGCAAAATGCGGAATCTAAGAATTGGCTTTGTTTTCATTTATGAGCCAGAATTTGAATTGAATTGGCCACACGCTCAACATGATGCTGAAGAGAGATTTTCTGAATTGTAAATCTCTAAGATCATGTGTTTTGAAAAAGCTACGTGTTCAGCTCCATCTTGAAGATGTCCTTGTAAATTAGAACATAAAAATGTGTTGTGAAAAATAAAGAAAATGAAAAGTGTTTTTAAAGCATGGTCTGTTTAGTAAAGGATAATGTATTAGATATAATGAAGATGTATTAATTGAAATAAGTAATTAATGTTAGGCTAATTAATTATTGAAAAATCACTGCACACCCTAAGGCTGTAATGCAGCCACATCATGAATGGAGTGAATATTTATGGATTTATTTATATTTTCAAAAACACATTTAAAATTTTACTACTTTTTTTAAATCTTTTTTTTTTTTTCAGACAAAACAAGTTTTAACTATCAAATGAAAATGTCAAAATATGTCAAATGGGAAAATTTGACGTTGCATAAAAAGAAATTCTAATCTTAGATTCTTAATTCTGAAGTCAATTCTTAGGCCATTTAATGTGGACATCTTAAAATATTAAACATCAGGATTTTGTGTTTTGCCACCATTAGTGATTAATGTTCTCTTCTGTATAGTTTCTTGCAAAACATTCACAAGCAAAAACTTTACTATTTTTGAGCTTATAGAATTTGAGTTTGATGACTAACTTTAACTGATGCAACAATTTGTTGCCCAAATCCTGAAGGTGCTTATCACACATTTTTATGTTTTCTAAACCAGAATTTGTCCCCTTAAATTCTACTTACAATTCAGCATCAATACATATTACTCAATTCTACCTTAAATCAAATTCAGAAATTAAATTATATTTAATGAAGGCATTCTTAGTTCATTTCAGAATTGTCTACAACTCTGGAAGTTGGGCAAAATAACAAAAATTATTTTAAATGTAGAAATGCAAATGTACACTACCATTCAAAGGTTTGGTGTAAGTACAATTAGTTAGTTATGTTACGGAATGCTTCAAAGAAGTGTTTGCAGTTATTTAATTAAAAAAAAAAAACAATAATATTGTAAATTATTAATTCATTTTAAATCTCTTTCCTATTTTAATATATGTTACATTATTATTCTTTCTACATTATTGCAAATATCCATTTCCATCAACCATTACTCCAGTCTTCAGTATTGCATGATCCCTTAGAAATAATTCTAATATGCTGATTTGTTCAACAAACTTATAATTTTTAATATTATTTGTTGATGGTTGTGAGTTGTGTATTGAAGGTACTCTACTAACCCCATAAAGTACCTTTGAACGATAGTGTATTTCCAGCAGTAAGCACAATGTGATTAATAATGAGAACCACTTAAGAAATTGATATGAAGATAGTTATCATATGAATCAGTGATGATCAGCTCATATATTACTTAAATACATTCTGTATGTTGATACATTGGAGTATACAGTAACAAGCAGAAAAGCAGACAGAAACTGCTGTGTCATAAAACTGACTCATAATTCTGATCTTTGAAGGAAGATGTATTTGATTCTCCGTGGCATTACCTTGAAGATGCGGTAGGCCTGCCCTTAAAAACAAGATTGCATTTCAGTGATCCATCACTCCAAATACTCTTCCATCTACTCTTCCTGCCATCTTTCTCAAAGCACAGAGCGAAGCGCATGGCACTAGCTTTACATTAATTTAGCTTGTGGTTAAAGCACATCTTACAGAGCTTCACTGTAGAAAAGACACTGAAATATTACCCCAGACAGGAACATTAAGCACCTCCTTGAGCAGAAAGACCTCATATGTTAAAGATATATAACTCTAATATTGCATGAATTGGTGCAGGCTGATTTAGTTTGACCCGCCGAAGATGTCAGATGTCTTGCGTATGCAATTCCTTAGCTAGCAGTCATGCGTCAGGCTACTTATTTCATCTCTGACTGTCAATTGTTTTTTAATCCTCTATAACTGGCAGGTATAGAACATTCTGCATGGAGACTCTCTTATTATGAGTGGATGAGTCAAAATGTCTGGGGGAATGTGACTTTGCCACACAGAGTTGTGTCATTAGTGTGACCTGTCATGGATTTTTGCAGTTTGCTCATTAAAAGTCTCTGTCGCTTTCTCCAATGCCGGATCAGCTGGAACTTAATCAGATTCTTTATGCAGTTTTTTATTTTTTTCTTCAAACACGCTACTGAATAATTAGGAGAAATGAGCGCTAGGGAAGTTCTTCAAATGGGAAATGCTCATTAGTCTTTTTAAGTGTTAAGACATTACAGTTTTTAGACAAGGTGTTAGAAAGAATTCGATTCAAAATCTGGCCGAAGATTTTTTTGGGGGGGTGTTTCAGATGATGTGGTGGATTTGGGAATGGATAAAGGTCCTATATAATCAATTGTTCATTGGCGATGCTTGGATGTCCTAAAACAATTGTAATAATCAGAATCTGTGTGCTGAAACTCTTAGACTGTGTCTTATATTCTATGTGAAAATAGCTGGCTTATCTGACTGTTTTGTAATTACAGTATTGATCAGAGTCCACGAGAAGGAGAAGAGTCTCTTGACACTAATGCCCCTGCTCTAGAGCGAGAGAGAGTGAGAGAGAGATAGAGAGAGAGAGAAGGGCAAGTATGTATTAGCTGTAGATGGGACACATAAAGAGTTTTTAGCAAGGTTAATGGAAAATTCATTATTATCTGATTAATTTCATTTAATTAGCTACAGTTCATAAGTGGAATATTATCGACTAAGCGGGTGTTTGATGACTTGTAAAAGGAATGCTTATTAGAAACACTTTTTTCACTTTTGGAATTGTAAAAAATCAAAAGAAAGCTATAGTCAAAAGCAGAGTAATTTTGGGGGGGAAATATATATTTGGGGAAAAATATATACAGTATACAAGTATATAATACTAGTATATAGTATTATATAGTATATAATAATCAATGTTGAAAATGGATCTTGCTGCTAAACTGAAAACAAGTAAAAAATTAAAATAAACAGAATTTATTTTAAACAGATTTTTTTGTAACTATCTTGTTTGGTCAGTTTTATGAATGTGTAGAAAACTACAAATGTTTAGTACATACTTATAAGTGAGAAGGCATAAATTATCCAAAAAATGAAAAATCTGTCATCATTTACTCACCCTCAAGTTGTTCCAAACCTGTATGATTTTATTTAATTTATTATTATTATTTTTTTAAATTCAGTTTCTGGTTCTCATTGCATAGTTGTTTATGAAAGACACTGAGGGTCAGTATCTGTTAAATATCCAACATGCATACAGGTTTGGGAAGCATAAATGATGATGAAATTTTAATTTTGGGGTGAACTGTCCCTTTAAGAAAAGCCCAACAAAGCACAGATGAAAATGTAATATCACTGAAGCTGAAAAAAAATGGGGGTTTGAATCAAGAGTTGGAATGATATTCATACAGTTTAAGACACTAAGCAATGTAAGTTGCCGAAATGTATTCTTTTTCTTCTATTTTTTAAACAGCTTTTGAGTCATTCGTTTAAATCATAGAAAAGTGAGAGAGGTAAAGAGGGAGAGATGGAAGAAATCAATAAACTAATTTCAAAGTTTCTGGAAAGTTCATAACTTGCAAGCAGCCAAACCAATGGCCATTTACTCTGCTAATTTGTTCTCTGTATTAGACACAACTGCACGAGGTCTGAGTTGGGACTGACACATGCTTTAAGATTTATGTCAACTGATGTCAACTGCTAACAGCTTAATTGTTGACCTGGTTGAGTCAGAAAGTTAGAGCTACTTTGTTTTACATCTTGTTTTGCTGTTCATGGCTTTCTTTTCTTTTGCTTTGACTTTATAATGAAGTCTCAAAGGGTCAGACTATGCTAAACAAATGGTTGTTTTACAGAGGGTTGGTTGAAACAAAATATTAGCTGAGTGTTCAGGATTATAACTGAATATGTCAGTGTGCTGTTTGTAGAAGGAGAACGCAAAAACATCTTACAGCATGTGACTTTTAAATGCCTGAAAGGTTCATTTGTAAGCATGCTGGGACCCAAAATGGTGTGAAATTTTATTTAATGAATTTATGATTTCCCAGCAATCTTTGCTGCTGTATTATTTGTATTTCTATCATGACAACTCTCTGATGGTTTAGCATGCTAAAGTACTTGACAATGTTTGATCTTGGGGGAATAGATCTGCTATGTACCCAGGCTTGCTAGTGCCAGTACATCCATAAACATGCTGCTATGAACATTGCTAAGAAAAAATAGTAAATATGTTAATGCCTTCTTGCAGTCATATATCATATGAGTTAAAAGGAAAATATTTGTTTCTGTGTACTTGTTTCTTACCTTTGTCGGTGGGGGTGCTTAAGACAAAAAGGTTGGGTAACTACAAAGAAGTTCAATGCCGGATGTCAAGAGTAGTGTTTGATGTCCAGAGTTCAGTGCCCTTCAAGCAGGTTGTTCAGTTACAGATAAGACACACTGCTCTAGGGAAGAAACTGTTCTTATTTCTGATTCTTTATTGTTCTGAATCACTGTTTGGAGGGTAGTGCTTTGAAGACTTGATGAGCGGGAGGTGAGGAATCAATGGCTATGTTTCAAAGCCTACTTTTTCAGACCTCGACCCACAGTCCCTGAGGGAGCAGCTGAGTGATCGCCGAACACGACCAATGAAACCCTGTGGAGGATTGAAGTTATTCAATTGCCATAGGAAGTACAAACTCTGGTGACTCTTCAGACACACCGCTTCCCTTTCACTTCAAATCCTGAAAATTATGGTTTTCAGCAAGATAGGAAATCTCCACGGTGATGACGGTCATGTCGCTGAAAATCATCAAGTGGGCTCAGATCGTTTCTTGTCTTCTCAAGCCACTCTTCTTGTCTGTAGACATGTTGCTTACACCAATCATGTCAATCACACCAAAGTGTCATCTGCAAACTTGTAATAAGTCCTGGGATATGAAAGCACTCGTGTAGAAAGATCTGAGAATGCTAAGGTCTGTGTGGCGCTGTAGTACCATGGGTCAGTGTGTCTGAAGTTTGATTTCACGGACTATGTGGTCTGTTAGCAAATTGCACAAGGTCCAGTAGGGAGTCAATTATGATAGAGTTGGTTAGCTCAAGTCGTTCAAATGTTTTCATGACCCCGAGAGTCAAGGAGAGTTTTTAGTCGTATCAAGTGTGGGTTTATTTTGGTCTTTTTTGGTGATGGAAACAGGCTGGAATTGAAGCCAGGGGCTTTTGTATTGTCGTGAGCTGATCAGCACAGAGCTTCAGGGAGAAATAGAGGGACAGTGTCTGGACTGGTTGTGTTTTTGGTTATTCGGCCCCTGAGGAACTCGCTCATTGATCATTAGTGAGGCTCGGGATCCTGCAGGACTGTTATAATGGTGAAGGATACCCGTTTTTGATTGATATGGGAGGTATAGGGTTGGAGGAGGATGGTCTGACTTTCCATTCTGCCCTTGTTAGAGTCATCGGATGCTAAAGGTTATATGTCAATTGGAGAGAAATCTCATCTTTTTGCAGTTGGAACCATCCCACAGGCATTTCCATACTGAGGATGGGTCATTGGCTGAAAACTTCATCCAGCTTTGCAGAGTAACCCTGAATTGGCTGCTCTGACTTGCCTCACTAGTTTGTTTTTGGCTGCCTTGTAGAGGTTTTTATGCCCACTTCTCTAGGCCTTCGTTTTTGCCAGCAAAGCTGTTCCATTGTAAATCAAGGCTTGTTGTGTACGGCGTTGCAAGAAGCCAATCAGCTACAGCACATTGTTTAGAGCTGTCTCACGGAGACAGGTCTCAATAAAACAAAGGGCAATTGAAAAGTCCTTATGTATGTTTGAAAGGCACAAGAGCACTAGTGGTCCCGCTTTATTACCCCTCCTACTTTATCTCAAGACTAGCAATAAAACTGCTGCAACAGTTCAAGATATACCTAATAAATCTCACGGCAAGTAAAATGCCGTAATCTGTTGGTATAGTATATTCCTGGTTTGCAAAAGATCTTTCTTGGAAAGTAATCAGATATCCTTAACATTAACAAATGCACACAAACACATAGGAAGCATACATTGTTTGAATTTCTTGATAAAACTGAGAATTTGAAAGTTGAGACTCATCGAATGGTAGGTTTTTTTTATGCATCAACTGAAAACAGCACAAGTTGAACAATCAGTTTTACAGCTTAAGAATCAATATTAGTTCATCAAAATGAAGATTGTTTTGTTTTGTTTTTCAACATTTTTCCAGTGCATTTAAATTTGATTTGCAATGCTACAGTTACCTTGATTTAAACAGAATTAAAAATTCAATACAATTTAAATACATTCTCAGTTTAGAATTGTGCACAGCCATGAAGAGGCTTTTATTAAGGAAGTGGAGAATTTTTAAGCTAAACTATGAAACTTTGTACATTACCATTGTACATGTACCATGTTAGCTATTTCACATTAAACACCAAAAAATACTATTTAATTCTAAGGACAAGAGAGAGGTTTAAAAATGGTAATGAATACCTAATATATGCATTACTGGGCACAAATAACTGTACTATATGGAGCTTTCTATAAAAAAAAAGGACTATATGTAACCCCAAGGATCCAATATTCAACTTTGAATAGAAAGATTGCATGTCTGAGAGAAAAGTGCAAGTGAAAAAAAAAATGTAAGTAGAGTGTCTGGGTTTCTGAAACACTTCCACAGCCAAAAACCTGTAGGTGCTTCATTCTCTCTTCCCTCTCTATTGCATTCTATCATCTTTCTTCTCTATCAATAATCTCTGTTTTGACCTTTTCAGTCCATCACTTGTCTGTAACCTTATTAGCAACCTTCGTGGACCTTTATTTGAGAGAAAGTGCTAAAAAGGGGGAACTAATCAGATCTCGGAGCTGACAGTGGCCCGGCAGCAATCAAGCGTAATGGAACAAGCCTGTGAATCAATAGCGCTAGCAGTGATCGCGGACTGACAAAGGTTGTTTAGTAGTAGGTTCGTGCTAATTGAAATCAATGGGTAATCTGATGACAGTTCTTTGCCTCGATTCCACGGAGGATTCAAATGATAGGTGAAGATTATTGGAATGGGCGCACAAACTGATTGGCTATATCTCTTTTTTGCTGATTCACAATTTAGAAAGCTAATCCGTTCGATGGGTGTTAAATAACTTGGATCGATAGGAGCGGCAATACGGATTTAATGGTGATTTCTGTACACCCATGAAGGTTTGTCAATACGCTGTTAAACACCACATCTGACAACATGACTCTTCACTACTGAGGAATTTAGTGAGCAGGCATGTGTCTGTGACTAAGTAAGTTAGGTTGTTGAGTCTTAAGGCTGATTTAGTCTGTTTCTCCCCATCAGTTTCACATTACATTTACATTTACATTGTCAATTCACATTAATTACATATCCTTGAAAACACTATATTCTGAATATCACATCATTTTTTAAAGTGTATTTATTATATATTTTTGAAAATGACCTTTCATGCAACAGCAAAGTGAATGAAAGCATCCTGCAAAGTTTTAATCAGTGAAATCGACCAATCACTGGAGGGGTTTGGAAAAGTGAATCATTGAACAAACTGTTTGGGAGTCATTGAATAAATAAGGTAAAAAATAAAAGCATATTATAAGAAAATTAAAGTGTTTTTTGACCTTGCATGCATGTCAAATGTTTGGAATCCCAAAAACCAAAATATGAACTTTTCATAACCCATAATAGGGGCACTTCAACAATATCTGTTATTGTTTGCAATCTATTAATTAGTGGTGCTCACTAAGGCAAATATCAATATTACTAATGCTCATGTTTAGGGACTGAGCCATATTGATTAATTTAGTTAGAGGTAAGGACTAGGCCATTAAGCAATGTTTACAGCCACTCAGAAGTCATGACTGAAAATAAATGAATGAAAATAATAATAAAGCATTTTGATAACTGTTCACTACAGTTACATTGCTTAGTGCTGGTTAATGCATTAACTAAAAACGATCAATACATTTGTTGCAGTATTTATTAATCTTTGTAACCTTTAGTTACTTAGTAGTATTCAATAAAACATTAATAAATGTTTAAATTAACATCAACTTAGTTATTACTACATGTTTAAGAAGTATTCTTTATTGTTAGTTCATGTTAACTAATATAGTTAACTAATGTTAATAAACTGAACCTTGGTGTAAAGTGTAAAAAAATAACATATATGAAATTAATGGTTTCAATCAGCCATGATGTCAAAACCCAGAAGGCTAATCTCGCATGGGTATATTGTTGTTGTTTTTTTCTTCCTCCCATTAGTAAAATAAGGTCTGTAAACATAACTTGAGGATAACACCAAACATTATGTAATTAGGGTTAGGGTTTCTAACATTTAAATTATTTAAATAATTCTAAAGCAATTGTGCTGTTTTTATGGGTGTGTGTAATCTATAGAGCAACACATATATGTACAGGTATCATCAGTATATATGTAGCTACCCCAGACCTTGTTTATCATAAATTGTTACCTGAAAGGAATACCATGGTGAATAACAAGTCACATCTTTTTGAAGGTCACAGGTTTTGAAGTCACGGCTGCAGCATGGCATTTTCCCCATTTTAAGATGCATTTTACATTCAAAGGGATGTAGTTTCCTGTCAATTACTCACCCACATGTCATTCCATACCTGTATGAATTCTGTTGAACATAAAAAATATTTTGAAGAATTTTGTTAATGAAACAGTTTCTCTTACCATTGACTTAGGCTACATCCAATCGAAGCCAGAACTTATCCTCATCTCAGAAAATATCTGTGTCCACATAAAAAACCACCAGGGCTGTCCAAACTCGGTCCTGGAGGGCCGGTGTCCTGCAGACTTTAGCTCCAACCCTAATTGGAGTGTGTTTAATCAGGTGTGTTTAATTAGGGTTGGAGCTAAACTCTGCCGGCCCTCCAGGACCAAGTTTGGACAGGCCTGCACCAAACCAACACAAAACAATGTAGTACACAGACCATTATAGGGCATTGTAATTCTGTAACGGGGCCTTAAAGTATGGACAAAAAGCACACATTTCCCAGAGTACCACCTTCGAACAGCAGGTTAGTTCAAGACATGAGGATGAGCAATGACAGAATTAAAATTTTTGTGAGTTCTATCCCTTTAACAAAACAAACACTTAAAATTCATCTCATAGCTGTTGGTGCAAATAATAATACAGTGTGATACATATTACATTGCTGAAATCTTCACCTCTGGTTCACTATGTACCTTTAACTATTGTCTCACCCAATGTCAAATTCGTAGAAAGTTTAAAGATGTGTCGTAAGGGAACAAAATGACAAAGGCAAGGTCAAGAAGGGACGTATTAGAAATGCGTTTTGAGCAGATTCCCTCGCAGCGCTCCGAGTGCAGTTCTCTAAGCTCCGAGTCTCCGCTGGGAGACGTCTCTGAAGTGTCTACAGTCAAGGGGGCTATTAGCGAGATTATGTGGAGTGCAGTGTTTGATTTAATTAATCTGTTGGGAGAAATACCCGTGCAGATTTACTTACATCTGTTTTCCTAACGTTACTTCGACAATCCCCTACGCATACCTAATTAAACGCATAAACATTCATGCAGACGCGGTCGCCAGTATCCTGCTGATATGATGAAAACTGTGATGAGATCACTTTGATCTACGTTTTGTTACTTTACACATGGACCGCACATATTACCAGCGCTCGTGCGCTTCTCGGCCTTGGCGGTGGGCGATCAAATTAAGAGGCAGCTGTCAGTGATTTGGGGAGTTTTGCGAAAGTGACATTTGGCCTGGCTGAAAAGTCCTTGAAATGCAAAGCAGGGCGATTAGAAAAAAGAAGCCGGTATGCTTTATCAAAGCGCGGCCTGGTCCTGCCGTTCGGCTCATTTGGAATCCAGGCACCGCCGCTGTATTTGTCCAGTGCTTTGATACATGCATGTGCACACTTTCTTATCCCTCGGCTTAAGACTTCAATTGCCACGGACAAGGACACTGTGACAATTTAAGGCCGCATCTCTATGCTCACAGCTTGCGTATTCATCCTGACCTATTCCAGCACATCTGCAGGGTTTAAGCTCCAGACTCAATTAATCAAGCTGTTAGATGTGATTGAATGGGTCCAAGTGAAAATTGTGATTTTATGGCAAGAGTGAATAAAAATCACCTAACTGCTGCACTGTTCGAGGAACATTGGTTAATAGAGTTTTTATTAGAATAAATGTACAGGAGTCCTTTAATTGTCCTCTATATTGATCCAGTTGAGCATAAGTTAATTAAGTAGTGCTAATGAGATTTCTACACACAGTCTGTATAGTTTTTCTAAATGCTGTAGCATAAAAAAGCATTCATTTAAGTATCAGTTATAGTTTTTTTAGTTTGCTATTTGACAAAATAAAGCTTAATAATAATTATTAGTTTAGTTTAGTTAATTATATATATACAGGGACAATGCACAAAAGTGCCAGACTTAGCTATAAAGCTAATTTGCATATTGTTGTCATTATTTATTCAATTATTTTTTATTGTTATGATTCCAGTCAGTGTTCCCCAGTCTTTGTAGACTCCCATGTTGTATGTGTCTGTGTTTCCCTGTCACGGTCTTAGACTCTTATTTTGAAAATGTCTGTTCTCTTGTGCCTCCGCCCCCTTGTTTGTCACTATGGTTTTTGATTAGCTCCTCCTCCCTTATCATCTCGTCCTCTCGTTTATCATGTATTTAAAGAGTCGTTTATATTCCAGTCTCCGCCGAGCATTGAGTTTCCCATTTGGATATTGTTCGCTGATCGACCGACCCTTGCTTCTGTACCGGACTATTCTTGTGTTTGCCTCCACCATTCCTGTTTGCTGTCGTCTCGACC
>JAUMHE010000042.1:23645362-23661954 GCA_032359235.1 Enteromius mattozi
AAAAATTTTTTTTACTTGACCAATCACAATAAAAAAAAAAAAAAAAAAAAAAAAAAATATATATATATATATATATGTGTGTGTGTGTGTGTGTGTGTGTGTGTTTTACTAATTTCAATACCACATCAAAAACTAAAAGACTAACTAGTATAAATTCAAATAAAAACAAGTTGCATCTAATAACATATGCAATACAGCAAAAATACAAATACATTTCTGTGCATGTAGGTCAGCATTTTTGTCTGAAATAAAGTATCTTTCAAAGCAGGATGATTTTTCTACTTTTTAGTGCTAAGAAACAACCAAACTGTTTGAAGCACAGTCATGGTGGGAGTGCAAAGGTGTTGATGTCTGAAAATACATCCTAGACAGGGAGCCTTTTGATTTTGTAGCTGTAGAGTTCATGGTGGGCACATTTTATGCTGTGTTCCTTTTGTATATCACTCTGAAACATTATGTTGCTTTGTCATCCATATTAATTAAAAGTTTGTCCCATTTTGAAAAATGATAGATTGCCTGTGAGGAAGAACATTCCTGACTTACCAGAATTACCGTCTTGGAGGTTTTAATGAAATGTCTATATATGTCCTCAGGGTTTCCAGACTAAGAGGATGCTCTCGTGCCATTATCATTTGCATGAAACATATACAGAAGTAATTAATTTCCCCACAAGAAATTGCCAGTAAATTGTAAAATCCTACATAATGTTTTATCATTTCAGTATTTCCCAATTGGTTATATATGGCTAAACATGAATAATAAAATAATCATGCATAGTTCGGATAGTTAAAGTCAAAGTCATTTGATTATTCAGCACAGTCTGATGGCAATTAGTAAATATTTTACGAGGTGGTTAATTTGTACAAATTCGTATGGCCTCACTTGAACGAATTCATAAGATTTTTGCTAAAATCGTACGTATTTTACGAGTTGCCAGTTCATATGAATTTGTACGAATGACCTACACCTAACCCCACCCCTAAACATGCCCATCACTGGGGTTTTAGACAAATTTGAACGAAAACGAATATGTACGAATTGGTCATGAAACTGTGTTAATTTTATTTGTAACCTTCATCTGTCATTTAGTAAAAGTTAGCCAAAGTAGACAAATGCCAGTATGAAATGCTTTATTTACAAAAAAAACAAAATTAATCCAGAAACTATTATTTATTTATTCCAGGTTTGGTACATTGTTGGGTTTCTGATCTAAGTTCCAAACTAAGCCAGCATTTTCCATTCTTCTAACCCTGTCATGACTCGATGCTAAAAATGAAATTAAACAATAAAAAAAGAAGAAATGAAATCCATTGCCGTTCTTTTCCACCTTGACAACTTGACATTTTTCCCTCCAGAAGTTTTTGCCACTACTGTATCTATATAGTGCCTGCCCATAGACTACTGTATCTTTGATTTTCAGTGTTAGCAAACATCTGTGTGTTATATCTGCTGACTGGCAGTTTTGTGTGCCTATGACCTTGATTGCGGCATAGAACTGAGAAAAACCCTCTTATTACGTCTCGCAGCGTCACCAGCTGAGAGGAAGAGTAATTTGCACACACTACACTGTAGAGCATCCTCATGTTCCTGTTTACTGGTGGATTGAGGACCTGAAGGACTTAACTTGAGTGTCATGTTAGCCCTTGTCATTCAGCTGAACCCAGGTGTACTCTGTGAATGTTTCTCCTTTTCCTGTGTGATTCATCAAATTTGTCAACACTTCAAAAAAATCATTTGAATTTTTATGAAAAGTTTTTTTCTGTCTTGTTTTCCATGAAAAACATATGAAAACCATTCAGTTCATGGAAAACAGTCATTATTTCTGCAGTTCTGCTTGGTCAATCATGCAGAAAATGCACACTTCACCTATAGTTCAAGATGTGTTCTGTGAAAGTAAGGATTAATAT
This sequence comes from Enteromius mattozi, assembly GCA_032359235.1. Lineage (NCBI taxonomy): Eukaryota > Metazoa > Chordata > Actinopteri > Cypriniformes > Cyprinidae > Enteromius > Enteromius mattozi. The sequence continues at coordinate 23,647,270 of JAUMHE010000042.1, forward strand.
TGGGTGAGCGTGATTTCACCAATTACAAGATGTTCCCGGATCAACATCCTTGTTGATCGTGGAACAACATTCCAATCAACCAATCAGAATTGAGGAATAATTTTTTCTAAAAAAATCTGTTTTAGGCTTATAATCATGGTTAGGTGCTTCTACACCCTTGTTAATCAGCTATCATTTCCCACTGATTTTAGGCATACATTTTGGGTAGGGGTAGGTTGAAGGGTAAGGATTGGGATAAGTTTATATTTTTGGACAGTAGTGTTTTTCCAGGATCAACACACAATGTTGATCCAGGATCATGTCTTACTTGGCAAAATCACGGTGACCATTAATATTGACATTATAAGTAGGTTTTAAGTAAGTTTAGCTGGCTTAATATACACTACCATTTATTTTCTTTTTTTTTTTATTATTCAGCAAGGATGCATTAAATTAATCAAACGTGACAGTAAAGGCTTTTACATTGTTATAAAACAGTTTTATTTCAAGTGAAGGCTCTCTGTTCATCAAAGAAGAAAAAAGAAAAAGAAAAAACAGCTTTCCCCAAAAAATATTAATGTTTCTTGAGCATCAAATTGGCATATCAGAATGATTTCTGAAGGATCATGTGACACTTAAGACTGGAGTAATAATGCTGAAGATTAAATTTCGCATCACAGGAATAAATTACATTTTAAAATACATTCAAATTGAGAACAGTTATTTTAAATTGTAATAATGTTTCACTGTATAACCGTTTTTGTGAGCTTTGCTGAGCATGAGAGACTTCTTGCAAAACAAAATAATCTTACAGAACACTTTGAATGGTAAAAAATAGATAAACAAACTTTTAATCAGTGAGATCTTGGGACAGACAGACTTTTATGTGTGTGCTGTGCAATATACTTAATTTGACATGACATAATCATATGGTGTTTCCTATAGCATAATGATTTAAAAACATATAGTATTTGTTACATTTATGAATTTTTAGCTGAAGCTGTTATCTAACATGGCTTGCATTGCATTCGGAGTATATAATGCATTCCTTAGATGCTTTCATTATAATTGTCACAAAAGGAAGGCGAGAGGGCGTGCGGATTTACGTGCAGGCTTTTATTATAACACTCAGAGCGTAGACAGACAGTCAGGATCAATACAGGCGAACAATAGTGTCAGAGGCGAGGCAGAAACATAAACAAAGTCTGTGGCGTGGGTCGTGCGAGGGGTAAACAGAGTCCGAGGGGAGAGGCAGAAGCGATAATCCAAACAAGAGCAGGGGTCGGCAATGATTAATCCAAACAGAGTAACAAGGAACAAGAACGCGAATGAAAAAAAAAACAGTACAATGAACCGTGAGTACACAAAGACATCCGGGGAATTTATACACGTAAGACTGGGCGGAGACAACAATCAAACACCATGACAACAAACAAGGGGGCGGGGCATGAGTTCGTGTGAGTGAGTCCATGAATGAAAACAGACACAAAACACAGAGTACTAGTCTGACGCTGGAGTGCCAACCAGAAAGCTGGGCTGGCAACTCCAGCTTATCGTGACAATAATGTTGTAGTATGGCAATTTTGTATACCATATGAACAGGATAGTATCAACATTGTCTGAACATCTTCATCTACATTCATTCTTCTATTGGTTTTTCATTATAGGTGGCCGTATTACCAGACAAATTTCCAACCTGTTCTCATGAAAATATGTACCTCTGTGTACTTTTTGTGCAACATAATTTTACGTATATTACTGCACGTATCACAGCAGTTTCAAAAAGAAATGTCCAATGAGTGGCGCTAAAACACAAGTTCACGGGATTCAAACCAGAGCTCCTCGCCTCCCAAATACATCTCTATACTCCATGAGCTACCGAACTAACCTACCGTCTATGAAAACCCATAGACATGAAGCAGGATATGTATGATGCTAACAATGAAAAGCACCAGTTTTCAAATCTCCCAACATAATAATATTGTTTTAAAGTCATAACATGATATTTTTAAAGCAATTGTGGGAAAATTATGCTTTATTAATCAAAACACTGTAAATTTGTGTGAAAAGGAATAAAAGGTATCAGAGTTTTTATGCACCTTGTGTTCATTTCTTTTGGAAAATGCAGTGATATGTACTTATTGGTACATATTTTGTGTCTCGCTAAAAATTACAAGGTACGTTAATGCCATGAGATCAGGTAGCAAATTTCAGTTGTATACAAACATTTTGTCTTTTTGTCACATTGTGTGTAATGTTAATCTTTTAAACATATTGAAAAACATTTGAATACATCCTGAATGCGGTAATTAAGACCCCATTTCTCCTCCTTCACCCCACTTTCCCAAGAGTCCACGCTAATATTATGGATGACAGTGTAAGAATCATCACTTTCTGTGCAAACAAAACAGCTTATCGCACCTTTTTGTAATGACACGGTGATAATTATCATACCGTCCGTGATGGAAATCATCGAAACCCCTTCACTCAGCTGGTTTTGTGGCTTTGTGCTTTGAAGGCCCTGTCAGCTATTTTTAGTGCATCTGCAATATCTTCTCATCACTGGTGTTGCATGTTGGGCAATTACCCCATGCTCTGAAGAGAACAGGGTGGCTCTGAAACCAAACGCCAGCTGTCTTTTTTTTTTTTTTTTGTTCTTCTTCTTTCTTTTCTTTTTTTTCCTCAGCAAACGCTCCTCTGAGTCGTCTGGTAACCAGGGAGAATCAAGAGCAAAGAGTATAGAGAGAAAAAAAGGCAAAGGAGATTTAAGGACGGCAGTAGAAAGTGTACTACTCCATGAACTCACAGCCGAAACATCAAAGATTAAATGAAATGTGAGGTGAAGCACAAAGGGAGAGATATTTAGGATTGAAGATCCCTAGTTACGCGATCATAATGAGCACATCAGAACAGATTGAACATTTTAAATGAGATTCAGTTCGTAACCAGCCAGCAGTAAACAAAAGTAAAACATGTAGAGTACTCCACACTGTAAACCCCAACATTTTCACTAATAAAACCAGTGAAGTTGCATTTGAAATGTCATTTGAAACCAAAATTAGTGTAATGTTTTTGAAAGAATGCATGTAGGATATTGCCTATAAATGCTGCCTAAAAGAAACTGGAATATATATATATATATATATATATATATGTATATATATTACATAAGTTAATAAAACGATAAAATATAAATTCTTAATTAAGCTAAGACTTGCTTGATTATAGCAATGGAGCAATGATCTTCATATTGTTGTGTCTTCTGAGCATTTTAGGTAGAGGAAATGGCATAAGGACGTGCACTTTAGTTATTTAAAGGTGTATGTATGCATAATAAAATCCTAAGAATTTATAGGCACATATAAATAAGAATAAGGGCCTAAAACCAGGTGTAGGTGTATGTATGCATAATAAAATCCTAAGAATTTATAGGCACATATAAATAAGAATAAGGGCCTAAAACCAATGATTTTTTTTTTTTTTTTTGTCCAACTTAATTTGATGATCTGAAAAAGTGTCCTTGTACTTGGAAAAGGCACTATATAAATTAAACATAATAGAACAAATAAAACAAAAACACAAACATTTGTTTGTTAATTCAAATGAAAAAACTAAACACATATCCTTATAATACCACTCAACTGTAAAGTATTTCATAATTTCACTATTATTATTATTTTCATTATTATTGTGATTGTTATTATTATTATTTTATGTAATAGCACTACTTACTTACTTCTCTTTGCCAACTTTTGCGATTGCGATGACTGATTTTTATTCAATTCGCATTTGCCAATTATAAATATTAGGCCCTGTAAAAACGTATTACAAAAAAATCTAGTTTTTAGCTCTCTTTCAGTACTGCTGATGTTATTTGTGTTAGTGTATTGTGTGCAGTCACTGTTACAGAGCAATTAGTTGATTAGTGCTCCATAAGTTGGACCCTGTTCGAAAAAGCCATTTCACTCCACAGCAATGAGCTTTAATGCACTGTTTTGTTTGTGAATCACTCTCTTGTGTGTCTCACATTTGACCCACTCAGTCAAATGATGACAACATAGTTGTAATCTCTATATTTTACTTGATATGTGTGATTCAAGTGCAATCATAAAGTGTGGCCTGCATTTGTGGCTTCCCCTAAATGGTTGCATTGACTCTTTATTAGGTCGACTTACTGGTAAGGTTTTAAGAAAACACAGCTTTATTCATGCTTTGAGTAAAGTCAGTACAGTAGACATTAACCAAATTAATGTGTTGCACTAAAATGGAAATTTATCATTGGATGTTTTTTTTTCACTGTGCATTTTGTCTAATAAAAGATTGGGAGCTTCTGTTAGGCTTGAAACTGAAACGTCTTTCCATGTCGTGGTGATAAACTTCGAATTTCTTCAGGCGTATAATAGATGTTGAATTCTTCGTTTATGAAGCCATCAGGTTTGTCAAGTCAGCAGTCAAGTGGTGATTAAATCGTTCATTTCTGCCACGATGCCGGGCCTTTTTATGGCATAATGGAAGATCAGAAAGCGATTAGCATTTTCTTCCATCTATTTTTTCCCTTTTGTTTACGCCTCTTGTCTCTTCTGTTTGATATTTTTTACATTTTAAAGGTCTCCAAATGATGAATAACACATGAGCTACATGGTTCCAGTCTAATAATCCTTCTCAAAAAGAGTGTTTTGCAAAAAAAAAAAAAAAAAAGGGCAATTTTAGTATTCTTCTGTAGGTACAAATTGTGAACAGCAGTTTCAGCAATTAGGGGATTAGTGGGTGTAGTGTTGCAAGGAGTTTGTGTAATTTGTTTCCAGTTAGTGAATAAAACGCTGGATCAAAAAAAATGACGAGTGTACAAAGCAATTCAGATTTATTTGTACTATTGTTAACTTTGAGACAGACCATGTTTTTGAAGTATTCAGAGTGTTGGGGTGTTGATTGTAATATACACAAAAGTTAGTTAGGGGCAATTATAACACATGTAGGTCATAATATTTTTCTTATTAAATAGTATTGAATAGGGCGTGAGTCAGCCGCTTAGATCGCAGCTGATCTGTGAGGGACCCCGGTCATCGCTCACGGAGTTTATGGATTTTGCCCTGTTGTGTGTGGGCTCTCCGTTTACAGTGGGGATTGTGGAAGAGGAACGCGATTCTGGCGTCGCGTCGGCATCCAAAATGGCGGATGCGCTGGAGAGCGATCACAAAATGGCTGTCAACCCAGAGCCACAGCCGCTGCACAAGATGGCTGCCACCCCTGAGCCACTGCACAAGATGGCCGTCACCCCGAGCCACTGCACAGGATGGTTCCCACACTAGCCTTCAGCCAAAACGGAACTAAAGCCACAGTCTCCAGCCACCACGGATGCCATGCCGGTACCCCCGCATCGTGGTTGTCGCACATGAAGGCACTGGGGTGTTCCGAGGGCATTTGAGGCTGGTGTCATGTCTTGCGGACCCCCCTTTGATGTCAGTGAGGGCAGCTGCTGCCCCCAGAATTCCAGTGCAGGACATGCAGGACACTGAGACTGTTCCATTAGCCTCTGTGCTCCCTGTAATGGCGGTTGCCATTTTGAGCGTGTGGGCTGCACACTGCACTTTAGAGACCCCATCCTTCCACTATTCATCCCCCGAGTCTTTGTCTGTGCCCAAGTCGGCGCCCGAAACCTCGCCTGTTCCTGAATCAATCTCAGCACTGCTGGAGGTGCTGGCCATTGATCCCTCGGAGGTTCCGCCGGTGGCTGCACAATCCCCAGAGGTGTTGGCTGACACCATAGATCCTCTGGAGGTTCCGCTGGTGGCTGCACTAACCGCAGAGGTATTGATGGGTGCCGTAGAATCCCTGGAGGTTCCGCCGGTGACTGCGCAACCCCCAGAGATGACAGTTCCGGCTGTAGATTCTTTGTCGGTCCTGCTACGGCTCAGGAAGCTGCCCCTGAATTCTCGTCCTGCCCTGTCATGGCAACGGGGACTGTTGAACCCTCGTTCTCCCCCGTCACGGCCAGAAGGGCCACCATAGAACCCTCATCCTGCCCTGCCAAGGCTATGGAAGCCGTCCCTGAGCCCTTGTCATGCCTAGTCACAGCCATGTAGGCCGTTGAACTTCCGTCCTGCACTGTTTCGGCTAAGGAGGACGTATCGAAGTCATGCCTAGTCACAGCCATGGAGGCTGATAACGTCTCACCCTACCCTGTTCTGGCCAGGGAGGCCGTCCTCAAACTCTCGTCCTGTCTTGTTCCAACCATGGAGGCCACCTGTGACCTTGCAGCCTGCACTGTCCCGGCTGAAGAGTCCTTCATTAATCTCTCTGTGCTCTCTCTTACAGTCACGTCTGCTCTGCCATGGTCTCCTGTGCTACCCTGGCCTCCCGTTCCGCCTGCACCAGCCTGATGGGCTCCCGTTCCATCTGCGCCACCACGGTGGGCTCTCGCTCTGCCCTGGAGGGTATCTGAGTCGTCTGCTCTGCCCTGGAAGGCATTTGTCCCGCCTGCTCTGCCCTGGAGGGCCTCTGTCCCGTCTGCTCTGCCTTGGTCCTCCTATGAACTCGCAGCATGTACTGTCTCGGCCGCAGAGGCTGTTGTTAACCCCTCTGTGCTCTTTGTTCCAGTCCCGCTGGCTCTGCCCTGAAGGGCTGCTGTCCTGCCGGCGCCGTCTGCTCTGCCCTGGAGGCTGTCTCTGCCGTCTGCTTTGTCCTGGAGTTCATCCGCTCTGCCGGCCTCGCCCTGGAGGACCTTCACTTTATTTGCTCTGCCCACACTGCCGTGGTCCCGTGTGCCACTATCTCTGCCCCACGGTACACTCCCACCTTTGCTCTATACGTTTGGTCAAGTTCCACTTCCACAGGGACCTGGCCCTCCGTCCCTCCCCCTGTTTGCTCTACCACCCTCCTGGACTGTATTGCGAGCGTCTGGAAGCCGCTCCCAATCATAAACAGTTAGTGCTGTGAAACGATTAATAGCATACAATATATATATATATATATATATATATATATATATATATACTGTGTATATTTCTGTATATATAAATACAAATACATACAGTATATATTTTGAAAATATAATATAATGTATACGTGCATGTGTATGTATTCACATAATAAATATACACAGTACCCACACGTAAATTATGTAAACAAAAACTTTAATTTTGGATGCAATTAATCACGATTAATCGTTTGACAGCACTAAAATAAATACATCAAGTTATTTTATCTTTGTAAACCATCACTTTTGGTTAAAATTAGACTCCATAATACACAATAACGCTTCCCCTAGTCAAAAAGTCCATCCCCTGTTGTCCTCTCATAATTTAAATGTTTTTGCTTAAAAACGGTGCTTTGATCTATGCTCATTTCTCCCCTGATTCAGGAAAAGATGGGCTTTTCACTGGAGAAAGCAATGTTTTGGATACAGTATTTGTATGTCAGCCAGAAGCAATGTGGTTTAAAAGTTAAAAATGTCTTATTGAAGGATGTATTTCTTAAAAACATGCAGCTTTTATCGATGGATCAGAGTCTTGTGGATTACTTGTGAATTATCATGATGCTTGTATCAGCTGTTTGGACTCTCATTCTGATGGCACCCATCCACTGCAAAGGATCCATTGGTGAGAAAATGAATAAACGCATACATAAGAAATTCCCTCTGCTTTACTTTGTACTTTTTGCTACATAAGACAGTGGAGACATGACAAAAAGTGATGTAGCGCATGAGGAAAAGATGCAAGCCAGATCTGAATATGTATTCTATTCTCAAAGCCTCTTTTTAATGTAGAGTAACTCACTTCAGCAGAATGCCCCGAGTTTCTCACAAGTTCTACAGCAGTTTCACTCTAACACAATCATAAAACTGCATCAGCTGCTCAGAAACAGCAAGAACAAAATAGTTTATCCCATTATTCTGCTGACACTTCCATCCCCTTTCTTCCTGGGCTGGTATACAGGCCATTCACATATTTAGCGTCAACACAGATATGAGATGAAGCCTGCGAATTCTGCTGCCAGCTCATGAATTGAGAGATAAAATACATGAGCCTTCAGGTATTATAAATTACTGAGGTCTGTTCTCTTCGCAGGAGGCTGTAATAGAATAACCCCGGGGACACGTTGCCAAGTTGAGCCATTTAATGGTCTTGGGTCATAGAGCCTGTTTTATGATAAAGTTTGTGTTAGCTGCACTGCAGCTTGTTAAATTTAATGTTCAAAGTGTAACAAACGAGAGGCCGTGCTCCTGTCCAGATCTGCATTGTCAACACGCCTGCACTCCACGATTTCTAACCGATACAGTCAGATAAAAGGCCTCACAATAGTGAATAATTTATAGCTGTGTATTAATTTCATGGTCCAATAAGATGTTGGACTGTGGGCGGGTGAGACGAGTCTGTGGGAAAACGTCTCCTGCGCTCAGAGAGATGTGAAAACACAGGCACCGACTGAGAAAGGCTTGCAGCTCTCACCACTGTAATTGCTCTGTTTGTCGGCTTGTACTGCAATTTCCTCAGTGCTCTGGTTGCGACCTGTATCTGTGCTATTTATGAAATATCTTGTTAATTCTGACTTGGATAATTAGGCAGCACTGTTGATTTGTTGGTTTCCAGCTTAATTATCCTGAAATTAATGGAAATTAGGTTGATTAGCACTTAATGTGCCGCACATGGTTTTAAACCATGGCATGTATTGAGGCATTTTGTTAGCATGTCATATTCTTTATGATATCATCGAAAGAGTAAAACGATATCTTAATATTACATTTATGGGCTTTAAATGCAGCTCCTAAAAATAGTTGGTATCATTGAAAATTTAATTTGCACAGTTATTTATTTTACACAGTGAATATACTGTACGTTAGAGTGAATCTGTCTAAAATGTTATTAAACATTATCACATCCGTATTTGTTCAATCTAACCAAATAAAAACTTTTACAGACATTTTGCATTAAAAAAAAATACTGTTATTTGCCATCATATCACCTTGGATATGATCACTTTGCTTAATTACAGTAATTAATGTACACAAACATATATCAGTGTCATTACAGTAAACTAAATCTACTACCATAAAACATTTAAATAAATACTTAAATTAAATATACAGAAAACTAAACTGACATACTATTTGTCTGTTTGACTCACTGATTGACTCATTGACACACACACACTCACACTCATTGATTGACTCAATCACTCATACACTCACTCACTGACTCACTGAATGACTAAATCACTCACTCACTCACTCATTCACACACACACACTGACTGACTGACTCACTCAGACACACACACTCATTGATTGACTGACTGACTGGCTCGCTGGGTACAAATTTGTCCCCAAAATTTGGTTAAGTAGGTACACTGACTAACTGGCTTACTCACTCACTCAATCATTCACACACACTCACACACAATCACTCACTAACTGATTCACACACTCACTGACTCACTTACTGAGTCACACTCACTGATTGATTCAAAAGCTTATTTTCATATAGGACGCCTTGCTAAAGAAAAATAAATATTATTGTCTTATATTGTGGCGAGGCGGGACCCCATGATATGACCTCCAGTTTCATCTAAACTGCTGTAGTAAGTATTAAAGTCAAGTTCCAGATGAGCCACTCATCCAACATCAGAGCCCCGACTTAACATTATTTAAGGTGGTGCGGGTGCCCAGACAAAGTGAATTTGCATGATTAAATTAGGATGTGCACGCACGTATGCCAGCCCATATTTTTCCCATCACACCCATTTTAGTGCTGATTTACAGCCTGCGGCCCAGCTTCAGTAAATTCAGTTCTCCTGTGGAGCAGAGTTCTCTCTCAGTATCTACTGACAGAAATTCAAAAGTACCTGAGGATACGAACACTGAAGTTAGAATAAACTAATACATTCTGAATATATAAAAATTATAGTATCTGACTTAGTCATACGTATTTTTTCTCTGCTTTTTCTCTTTATTTATTAATAGAGATCAGAAGCATCATGTTTTAAAATGCACTGAAATGTCTGAGACCTTTGGTGATTATCAATACGTTCAACTGACAATACAGTATATCTTAAAAGTCAGTAAAGTTACAATCTTTTTTGATCAACTTTTATATTTTAGCAAAACTTTAAATATATATACATTTTAAAGCTCCAGTCAGTATTCAGCCATTTTTGTCAATTACTTACTGATTTCTGGATCAGATTTCTCACAATTGTAGCTATAATAGTATTAATGTTTTTGTCCCACAGCTGAATAATGAGTGCATTTGGTCTTAAAATGCCTCTAAAGCACAACTGAGACTGATTAAATGCTGCAGTGCCGAGAGAGCATGAAAATTCTGGAATTAGGATGTAATCCATGTCTCCCGGCTTAGCTTTGTTCCTCAATTTTGAATTGTTTTATTATTTGTTTCCTGGAAATAACATGACAGATTCCCAATGTTGTGCTATGCAAATGCTCTCTACTCATCAAGTTTTAAGCCTTAAATAGTCCTTTTATTTATGTTTTAGTTTATTTGGAAATTGTATTGTAATGTAGAGGCTTACATTACAAATGTGTGTATATGTATATAACTATTTTGTTTCACATAAAGAAATAAAATTTAAGTTAAATTAAAAATAAAATAAAGTTAGGCTTGGAGGTGGTCATTTGACAATAAAACATTTTTATCACTATATCTATTAGTGGTTGGCCAATATATCACCAAGATTAGTGTGATTTCAGTGTCTTTTGCGGGGCCACTTTATGTGCATCACTTTTTCAACTGACAGCAGTGCTGTAACAAATCACAATACTCGACTGCTGCTTGTGATGTATAATTATGCTTATGTATGATCATACGACATCAGCAAGATGAACAAAATTATGTAAATGGATTGCACCTGTCAAAATAATGATCCTTGACTTGGTATGTAGGGAAGCATTCTTTTGTTCTGAGGTGTCTCACAAAGCTGAAAGTCTGTGGGTGGATTTGAGATTGCCAGTCTCGCTCTCCAGACCTGTAAGCATTTTATGTGCAATCGACATTCTAGTCTCGATGACCTTTCGCCAGATTCAGACATACTTGTGAATGACAAGCACATTGATTCTGTACCAGAGCACTTTGTCTCCCATTAGGAGGAAACCGGAGCCAGCACAGGTGATTATGAAAGAATACATTCCCATTACAACAGATGGATCAGACTACTGCAACAGGAACTTGTTTGTGCCTTTCTTTCCTCACTCAAGTGGATATACATTTAAAAGTCATTACCTTTTTTATTAAGGCGACGTGGTTTATTTATGTGTTTACATCAATATTTTATGACATGAAACTAGTAACTATTTCCTGTAAATTTTTCACCTTTACTGGTTCATTTCTAACACTAACAGATATATTGATTTTGTAGAAAATTTGTAAACATTAAAATTTGACCATTTTTTAAATGAAATACAGTAGCGTGCTCACTTAGGCCGCATGTGCTCAAAAATAGAGTACAAACTACCCATGTATTCATTTTATAATCACCATGATTATGAACTCTTCAGATGTTATTGGATAGCACAAAATAGGGTATCTGTGTCTCAGGCTTTTTCCCTGTGCTGACAAATGGCACAGAGTTTGGTCAGAGGAAATAAATGCCCTCTCAGTAGCAAAAGGAAATAATCCCTTTAGTGCTTTCTCCTCTCCCGTCTTTCTCTCTGTCTGTCTTCCTGTGTCTCGCTGCAGATCTCTCTCCGTCTCTGCCAGACAGTGCTACTTGTATTTATTAGTTGAATGGTTTCACAAATCAAACTACTGAGAAATGATTAGCTTTGCATATTCCATGCCAGTCAGCACCGTTTCGGCTGTTAATGCTGTTTGAGCCACCCGTAAATTAAATATTATCCCCTCCTCTCTCAACAGAACCCTGTCTTCTATTTGCTGAATGTACAATCACCAAATTCAAAGAGTCCGCAAAAACACGAGAAAAGCTTCCAAAATAGCCTTCATGTACACTGTGAATGCTGTAATTAGTTTAATACTGTGGGATCCAAAATTCTTCAAGAACAGAAAAATTTGGGATACAAAATTTCATTTAAACATGTAATTTGGGGATTTATGTTTTTGTATTTATTTATTTTACGATTTTATAATAGTATTTTAATAGTGTATTCTTTTATAATAATTATTATTATTATTTTAGAAATTTAATTTAATCCCATATTTTTTTCTAATTAAAATGCATATATAATAATAATAAATTATGCATTATATAAAAAAATAATAATAATAGTGTTGGCTCTGGATAAATAAACAAATAGTGCAACCGTTTGGATAAATCTTTTCGAGTTATAACAACTTCTAATAACAACTTTTAATCTGATTAATCTTATCTATTTCTTTTCAAATCAACAGCTTACATAACAGCATGCTACATCTAACTTAATTAGTATGCACTAAAATAAAACTCTCACAAAAAACTTCAACATATCAGAAAATCTTTTAAATGTCAAACATAATAACATTTACCACTAACAGGCCTTTAAAAAATAAATTATTTAAAAATAAATAAATTACTAAAAATCTAAGTTAATCAAAAAAAACTAATGAAAATATTTAAATTGCGCTCAATATAATTTTTACAACTTTAAAGGATTAATTATACCAATACATTTGAAGTTTTAACTTGCATCCACACAGTGCGTGTGCATACTGTAACAATAACCGTCTGTGTAAATCTGCTCTTAAACCACTGCGAAGAGCTGAAAGCTTGGTCTCCCCATCGCAGCTCTCTCATAGAGCATGCCTCCATTAGTGCAAAGCAAAGGACCTCTTTTATGGTGCTCTGCAATCAATTTTTTCCCAACTTCCTCAGAGGTCTAGGTCTACTTAGGCAGGCAGTCACTGGACCTACATACGCTTTTAAAAAAAAGAACCTTCTACTTTGATTCTTTAGAGGCACTCTCCAGGAAATCTAGTGAGCTCTGATGATTGTAAAAATGTCTTCTTTTCTGGAAACTACAGGTAGTAATTGAATCATTCGCTGGTGTAACCAATGGCTTATAAGTGCTTCCTGGTTACCAATTTCTTCTTTACTGACTGACTGACTGAAGTAAATGAACTTCAAGGTCTGACAAACACGCAGATAGTTAGAGAAGCATTACAACATCTGTGTCACAGCAGCACAGAAGCGCTTTTGCAATATGTACAGCAGGCTATCATACTCCTCAAATACCCATTAAAAGGTATTAGCGAACAAACACAACTATTCTTCTTTGGGGATGTTATTTGTTCTTATCCGTTCTTGCTAATTCATTGACTGTTAGCTATGCAAGTTGAGTCCATATGCTTGTACTAATGAGGTCAGAAAAGTCTTTGGAGGCGCACAGCTGCCACTTAATTAGTCTTTGTGTTTGTCTGTGAAACTGACCCAGTGTTAATAAGCCCTCATTCCACAGGCTCTAATTCTTCTTTTTCTTGCTCTTTTTGTTATTCATCATGTCTAGACATGTTAGGTATCAAGTCAGGTTTGTATATCATAAAACTGCTGATTTAAAGTAAGAATTTAGACTATTCCTAAATACATGTTCCTGGTTCCCTTTTTTCATCAAAGTTGCAGTGAAGTAAAATAGCTTTCAAGGGTTTGTCTCTGGATAGCAGACCTCTACTACCTCGTCTGGTTCTGCTGCTGCTCTGTATTTTGATAGTTATTGCTTTTTTAAGTTAGTTGATGCATTGGATTTTGAGGTCATAAACTACAATCTTGGTCTTAGATTGTTATGACTTCCCTCTACGACTCTGTTCTCCCTTACCTCTGCCCCTAATATTTTATGCCATATTGATAAAATAATGGAAATATGAAAAACTCATCGGACTGAGCATATGTTTCGTAAATGCTGAGCATATGTTGCATAAATTTTGAGATCCCACTCCACCTTGAGGTAAGGTCGTTCACTCAAACTTGTAGCCTTGGGCAAAAAAAATGCTGCTTTGAATCCAGAATATGTAATTTTTTTTTTCAATATTATTTTTTACAGTGTTTTGCTGAAGGCTTTTTGATTTAAGCCTAACATGGATTGAAGCATGATATTGTTTTGGTTAATAATTCAGATTTGTATAGAGTATAAGTGAGCATGTACGGCATTCTTTGGGTTTTTCACTGTAATTATTACTTTCCTGAACTTTTCCTCGTTCACCCGACCAAATCTTTCAGGTTTCCATGTGGGGAGCTAATTATTAGGCCTCTTCACACTGACAGGATTTTTAGTTGCATAACAGAGCTACATGATTAAATGTACAGTATGTGCATTTTCAGCCCAATCTCACGGCAATTCGTACATATTTTATGAGGTGGCTAATTCGGACAAATTCGTACAACCTCACTCGAATTTCCCACCTTGCACGAATACGTACGAATTGGTCGTGAGACTGTGTTGGCATTTTCTAAGTATTTACTTGAACATATTTATATACTAAATATAATATTATGAGTTATTAAACAACAGTTGGTGAATGTTGATAAATCAGTTTACAGAGCAGTTTTTCATCTTTGTTCAGCACTGCTGTATGTGCAGTACACCTTCTGTACTTCCTAGCTTACGTGGGCAGTGAATCCTGTACCTGTTATATAATTAGGTTATATAGTCACCAAAATATATTTGTACATGCATTTGTATACATGCTGTGAAGCAAGTTACCCTTTCAGTCGAATCACTTCGACGTTACATATGGGATCTCGCATGAGAGACCGATCGTCTTCGAGCCGT
>JAUMHE010000042.1:23662100-23676580 GCA_032359235.1 Enteromius mattozi
CATGCGAGATCCCATATGTAACGTCTCCGTTCCCTCCTTCAGGGAACGTGGGTTACGTTCGTAACCTAGACGTTTTATTATGAGGTTATTTTGTGGGGTTGGAAAGTTCAAGCAATGTTTGTTTGTTTGTTTATATACTCATTTATTTAGTTTTGGTTTGTATAAAGATTGTTTGCATCAGGGAAATAAAGAAATAATCAAATAAATAAATAAAAATTATTATTATTATTTATATGTGTGTATATATATATATATATATATAAATTCTGACTTTTTTTCTTGTAATTATAAGATTATATCTAAACTTAATGTTATATCTCAAATTCTCAGTCTCGTTTTCTTCAGTATTCAATGGGAGTGGGGGGGGGGATGTCAGAATCGTGGAATAAAAGAAAAAAATTATTTTTTTTCTATGGTGGAAATGGGCTTCCACATATGACTTCTAAACTGAGTTTATAGCATTTTTTTCACCCATATATGCTTGTTTCCATGGTGATAAACTTTACATGGCATTGCAGGACATTAAAGATGTGCTCCTTTATTGACATTTGTCCTTATTATCATAATGATTATTTAATTTCCCATTGTTTAAGCACAAATGTATGTTTTGCATGCAGGCTACTATTTCTCAGACTTTCACAAGTGACATATGAATATATGTGTTATATGGCAGCAGGGTTTTCAGCTGACATAAGGCTTTTTGGTTAGTTGAGACCGAGTCTGTGCATTGACCCAGTCCAGTGATCTACGCAGTCTCATTTTAAAAAGATCTATATTTTATCATTAAACCACTAGGCTTCTCACCATTTGTCAATACCCATCAGCATGCCATTCTTCCATCCAAATAACAGAAAGCAAACATGTCATAAATCCACTATCAAATCCACTTAACCTGAACTCATCTTGGCTCTCTGGAGTACCTTATGTGCGAGCACAAGCTCCATATTGCATTTCCAGTCGGTCTGAGAGCTATTTTAGCCATATAAGGATTAAAACATGATTACACAGACAGCTGACAATGCAGTTTGAGGATGTCAGACCCAACTAAATAACCGTCAACTCTTAAACAGCTCAATATGAGAGGAAACAAAGCATTTTTTTAAATGCACTTGCTGAATATGAAATCGAAAGTCAGCATGAGAAAGACTATAATAATGCATTATCTTCCTAATGAGGAAATCAGATTAAGGACATTGAAGGATATGGTAAATAACACTAATCTCTGTTTAACCAGTTGTAAAATAGCAAAATAGGTGAAGTCATACACCACCCTCCTGAGATAAAAGTAGAAGTTGATATGTTTCATATATTAAAAAAAAAACTAAATGCCATGTACCCGTCTGTTATTGGTTTCACAATCCAATGTTTTATGCATTTTCAAACAAGTACGTTTCTTTACTACAGTGAACACATGTAAAATATTTATCCTGATGGATGTTTCAGTGTTGCAGTCCAGCAAGGCAATGATCAGGTTACAGCAAATGCATTATTTGTACTTGATTAATTTAGACAGTTTAAGAATAAATTGTAAATTTTTTAAATAATTAATCTGAAACATCTTTGAGTTTGAGACTCATAGTGCAAAAACAGAACCGACACTGTTACAATAACTGAAAAAGAAAGTGTGGAACTGATTTCACTGAAGACTGAGCAATAGCTCTTTATAAATAAATCTTTAAGCTATATGTTCTCAGGTGTTAAGCTTTCAGAACAAGCTTGAGCAATTGTTTCATAGTTGTGTTTGGTTCTTTCCGAGCTTTGATTCCTTCTGCTGTATTTTCTCCATTTTTATCTCTTTTTCCCCTAGTAGTTCAAGGCATGTAACCACATTACTTTGACAACAATTGTATTGACATTTCTCAGTGCAGCGCACAATAAAGTGATTTAAAAAGTAGTCCTGTAAGCAGGTTTTATCCCTTGTCCTCACTGGCTGGAAAAGTCACAAGGCATACTGGAAAAATATGCAGGGGAAAAAGTTAGCAAAATAGCTGAATCAGGGAAAATTGCAGAACGTTGGACCACACCAATAACCATGCTTTATGACAAAAAAAGAAAATAAGGCAGGGAGACATATTACCTCACATGTCGTAATGGTGTGCCACAAGAACACGTGCGTATTCCTCTAAAGTTGCCATGCACAAGTGGGTAGCAGCTTTCTTTTGCCTAATACAATAAAGGAAGGATATTTAGAAGAATCATGGCGAGATGAAAATGCGAATCGGCCATAGCTGATCCATTTCCCAATTTCACATTATTTCCCACACTGCATTGCTTTCAATGGTACATTTGCTACATACATCGCATGAAATTCTCGCCTTTCCCATTATGCTAAATACCAAACAAAGACAGAAACGTCCTCTTGGGAACCATTAGGCCAACCATGATTGGTGGCTTTCCATTTCCTGTGCCCTCAACCAGAGATAGCGAGTACTCTATAATTCAGCTCTATCCTGCACACTTCCTTGTGCTTTATTGCATCTCATGAGTGACACACAGCAGGTTATTATTCACTGTGTCTTCTCCCGAGCGTACTACACCTCTGCATTGTCACTAGAAGCCTTGGAAGTGTATATGGCCATAGGCCAGGTAATACTCCATGGTTTCTTGAAAAGTAATCACTGGCAAGGTGGCCCCATGGGCATTTTAGTGTGAGGGCACTATATCCACACCAGATGTGCTCTGGGAACTGTCGTCCACCTTCTTCACTTCTGGGGCTAGTCATATCATGTGGTGTCTTCCAATTAGTGCATACATGTCTACATGTTCTGTCACACTGTTGGCTAATTAGCTAAACTGATATATAATAACATTACAGGCTGTAAATGGTTCACAGAATGTCTCTTAAAGGGACAGGACTTGTTATCGGTTACTCACCTTCGTGTGTACTCAGCTCTTTTTCTTGCCTGTGTAACAAAAGGTGAATAATGAAATTGATTTAGCTAGCCAGGCTCAATGGAAAAACATGCTTGTGGCAACATTCGTGAAAAATTATATTACTTAACTTCTCCAACATTTCACAGCATTTTTAAGGTGAAATGTCTGATGATTGGCACTAAAAATGTAACTCTTTTCCGTGCTTGGAAATAACGTACCCAGGCCAACACTAAACCTGACTGGTAGTGTAAACAAAAGTGAACATGCAATACAAACACATTTCCTGAAGCCACTTTGACATTTCATCTTGCTTTTACAAATATTTGAGCTTGAGAATCAAAATTGGGTTTTATAGGACTCATACCTGTGCTCAACACTGCATGTGCAGTGCTGTACCGGGTGAGCTACCAAGCAAGTTTACTACAGTAGAAAAGCAAAAAGCTATAAATATGGTACTGGTTCTGTGAAGCTAAAGCGAAAATGTATTACTTTACAAGTCATGCACTATGGTAAAAGCGTTTTAAGATCATAACAGTACTTTGCAAGGAATTGTGTAAATCAATAATTTGCCTCCGTAATCATAATTAATTAAAGCCATAATTAATTAAAGCTATTCGTGCTTTACTGACTCTACTGTTTATTTCAGCTGAAAACATTCAAAAGCACCAGTTTTCAAATATCCCATCATATTAATATTGTTTTGAAGTCATAACATGATATTCTTCGAGCAATTGTGTAAAAATTACGCTTTATTAATCGAAACTCTGTAAATTTGTGTGAAAAGGAATAAAAGTGTCAGAGTTTTGCTGCCTCTAGTGTTCATTTCTTTTGGAAACTGCAGTGATATGTACTTGTTGGTACGTATTTCGTGTCTTGCTAAAAAGTGCACCAAGGTATGTTTATGCCATGAGAACAAGTAAGTTGTTATTTTGAGCAATCTTTTTAGCATAAGGCAATGAGGGCTTAATTTAGATGTCATGACAGGAAACTCTCCATATGAAAGCATCTGAATCATCCAGGTGACTAAAAACTTTAATGCATTCATTTCAATTGAGTCAGCAGTAGACTGTGGGATACAGGGGAAAGTAATTGCTTAAGCAAAGCATTTGTAGACTATAATTACTCAGTCAGCGCTATAATGAATATGTCATTTAATGATCTGCTGCTGTACAGACAGTGACTGTCAGAATGCAAGATGAGCCAAATCTTCTGAAGGACTTTGGGTCAGATTCAAAGCTGGTGCTCGCTGAATGAGAAGTTCCATAAATCTAAATGATGAACACATGAAATACCTCTGAGAGAGACATCATGTTAGCCCCAGGAGATAGATAGCAGTGTGGAGTTGTTGTTTTCTTTACCTTTATGATAGTAGTTAGACAAGTATTTATCACATCACTCCTTCAGTTATACCAGGTATCTACTGTGAAGACTCCCCTGACCCGCATCAAATGTGTGAGAGGACCAATCAAAAAGCAGTAGAATTCAGTGTCACTCACCTGGTGACAATTTGAGCAACACAGCTGTGGCCTGTGACACCAAACATTTCCTCTCCAAAAAAAATTACATTGCCACATGTACGACGGGGCCATAATGAGGGTGTTCTCATATTGCTGTGTCAAAAGCAGACCAGTGCACTTGTAAAAATTTATCATGACACCTCTGGTGCCTGGAGATTCAACAATACAAAGTTATCAGACTGGAAGGTGCAAGAAAATGTTATTCTCAGATTCTTGGAGGAATAACCTTGCTTTTTTTGTGTTTTTTTTTTTTTTTGTAGTTCAGCATAATAGCTTTATTTTGTTTTATTTTAAAAAGTCATATTGATAATGGTATGTTTAAATATTATATATATATATATATATATATATATATATATAATTATTATTATATTAATAATGTTAAAAATGTACACTTTGTTTGAAACTCCTGCAACTTTTCTTCTGCACCTGAGCCTGTATTGGTAGCATCTGAACTTTTATACAGATCTATAACTAGAAGTGTGCATGGAAATAAAAATGTTATTTTGTCCCGTAAATTCCATCCCCGATGTAAAGTAATGCTTTTGTAGTCATGTTTTATATAGCATTTTTCAGTTTTTGACAACCTCTATTTCTGAATCATTTTGTCGTCAAACCTGAGCAACTCCCTTACACAGGACACAATTAAAGTTCGAAATTACTTGGCCAAAATGTTGAAACCACACTTAGAGGAAGGGGAAAAAAAGGCGGTTATTTTCCCATTATGCTTGCTGTGGCATTCGATCAGCTGGGTTTGGATTGCCTCCTAAACTGCCCATAAAACAGCTGCATAAGAAACTGCACAATTATGGAAGCCATCTGGAATAATAACGCTGGAGAATGAATATGATTAACGCTAAAATAAACAGATGGCAAAGTGTTAGATTGCTGTTCGACAAGCACATAATGAGAGGCAACCTTAAGCCCAATTATACAAGCAGGACTCTGCTAGAGAAGACGGGCTTGGGAATGGAAGACTGCTAATTGAAGCCATCACTGCAGGGCCAGTGTAAGACTAGATTCACTAAACAACACCGATCAGGCCGGTCATCTGTTACCCCTCGAGAGGGAAAAAAGACGGTATACTTAGCGATACTGTTGTAGAGATGTGATGTTTAAAGGTTCTTTGACAAGACGTCAAAGTGTAGAACGGCTTATGAGTATCATATCGTAATGAGCTGTCAGGATCGCGAATCGTCATGGGATTAGATTAAAATCAATTGTCCTTCAAGAGAGATGAAGGAGGTCTCGACAATAGTGGATGGTGTTGACGATTTCTTTGCTGTGTGGCTTTGCACATATCTATCATGAGATCAATGTGCGATCACACCCGTACGGTTTTATCCCTTTTCCGCCGTGTTCAGATTAATGCAAGACATGCCAGACACTCCAAAATCCTTAGAGGAAGGTGCACAAAGACATTCTGGAAGGTACTGGATCAGTTAGTAATTGACTTGTGGGGGATGGCGATGGTGGGCGGTGGTTGAATGAGTTTCGTCTCTGTTCTGAGACCAAAGAGTATGTAGCCTTTTCTTCCCGAGAACATACGGTAAACAACAACTGAAATTGTTTGCTGGCCTTATCTTTCCATAAAAGCCCAGACCTCTTGTTCATCTTGCAGCAGAGCAAATTGTTCACCTTTTACATTTTTTTTTTTCACCTATTTCAATGCTCAAATCTTGAGTCAGCTTGCCCTTGCGAAAAGATGAACAAAGTATATATAACTTTATTCTGGTGTTGTTTTTTTATCAGTACTGATAACTGAAAAGATTAGTTGGTTTATGCAGGTCTTAGACTGGTCTGCTTGGTGGACCAGTAAAGCTTGTTTGGTTAAAGTTGACCAACCATGGTAGTTTTACTAGTTAAAGGGATAGTTCACAATCATGTTGTTTCAGATTTTTATGACTGACTTTTCTGATAAAAAAATATATTTACAAAAAAATCTGGTGTTGTTCGATCTTTGTTGTACAATATCATTTGTTTTGTTTCGTTTCGTTTCGCATTGCAATTGTTTTGTTTTGTTTTGTTTTGTTTTGTTTTGCTTTGCTTTGCTTTGCTTTGTTTCGTTGCATTGCATTTCGTTTCATTTCGTTGTGTTTCGCTTCGTTTCATTTGGTTTTTTTTTGTTGTTGTGGGTTTTTTTTTATTGCTTTCTTGAACACAAAATTAAATTATTTATTGTTTGTTTGTATGGTGTGTTTTTTGTTGTTGTTTATTTATTGTTTATTGTTTGTTTTTTACTTGTATGGTATTTTGTTTTTTGCTTCGTTTTGCTTTGATGAACACATATATATGATAATCTTTGGGATTGTTATGAAAATGGAAATTGTTTTATTTTTGTGTTGCTTTGTTGAATACAATACATATACAGTATATATATATATATATATACATACATACTTTTTGTATATATGTTTTGTATATATATGTTTGTTAATAATTTTGTTAGGGTTATGGTTAGTTAGTTAGTTAGTATGTTTGTTTGTTTTCCTTACAATAAAATTCAGTGGGGTCCAGTGTTTCGTTGTTGAACTCCATTAATTGTACAGACAAAAACCGTTCTTCTCAATATCTTATTTTGTGTTCAGGAGAATAAAGTCAGAAACAACACGAGGGTGAGTAAATGTATTAATAATAATTTTCTGGTGAACTGTCTCTTTAAGCTATAGGGAAGACATGTGTTGGTGACACCAGCATCCAAAACAAATGCTGGTGTTCGCAGCAGAGGATGCAAATAAATATTTATTGTAAAGAGAATCCGCAAAACTTTAGAATGTGTGAAATCAGTGGGCAGATTGGCACGAAAACAAGAAACCATCCATTTATAATGCTTGGTTCTATCTTTTTCCTCTACATGCAATTTATTATTTTGACTTCAGCACTATTGCCACAAGCTGTCATTAACTGATGCATGGCTAATACGTTGTTCCTAGTAATCCATCAAAGTGCTTAAGTATTCACAATAGCAATGCAGGAAAGTGTTCTTGCATGCTTCTCCTCAGTCCCAGATCCAGCGACAGGCTTGCATAAATCTTCCTGAGTGAGCGTTGGTGATAGCCAGATAGGTACAGGCTTCAAAGGCTCAGATGCATATTGGTTATGAAAATGTAGAAGCGTGCTAGAGCCACTGCCCACCTTCAAGTTGTCATTCAGATCCTATCATAGATGTGGCAGAAGCAGGGGTGGAAGCGGATGGCCAGTTCAACCTATAGTGTGAAACTAAGCATTTCTTTTAACTTATACATATAGCCATCTTGCTCTATAAAGGTAAAAATCGTATGAATCTTGAGAATTCTGAAGCCTTTAACTTTTCATGTTGGTGTATAAATGATGTAGCTTGTTACAGACGTTTTTGTTCTGGTCTAGATCTGATCTTTTGTGACATAACAGAAGATGTGACATTTAAATTTTTATTGTATTTTTCACCAAATGACAGGCAGACCTTGCACATTAGCAAAACTCAAATAATTAATTATACGGGTTGCAAACCCATAGAATTGTATTCATGTTGTAAAATGTAAAAGCTTATAGGCTGTAGTTTCCTATGACAGTACAATGAATAGTGCCTGAAGCTGTAAAAAAACATCCTACATAACATTGTCTGCTATATTTCACTTCATCTGACACCATAAGCTATCTTTATGATTCATTATATTTGTCAAATATTGGAAAGAAGCATTGAAACCAGCTATGGGTTTGTGAAAGAACGGAAGAATTTGTTTGCAATGACACAAGGGTGAGTAAACGATGACAGCATTTTCAGGTTTAGATGAATTATTCTTGGCTAAACTAGACCTGAGTGTTTAGAGAACGGTTCTTCATAAAGGAATTGCATAGTTTTATAACAGCATTTTGGCCCAACATTGTCAATTCATAAAACACCTCTGCAATAACACTGTCATCTCAACACCAGGTCTGTGCTTTGTTTAGATTTTTAATCCGATTGTCGGAAATTAAATAGTCTAATCTTTCCATGCTGTTTATTACTGAAACCTGATATGAATGTTTCATCTGTGCTGCATTTCTTGCATTCTCAGATGACTGAAATGATCTTTCAACCATTACCTGATTAAAACAAAGCTGTTTTTTCATTCATGTTTTTACACAAGTGACATTTATAAGTTTTAGCATGAAACATAAACAGGAATGTGGTAATTAAGACATGGAATCACTGTGGAATCTTTGTCTACAGTCTTATAATTAGCAACAATGCTCTCGGATTATTCTCAATCCAAAAGAACAGTGACACCCGACTGGGAAAAACACAAATGCTTAGTAAAACATTGTCATAGATGGAGAGAAAGAGAGAACTGGAAGAACCCCACCCCACCCCCCCAAAATTCTCCCATTGCTCAAAGTTTCATTAATTATTAATCACAGCATGGACCAGCATGTCAGAGATGAAAAACCATCAGCGGAGCTCAACCGATTAATAACGTGGTTGTTTTGTCTGAGAGTAAAAATGCAATTTGAATTTTTATGGAGCAGTGGGTAAAAATTTAAAATGGATTATATGTTTTTTAGCATTAGCATATGAAGACACTGGAATGTGAAATACTCATCACATAGACCAGAGACGTTTAGAATTGAATTTATTACTATAGCACTAAATGGATAAATGAATTGGCATGCTAGGTCTATTAAGTTACTGGAAAAATTGCATTAAAATACAGTTCACTTGCCTTGAATATACCTCTTCTTGTTGGTTTAACTGTCCTGTAATTTAGAGGGGAAAAAAACAAATCTTGTACATGAGTGTATTACACCACCTGGATGAGTACAATTGTACATTTTAAAGAACCTGGCATGCTTTTTAAACTGTAATAACTTCTCCTGCTTTGACATTCTTATCTGGCACTGACCCAAATCACACACTTGCTGAAAATGATAGACACTCAAATCGGGATAAACTACATCAGACCCAGAGGTGGGTAGAGTAATTGTCTGAATAGTTACTTGAGTGAGAGTAAAAAAGTATCAGATAAAAAAACCTACTCAGGTAGTTAGTTACTAGTTACTTTGGATAATATAATGAATATCTGTAGTCTATCTTATATTTAGATATATAGAAAAAATGTGTGTGTATATATATATTTATATATATATATATATATATGCACACACGCACACACCTCAGAAAAATCATAATTGTTGATTATTCCCTTGTTTATAATATAATGTAATATAAATTATTATATTAGAATGATTTCTGAAATATCATATGACTGAAAACTGGAGTAACAGCTGATTATATTTGAAATTATATTAATTATATATATATATATAGGCCTTTATAACCTCTGACACGGAGAAGAGTGAAAACTCCTCACATGACTGCTACTGAACATCTGAACATAATGAAACAAAATGCACATTTATGGATTTTCCTCCATCTGCATCAAGATGAAGAGGAGCGTCACCCACAGTAATGATGTAAAAGTACCATTTTTTCACAAAAAATTTACTTGAGTAAGAGTAAAAGCACCAATCTTTAAATATACTCTAAAAGTATTTTGTTACCCAGAAAAATGCAACTCGTAACTACCCACCTCTGATCAGAATTTTGTAAATGACTACACAGGAGGCGACTGCTATGAGTGGAACTGAAGTATCATAAAATACTTTTCTGGCACACACACTGAACTAATTTAACCCTCTAGATTCAGTCTAATTACTCTGCTGCAATGCTTTCCTCGAAACAGAACTGTAAATGCATTATTCTAATGGTGCTTTTCCAGTAAAATTACTCATGGATATTTCTCACTCATAATGGGATATTAGCCGTGTGTCATAACAAGTGATGCAGAGTGTGCCAAGGCTCTCATAATAATATAATGTTTAAGAGAGCTAAATTAAAAGATGATACAAATGCAAGTGCAGAAACTAAAGTGGAATATATTTACCAATAACATATCACCTTACTTTTCACAGGTGAATCATATACGAGTGAATCAAGATGTGGCATACTTGGTTTTCCACAAAATATTCATATATATTTCATATTCATATTCATGTATATATATATTTTGCCTGGATGTATGTTGACCTATGGTTTTGTTAGAGGGTTAGTTCACCCAAAAATGGGCTTAAGATTACTCATTTAACACAACTATGAAAAAAATTCAGACAAGAATAGAAGATTATTGAAAATATTGAAATCAGGAATGTCAGAATTTGAATGCAATTCTAAAATGCATTTCAAAAAAGTGTCTGTCAAAACCAACATAACCCAGCCAAGTTATTCAGCTGGGTTGACATTTATTTTCGTTACCATACAGTGTGAAGTATTTTACTTTTAATAAGGTTCCCTGATTAATTCAGAAGAACAACTTATACTTACATTTTATAATGTATGTTATCATCTTCGATAGACAGCATATTGAAGCCACTCAGGCCACTATTTTCTCCTTCTCAGAAATTTGAAATGCTATTTATGCAGTTCATTATATTTATTTTACAGAGAAGTTTTATGTCATGCCTTAAATACATTACATTTTACTTTACATTTGCTTTTACATGTTTGCCAGTTTGTCAGTAAATGTGGATCCTGCTGTAAGTAAATATGACTTTTTAAGATGCTGTCCCATTATTAGCAGATTTTGACTTGATAGATATTCAGACAAGTCTTGGAGACTTGTTCAAAAGTGGTTACAGTACATCTGTTCTTAAATATCTGTGTTCTGAATCATTTCGCTATTATAAATAGCAATATTCTTCAACCTCACGTGCCGTTTAGGCAGTTTGACAGGAGTGAATTACCCTTTCCTTCAGACAGACCCTTAATTCTCATTTGATTCTGTCGCTTTGGAAAATCAGTTGTCTGCATTCACTTTGCTTTTCCTAGAACTGCTGAATGAATCAATAGAAAAGACCTCAACTGTCACCTATCTACTTTTGAGAAGAGGTTGTCGTCCTCTTGTTTTGAAGAAAGCGGCTCTGCATTACTGGCTAGATTGTAAGGTTCACCTTTTTGCCTAAATTCTCTATTTGTCTCCAAATAACAGGCTCTTCACTGATGCCTCCCTCTGTGTCCTTGATGAATTTAAGTCCCATCTCCAGTTGATAGAAGAAGAGCTCAAGCAACAGGACACATAAAAGCAATAGTGTGTGCTTTATAGCTTTCAGTTTAGTAATGTCCACCAAGACTCAAAGGAACAAAAGCTCAATCGATAGCATATATCAGTTCTAGCTGTTTGTCACTGAGGCAATATCTTCAGATGTTGTACATGATCAGAAGCTTATTGTAAGATAAACAATAACAAATATTAATGTATTACAGTTCATGAACACATGACTCGTATTAGTAGTTTTTTTTAGTGTGTAATCCAATTCACAAAAATATTATTCAAACAAATTTGAACAGTTCCTTTAGAAATATTATTTAAAAAAAGACGTTGAGTCTGGCTTGTGAATCCATCATTAAATTAACTTGCTAAATCATTACTTTCAGTTATGGTATATTTTAATATATCAAAGGATGGGTGTAGTATCTTTGTAGGCTGTACGGTTTAGATTTTTAATTTATATATAAGATGCTTACACAGTTTTACAAAAAAAAAGTCTTTCAGTTTCTGAATATTTTCTTTATTAAATATACAGCAGCAATAATGTAATGATTTATTAAACCACAAATATATATATATATAAACTTTAATTTTGGTTGATTATTATATGTATTATGTACGTTTACAAAAACAACAATAAACAAGCCCTCTTTTTATTTTTTATATTTAATTTGGGACTGGTGGGGTACAGTTTCTTTTTTTATTCAATGTACTTTCAGTCAATTGTTGATTTTTTTTTATTATTATTTTATGTTATGTTTGTTTTATTTCTACATTTTTTATATATATATTTTTTTTTTTTTCTTTCTTGCCTATGTGTATATATATATATATATATATATATACACACACACATTAGAATAGGGAACACTTATTCACTATTAACTATGACTTTTCCTTCAAAAAATTTCTAATTTGCTGCTTATTATTAGTTAGTAAGGTAGTTTTTAATTTAGTTATTAGGTAGGATTAGGGATGTAGAATAAGGTCATGTAGAATAATTTGCATAATTAGTACTAATATTCTAGTAATGTGCATGCTAAGCAACTAGTAATAAGACCCTAAAATAAAGTGTTAACTAAATTTCTTTCCTTCTTGTAGTAAAAACAACTGTACTTTCCATGAGTTTCATCATGCTTAATCTTAACGTACAGTAGTATGCAGTCAGTATGTGTCAGTCAAGCGATTTTGATGACATAACTTGGACCACGGCCTTGACTTTGATGCCAGCGATGATGTAACTGTACCACATGTGACCACAAATAGAACATCTCAGTGTTTTACGAGGCTGTGTTGTAGTTGTTTCTCTTGAAATCACGATGACCCATTCTAAGACTTACACCGAGATGTATGAGCTTTAAAGTTGGCTTGCTGAGTCAGTGAATCGTCCGGTTCACTGCCGCCAGTGAACTGAGACCTGATGCAACACCCCTGCATTTGCAAGCACACAATGTCCGCACACACATTCACTAATTCACTTGCACACACACATGCAAATAACACAGCTGCTCACCTTATTAAGGCACCGCCCCGGGTCTCTGCTCACATGCTTCATGAAGCTGTCCGGCCAGGGCCGCCTGTGCAGGTCACAGCAGAGCCACTGCACTGTGGCTCATTTGTCTGCAGACGCCACTGGCGCTAGGTGAGGTCACTCAGTTAGCCTGCTGACCGCTCTGATCAAGATGATTTGGCATAATTGTGTTATCACCTGCTGAGCAAAGGCCACCGCTTTTGAAGACTGCAATATTGGATTTCTGCAAGCTTTTAGTCTGCCTATGTCAATGTGCTGTAGTTTCCATGAAAATCAATTTGGAGGCAGAGGCGTATTTGACTTATAATCCCAGAACTGGAGTTGCCACTGCTGACACAAGAAATCAGAGGGAGTCATTACGAAGAAATATGGACATGCCGTTTTTTTGCTGAGAGAAACATCTCTATGGACAACTTTATAACACAGTTTGATGGGTGCTGAAACTGTTAAAAGCTTAAGTATAAGATTTTGTGAGTTGGCTTGCCATAATTATTCATTATAGACAAACCAGACTGGTCAAAGCTCATTTACTCACTTATTGCCCCTGTCAGCTTCCCTTGCGATCATCGCGGTTCCCGAGGTTCAGAGAATTCCCCTTTACAGGTCTGCAGTAATTGATCAATGAAGTTTCCCACAGTCTCTTCGGTTGATCCTTGTTTTAGACTGAATTAGGTGAGGGATTCATTAATTGGATTTTCAGCTCAGTTTTTCGCTGGGTCTTGCCACAGAGCTCTGGGGGTCATGTACTGATTGGGTTGTTAAAGAAATAGTTCAGTCGAAAATAAAATATTGTCATTATTTACTCACCCTCATGTGGTTCCAAACCTGTAGGCCTGTTTTATTTATCTCCCTATCCTTCTTTCTCTCTCTTTCTTTAACAAGTCACACAGTTAGTGTTTCAGTATGAGGAATGGAGAATGAGGCAGGCAGTGAAAAAAATCTCTCAATTTCTTATTTCTAGACTTGTTTTATGGGTTTTGGCAGTTGCTGTCAACATGGAAAGTCGTTGTATGAATTCTAAAATTCACCTTTCGTTTTCTACAAATATATATACATTACAACTTATTATCTGGTCATTTGCCACTTAGGCAAATAATTACACCCAAAATTAATCTGAGTTTATTATATTTTATCAGCTCTTTAAATGCAAATCAAAGAAAAATAGTTCCTACCAAATGGCTTTGAGCCTACGAATAGACTAAGTAGGACAAAATGGACATTTAAGCCATAATTAAAATTCCTAGCACTAAATAATTTCAACACGTATACAAAAAAATTTATACTGGTAACAAGATGAATTTCAACAATCTTACTCCAGGCATACTAATAATATTGAAGTCCTCCGGTTCCATTTTACAGTAAATATAGTGGATAACTAATGGTAGTAAAACGGTAGCAATTACATTTGAATGAAATGCATGAAGACATGAAAGAAGTGCCAGCCTAAAAATACCGGAATGGGCACAGTGCCCACAGTTCAAGTGGGTTATTTCT
>JAUMHE010000042.1:23676680-23692176 GCA_032359235.1 Enteromius mattozi
CACGTAGTTTAGAAAACTAGTCCCGTCCGAATAGAGCCCCGTTCACACTACACGCGACACGCAGCGACAAAGCGACGTGATCCCATTCATTCAGAGAAGAGCCTGCTCAATGCAATAAAAATGTGGGCACTTTATTCCTTCCCTTTTTCCTTTTTATTTGCCCCTACATGTATTTTGTCTCCTAATTCCCACCTCTCTGGTTTGAAATTTACATTTTCTCTTGCCCACTGGGCTGCTGATGGATGCAAAGTGGCATCTGAAGACACCGGCGGCTCTGCAGCAAAGGCTGCTGAGAGCTTCCCAACTAGAGCAGACCGCAGTGAAAGGCACTGAGCCATAGAGAAACAGGTGAATGAATACAAACACATTATTAATAATATCATAACTTAAAAAATCTAGCTTTGTATGAGGAACAAATTGACATTTAAGTTCTTATTCAGAGGGCAAATGTCATTCATGTCTTGTTATTTAAACTTGGAGAGCTGTGGTTATGTGACATGTAAGAACTACCATATGTGCATTTATGTATGGTTTTATATATATATATATATGTATATATATATAGTGCTGTCAAGTCATTATTCGCATATAAAATAAAAAACAATTGTTTTCTTAATGTATGTGTGTGCTCTGTGTATAAATATTATGTATATATAAATACATGCAGTATATATTTTGAAAATATGTATATGTATTTACAAGTCTGTATTCATATTCATTTCAGTTATATTCAAAATAAATAAATGTATATAAACAAAATATTTTTCTGAAATGCATGTGTGTGTTATACATATACATAATAAATATACAGCACACAAGAATATATAAGTAACAACATATGGGTTTGAAAAAACATGAAGGTGAGTAAATGATGAGAGCATTTGCATTCATTTAAACAACATGAAGTTTAAGTATCTCCTTAACCAGGCTTGATAACCTCACAGCAGTGCAAACAGATAGGAGAGGTAATAGGTTTATTTACTCACATCAATTGTACTATTAGGCAGCTAGTCTGAAAACATCCTTCATGCTCTTTCCCAGCTACACAATTATCACTTAAAGCCTGTTAGCGGTCCTACACAC
Source organism: Enteromius mattozi (assembly GCA_032359235.1). Lineage (NCBI taxonomy): Eukaryota > Metazoa > Chordata > Actinopteri > Cypriniformes > Cyprinidae > Enteromius > Enteromius mattozi. The sequence goes on from JAUMHE010000042.1 coordinate 23,677,764, forward strand.
ATGTGCTAACACTAAAGAGACTTTACCCTCTGATGAATTGGTACTTAACTGAATAAAATCAATGGCAGCAGGTATTGTGGTCAAAGGCATACAATCACCGTTGTTTTATACAATTGTGTGACTTTGGCATCATTCTTTGAGGACAGAATGAGAACGAGTGGGCTGTTTTATATAAGCTATCACTTTGAAAGGTTTCAGCCTTGACAAACTGAGCAGCCCATGCCCTGGCAACAACTTCAAATGTATATGCATAACATTTTACATACAGCATAAGTCCCTTGAGATATTTTTTTAAATGTCTTTAAAGTGGGGATTGAGTGATGTGTACTGTTTTCTCTGGCCCTATTCACTTTCTCCGCTAAAGCCATAGTTTTCTCTGTTGTCTGCGTAGCATCTTTAGCAGAGTCTTTGATGCAGTCGTCAGTGGAGCGTTACGAGTCGACAGCGGCGTTCAGCCGAAACGGTTCAAGGCCATTATGTGACGATCCCAGCAACTCAGAAGAAAAAAAAAAAATAACCAGAGCCAGTCCTACACTGCACCAATATAAACTCAAAAGGCCCAGGTAATAAGCTATATCCCGTTATTTTATAAACATGCATTCTGTCAGTACAGTCGTGTTGCAAAACTGGAATAAAAACCAAGCTGTGCTTACCAGCTGCACACAATTTTTGGTTTATAGAAGTGTGAGTTGTGTCCTGTTGGGTAACGGAGGCGTTGTGAAAAGGCTTTCACAGTGAAAACAATTTTCAACCAACAAAGTCAATTAACATAATTTTTCAATTTCAGATTGAGTATATTCAATAAATACACACACAATGGAAAAAAGAAGGTGTCAAGCCTTAAGGCCTGATCAAATCAAGGACAATAACTATAAAGATAACAGTAAAGATATAGTTCAATTTTAAAAAGTTATCTGTATTAAAGGGTTACTCCACCCCAAAATGAAAATTTTGTCATTAATCACTTTCCGTACATTTATTTGGTATTTACTTGGCAGTCAATGGCACAGTCACAAACCTCCCACTTTTTATCCAAAATATCTTAAATTGTGTTCTAAAAACGAACAAAGCTTTTACAGGTTTGTAATGATATGGGGGTAAGTGATTAATGACAAAATTTTCATTTTGGGGTGGAGTGACCCTTTACAGAATAGCAGAGTCCACACCATAGAACAGAGAAATTATATCCATGAACTCACTTTGAGTGTAGCTTTCTTTGCAGCTGATGAGTGATAAAAACATCAAACGATAAAAAGGCAGCCAATGTAAAGCAACAGACCCATGTGTGCTTAGAAAAAAACAAATGAAATTGTCTGCCGGTGTTAATGCTTATATAATTATCTTTATAGATATCATTACTCTGCAAGTTGATTCACTGATTTATTCACATTCTGTTTATAGAGTTATTTAAATGGATGCCAAAGCTCTTTAGTTTAGGTCAAATTTGCAATTTGTGACCCAGTTCGTATGTTGGCTTCCATGCATGCAGCAAGCTTAATTTTCCACCAACTGGCAAAATTTGAACCTTACTGTAAAAAAATTTAAGCTTATTGTAAATTGTTACCAATATTTATCTTAGATGTTAATTGTATTATTTTACTAAAAACAGATCTGTGTTTGCATACTCACCATTTTTGCCATTTAAGCTTTATGTGTTAGCCCATCACTATGGTCTTGTAAAAAGAGGTTGCCAGAAAGTGTAATCAAGTACTTCACACTCGCTTTGACCCGGTCATTCACCAGATGCTGACAGTTTTCCACTTCATAGCTCCTAACGTTCAAGCCTTCAGTCTTGCCTCATTGGACAGCAGATCAATATTGAGATTGTAGTCATTCAGTGGTGATCAGCCTGTAAGTAAGGACAGTCTGGACACAGCCGCTGTCCTGCACATGCACTCGTGAAACTTGCTTTGATAGGACTCTTTCAAAAGACTTCTTCACACACTATATGTAAAATTCTGTTTTCATTCACAACCAGCATCAAGTGCAACATTATTCTGGCCAAAAAGCACTGTCTGATCAGTAAAGACCTGCTTAGATTATTGCAGCAAATGTTTAGATGTGAAAATGTAGTTTGATAAACTTTTTTATTTGAATAAACAGCTGTCAGTGTAAAAGTAAGTACTTATACACACAAACATATTTTTATTAGATAGTAATGGAGAAGTAAAAATGTAATAAAATCTATGATATATAAAATAAAACTTATCTTATTTACTCATTACTTTGTATTTCTGCTTTTATATAAACGTCATCTACTGTCAAAGTTAAATGGTGTTTTCATTCAGCCATTTTTATGCATAAACAGACAAATTACATGTTAAAATCATCACAATTCTCATGCTGAACACTTAAAATGCAAGCAAGTCAGCTCTTCTGACATTTCTCTATTCAATATCCAGTGTGTTTTTGATGGTCATATTGCGCCTCATTCAACATTCACCTGGCTTTGACCTAGTCTTTACCTCAGCCACCCTGGGGCTGACCGGCACAGCTGATGTAGAGACAGAGAGTCAGTTTGAACCCTGGTCGACAGAGGTCTGCACACTCTACAATGAGGGCAGAGCTAAATGTGCATCATTCAGGGACTACAGAATGTTGCTGGAAACGTCAGTCCATGCATTTAATGCTGGACTAACCAGCTTTACGTCAGGTCTGCTTTGATCTATTTTCTCTGGAGAACCCCCGAGGTAAAACTATGTTAGCAGAAACTTTCAGGGTCAATCGGAGACCTACAATAGCTTCAGGTGAGTTCTGATGTCCTGCTGGTGTTGAACACCACGTCCAACCGCCCTTTGACGTCAATGGTGCTTTTTGTCATGCTGAGACTGAAAATACCCTTCAGAGGTTCTTGTCTGAACAATGAAGTTGGTGCTTCTCTGCCCACCATGAATAGAACCACACCGCTAAAATAATTTAAAGGGGCCAGTAATAATTTATCTTTTCATGATCATTTTCAACTCTGATTCTTTCCCTAATTCATTAATTGGAATTAATTGGTAAATTTTTGCTGCTGTGTCTTTAAGGCTGATAAAGTGCACCACATGTCAGCACAAACTTGTGAGTTGTGCATTTGCTGTCTGTTTGTCATGTCTGTCCGTGGGAAAATTCCAAACAGAAGTGAGCATCCCTATGCCCTACTCTCTTCGAAGGGCAGAGCCCTTCAAGTGTGTTCTTTTAAGAGTGTGGGGCATTACTGTCTCGTAAAAGCATTTGGAAGTCCCTTGGTGAAGGGAATGACTGATAAAATGTACCTTGACAATGCTGCACTTCAATTTCTTTTCTTTTTTTTTCACTATTAAACTTTTTGAAACTAAACTTGCTAACAACGCAGTCTTAACTCATATTTCTATCACTTACAAAAATAATTTTCTATTACATAAAAATAAAGAATTTAATTAGCTTATTCTACACTTACGTTTGTATGTAAAGTCAAACTAAACATCTATTTATCCATCCATCATCTATCAATCTATCTATCTATCTATCTATCTATCTATGTACTGTTCTATTGTTATATTGACCATTTTGCTGTAGTTCTCTATCTGTCCAGCCTCTATACATCTATCTATCTACCAAAATATTCATCCATCTATCTATTGTTCTATCATATTGACATTTTGTTAGTTCTCTATCTATCCAGTCTCTGTCTGTCCGTCCGTCCGTCCATCTAGCTAGCTACAGTATCTACTGTTCTATCGTTATATTGACCATTCTATCTATTCATCCTTCAGTCTATCTGCACACTTTAGTACTATTAGTTTTAATGCTGATAACAGTTCTGCAAGCCACATTTGGGAAAACTAAATAGGTGTTTTTGGTTTGTAAATGTGGACGATGGTTTGTTCAGATGTACTCAGTACAGCTTAGTTTTAACTGTGGAGGAGGTTTTGAGTTCTGAAAGTTTCAGACCGTGTTCATTGTACTCTTTTATTTGAAAAGATCAAGGCAAATTTGATTCCTCACAATATGGCCCCTTTAAGGTACTAAACCCGAGAAGGTCGAGATCCACTGTAGAACTTTACAGGGAGTTCCTTTCAGGTTGTTCTTTGACATTTCTCTTCCAGAGCTATTTAGTGCTCTCCAGGCACACCCCTATCTCAGTTCTCCTTATAAAAGTCGATTTCATTCTGTCTCTTAGTGACCATAAATCTCTGATCCAATGCCTTAGGTCATGTAGGTGCATTCTCATTTTCCCTGACCCTCTCTTACCTTCATCTCCTGTCCGTTGCTTCCTTCCTCATTAAGAGCTTTCCATCTACTGAAACAGGGCTTTGAGATCTCCACTCTCCTGCCTCTGAAACTTATCTCTCTCTCTCTTCTCTATTCCCTGTCGTGATGTTCAATCTCTCTCGTAGTCTAGCGAGGGCCTTCCTCCATCTGTACTATCTCCCTTTTTGCCCTTTTAATTCTCCTTGATCTGCCATCTCTCTGCTTTTAATAAGCATGATCATTCTCTTTCTTGCGGCAGAAAAACCTTGGAGTCATTTAAGAGTTACTCGACACTGGTGGGAGTATGTCACGGTTTAGCAGTGTTCAGCTTGTCATGTCGTGGTTTCGTTTCTGTTCCTTTTATTGTGGTGGCTTGCGTCTTGTTTTCTCTCTCTTTTGAATCTTCAGAGCGCTCATACTCTAGAATTCTTTATGTTTGCTGGGGAGAAAGATGGTGGGGGGGATGTTTTCTGAAGGATGCATGTTGCAAACATTCACATACACAAAACAACATTCTCAGACTTCTTTGGTGTATTTTCGTGCCTGACAAAAGATGTCAAAAGTCTGTGCCCGACAGAAGATGTCAAACATCCCCAGCAACAAAGATGTTGCTTTTGAAATCTGAAACTCATTTGGGAATCAAAGTACCGCTCCAGGATGAATTGGACAGAGTTTTGTTTACACTTTCATGTCATGCGACAATTGCATGTACAGATGAAACTGATTATGCCAGTTCCTCTTGTTTTTGCTTCCTGCAACTAATGCAAGTGAATAAAATATCAATGAACAAATGTTATATTATTAGTGATCAATCCATACTGTTTTTTAAGCATTATACCAGATTATGAATAATTATTTTGGGATTTAGAATCCAACCAATAAATGCAAAACATAATTTAATTCATTTTTATTTATTGTTTTCGTTACATATTTATGTAATTTGCATAATTATTGTATTCCTCTGCTGCTATTGGCATAGCCATAATAAATCATGACATTTTTATTCATTTAAATGTTTCTGTATGGTATTTAATCATATAAAAATATTTTATTTAGTGAAGGTGTATTTAACTGTATTTAATTAGAAGTTTATAATGCTCTAAATGTCTTACTTGAATGAGTTCAACAAAGCAAATCATTTCCTTTTCACTATTATTATTATTATTTATAGTAGTACTTTGAATTACTGTTATTGTTGTTGTTATTTGTAATAGTATTTTTACATTTTTGTTGTTGTTATTAACAATATTATTAGTATTATTATGAGTAATGCTAATGTATATAACAATAGCAGAACAATTTAATAAATAACCATTTAAAAATAATATTTGCTTTATTATTGAATAAGTACTAGTAGTGGTAATTTCAATAATATTTTAAATTATTAATAATAATAATTAGTTATTAATATTAATAATAATATTAGTAATAATAAGCATTATCATCATCATCATAAATAATAATAATAATATTGCTATTATTAATAATAATAATAATATGCTTGATGATTATAAAACCAAATAGATAACGATTTTATATTTTAAAAATAGCATTTACATTAATAATAATATTTTAGTAATTTATGGAAATAAAATAAAACACATGACATGATGACATATGCAAAAATGTGACTTTAAATCATAAAACAAATACATTAACTGCTAACCTGTGCATCAGTGTATACCAGGGAAAAATGGTTATGTATGATAAATGACAAACTGATCATATAGAAGCTGTAAACTTGGACATAAAACTGCATTATTGCAGTTGCAACACATTAAATGCAGATTATACAATTTTCTTCAGATAAAATATAAGAATACCTGATAATACTGTTTTCCAATGTCTTCACAATTGCATTACTTGAATGCTCTTCTGTATACTAGCACCAGTGGCAGTTTTAGACTCTAACTGAACACTGTATGTGTCGCTCAATATGACGGTGAACAACAGCAGCCAGCTTTGACGCAAATCGCCTCTGAAAACTTACTCACAAGTGCTGGAAAGCTATCAGAGGCTTCTGTGGCACATTATTGTCGCCATGCTCAAAAACTTTCATACAATTTGTCGCCTGTCCGGAGCTGGGATATCAGTTTCGGGGTCACGCCGCTACAGTGTGCAGGGTCGAAGCGCTTATAGGCTCTGAGTGGGCCTGTGAATAACTAAGAGTCTGATTCGGGATGACACCTCTTAGATGGGGACAAATGGGGGGCTGGGCCCTCCGCTTGCTTCCCCTGACCCTTGACACAACTCCTTTTGTGGTGCTGCAAGGGGTGGGTCACCTGTGTTTTTTCAGAGAGAACCAGATTAAAAGGTTAATGGATTCAGTTCAGTAGAACTGCCAATCCTTTACAGTGAGCACACCAGGGTGAGAGCAGATTTGTTCGGCATATTGATGCAGGAGGAGGACGATTTTGAAGGTGCCTCTGCTGCCCCCTTTGGGCGATTAAGTGTCATTACAAGCTCAATACATTAAATGGAGCTGCAAAGAAAAAAAAAACATTGATCAATTAAGTTCTGGATGTCCAAAAGCACATGAGACTTTCATTAACACTTCCAGAAGAAGTGCATGACTTAAAAGATGTACCATTTCAACTGCAGCAATTGCAAAAATAAAATGTCATCTATTTTTATAATTGCTAAATACATTAATGCTGTGTTCTTAGATAGTTTGGTGATTTGACTCCATTTTAAACTGGGATTGGTTAAAGAAAGTTTTTAAAGAAATGTTTCAGTATATTGTGAAATATTATTGTAACATTTAACATAAGAGTAGTTTATTCATGTGATGCAGAACTGAATTTTCAGCATCATTACTCCTTCAGTTACTCATGATCCTTCAGAAATTATTCTGATATGCTGCCTTGTTGCTCAAGAAATGTTTCTCATTATTATCGTTTTTAAAAACAATCGCTGCTTAATATTTTTGAATAGAATGTGGTATTTTTAGGAATCTTTGAGGATTTATTAGAAATATTTTTTCTGTCTTTACTGGATCAAATGCTTGCATCCTTACTGTATAAAAGTTAATTACTGTATTTAATTGACTATCATACATTTGAACTAATCAGAAGGTTTCCATTTTAATAATACATTACAGTTTACTTGATTTTTAGGATTTGCAGCTGAAGAATAGATTTGTTACATTTTTCTCTTACATAAAGCATAACGGGTGAAGATATATCAGAGAGACAATAAATTATTAGTAGAGCTTAGTAAGGCAAGGTTCACTAGTAATATTGCTCATATTTCTTATATTTTCTGCCCAAAGCTTAGTGATGAGACATATAGTTTTCACTGGGAAGACAATAAATATGGCATAAAATCCCATCAATTGCCTCTGACACCCATATCTGAGGATCAGAACATCACAGAGGCCTGAGGATGGGCTCTTTTTACTCTGGACAGTGAGAAAACCTGCCTAACAATGCTCTAGAAACCACACCGCAATGGATTAGCAAGTACTGAGAAAGTTGTAAGATAGAAGTTGTAGATTTTTCTAACTCTGTGTGTTTGTGTGTGTGCGCTGTTGTGTTTTTGCATGCGTAACAGTTCTCCATCTGAATGCTCCACGAGTCACAGTGAGCGCCTGGACTAAAGAACCCGAGTCAGTGACCAGAAACAATGTTCAGACTGTTCCAGCTTATGTCCTGCAGGCAACCTGTCACCTCAACACACAGCTGACTGGAGAGCTGCACAGGGCCACATTTAAAGGCTGCATCTTCATTTAAATGCATAGATGTAATAATAATAATTATTAGTATTATTGTTGTTGTTGATTAAATACTACTATTAAATACTACTATTATTATTATTCAATTGGAATTGGAGGAAACAGACCTTTAATTAAATGTAGCCTACTGTAGAATAATAATTTAATAAATATAATTGTAATATAACAATACTTATTTGTAATTTGTGATCCTAAAAAGTAAAGGACACTCTTTTTTGCTGTAGTATAATGATTATGGCTCTCAAGTTCAGAGTAGTTTTTTATAAAAGTGTTATATTTAATATAAGATATTATGTTTGTCATCTAATAATTACGAATTTAAATAGATATTGACCCCTCAAGTAGATTTATTGTTGCAATAAAACAATAATAATAATAAATGGATTTTGACTAATTGTTAATATTCAAATTAATATTCTAATTCTAATGAAGAAACAAACATTTAATAAAATGTAAGTAATAATAACTGTAATAATTGTACTTGTAATATGTGACATGTTGTTTTGCTGATGTGTTAAGATTCTTGGCTTATTTATTTAATATATATTATTATATTATTTGATATTTAGATGTTTAATAAAACATTGTTGCATTTACATTTAGTCATTTAGCGACTTACAAATGAGGACAGTGGAAGCCATCAAAATCAACAAAACAGCAATGCTACACAAGTGCTATAACAAGTCTCAGTTAGCTTAACGCAGTGCACATAACAAGGAATTTTTAAATTATAAATAAAAAGAAAACAGAATAGAAAATGAATAGAGCAAGCTAACAAGCTAAGAGCTAAGCTTGTTGCTTTGTAGCATGCTAAGTTTTTCTAGTAGCTTGTTTTTCTAGTAACTACTTTTTCCAAACTGCAGCGTGACTGTAGTTGATCTGCTTTATATCAGGAGCTTGACAAGCTTCGGTTTCAAAGTATCTTCCCGACACTGGTCCATGAGCGTGTGATTGTCAAGATGGGACATTATATCTCGCTTTAACCCAAGAGGATGTGTGGAACATAAAAAGCACAGTCCTTCACTTCACGAGATAAATCGGAGAGAGGTGTCACTGTCAACCGCTTTCTGAGACCCAGCCACCTGATTGATGTAGCATGTTTTCCTGCCCTGTGAGGATTTTTTTTTCAGTCTTGTCATCAGCTGCTTTAATTGAAGTCCAGCATTATTTACAGCTCACCCCGCTGACCCCCGGCACTCTGTGGGTCTATGACAGCAGTTTAAACTGCAACACGTGAATATTGCATACAAGTGGACGTGATATGATTCACTGTTTCCTTTGTTCTGATGGTGACATCAACAATAGCTGGGTTCTGTTTCATCATCATGAATAAAATATTTGCAGATCTAACGAACAGTGTTTGCTGCACTGTATAGTTGCATGGGAGATATATTCAACGTATTATATATTTCTGAAGCTTTACATCAAATGACCAGGAGCATCATAGGAAGAATTGTAATAAAAAAGTTAGGTTTACTTGTACTTTAGTGCATTGTTGTAGCTTTCATGTTCCCTTAAAGAGCTAAACTCTGATAGGCAGAAAAAAGTATAAATTATTTATTTATTAATTTATTCATTCATTCATTCAGTTATTTATTTGTTTATTTATTTATTGGACTGGGTGGTTTGTTTGTTTTTTCCTTTTTCTAAATTAGTTGATATATGGGGGATCATATTTGAGGCCTGTTGCTTCTGTAATTAAATAAATACAAAGCATAGAAATTTTTTAATTATATTTTTAAATATTGTGATAAAAGTATTATTGATTCTTAAATTATTTGATTTATATAACATCTGATTCTTCATTTATATGTTTTTTTATGTAATTTATTTCTAAATACAACAACACTAATAATAATAATGAGTGAATACACACACATTAATGGAATGCTTTATACTTTATATCTAAATCTGCTATATAGGCATTTCTGAGCGTCAGACTTTAACATTAACCACTGTGTAGCAACATAAAATGTCCCAGAATGCTCCAGGTTGTTTGCTCCTGCACAGTGTACTAAAAGTGACTTTAGATAAAAGCATCTGCCAAGTAACCACAATTTTTAATATAACATCATTGAATTTCAGGAATCTGGTCAGTCTTAAAAATATGGAAACTGTCCCCAGTGGCATGTTCAGGAGAGCTATTACTTTTTTTAAAAGAGATTTTGTGCCATATCGCCAGTAACAGTCCATTGCTAGAATTGCAGATTGCCCTTTTAAAGAACTGAATTAAGTTAGGAAGAGAAATGACTGCATTTCTGACAATTTGATATTTTTGAGAAAACATACTGCAAGGATTCTTTGCAAAGAGAGTTTTCATTAAACTAGCAGACTGAGAAACCGAAAAATAAATAAATAAATAAAAATCCCACACATTCTGTGACTGGAAGCTGGCAGCTTTAGATTTAACACTCCTTATGTGGAAGCTTACAGGAAAAAACCTTGAGACTGAATGGACACATTAAAGAGTGGTTCTGAGGGTTCGAGTATCATGCTGAGATCTCAGCTCATGAAAAATCACTTTGATATTTTATGCCCCTTTTTTGCATTCCTCTATGGGTGAGAAGTTAAGAACCTGTTTTATATTACACCTCATATAAGAAAGAGAGACATATTTTGTTAGTTGTTTTATTTAATGTTTATTTACTTATGAATTTATTTATTTACTTAATATACTTACATTTTCTGCATATATATTTTTTTAATTAAGCACATTTCTGCCCCAACTTTCATCACTGTAGTGGAAAAAAGAACTAAATTAAATTAAATTAACAAATAAAGTTTTGTGGAAAATATAATGTACAAAAATAAATAAATAGATAAATTGCCTACGTTTTTCCATTTATTTATTTAATTTTTATTTTTTTGCAGAGAACTATAACCTAAATATTCACCCGTGCACACATTTGTGTTGAATAACTGTGGATTTTTAATTTATTTGTTTATTTTTATTATTAAGTTTGGGGTTCATTCTATTTATAGAACTCTCCCTGAGCCTCAAGCCATCCCTGTTTTGAGTTCAGGCCCAAAGCTTAATTTTGCCGCTTCTCTGAGGAGATATGAATTAAAGGAAAGAGACAGAGGGATACAAAGCGTTAACTGGACTGACAGTGTGGAAATTTATTGAGGATCTATTCTTCTCTCCACACCCTCTTAGTTAAACCCCAAGAAAAGCTTTGATTTCCCCTGAGAGGAGAGAAAGGAGAACACACACACACACACACACATAAACCTTTCGGTCAAGTTTACGCCCTCCATGCAAAGATGTGCTCCGCAGCCCTTTACAACAGTATTGACGGTGACAATATATGATAAATGAATGATGACATAACATAACGAAAATGCCTTTAAAATTTATTTTATTACTTATTTATATTTTCTGCCTGTACATGAATGACTTCTATTTTAAAATGAAATAAGCAATGTATTTCCCCCTGGTTAATTCACTCTATCATGCCAGAACAGAACAGCGTGTAAATAAAATGATATTTGTATTATAGATATGTTATTATGTGAAATTGTGTGGTCATTGGGATTTCCTTGAATTTTTACTCTGTATCAGTTTTAACATATTTTAAATTCAGTTCATTGACATAGTGCTTAGGTTTTGAACCCTTAAGCAAGAAAATGGATAAATAATTATTTTGTCATTTTAAGGCATTTTAAGTGTACATTTATAGACATGACCAGTAGATGGGGCTCATGTAAAATAAACAGATAAAAAGTCTGCAAATAGTGTGAAGAAAGTTCAGAAAGGCCATTTCCTTCTCCACATCTAATATCTATTCATTAGCTACTGCTAACATGTTTTCTATACAATTCATCATAAACATATAATAATGTGTTTTGAGAATAGACATTCAAACTTAAAACTGGCTTTTATTACAAAACCGTATAAAGTAGCTTCCATTATAAATAATATTTTGTTAGCCTCAAAATGTATTTCATGTGTTATAAAATTCCACTTAAAAGAAACATTATAATGTGACTCAATCAGCACATCACATAACATTAAAGGCCCTGGTCCGAGAAAAATAGTAGGCTAAAGCACATTTTAACTTTCGATATTATAAAATAAGTTAAATACAGCAATATCATACAGCGAGTGAATTCTAGTGAATCCAAATGCTTTGGCCGACATCTGCGTCCGGCGTTTACTGGCAGGGTTCAGGGTGTTTTCGGGTCTTCTGTGATTTCCCTTCAGCTGCAGGAATCTAACACTGGATCCCTGGATTCTGATTGGCCAGTGCAGGGTCATGTGTCAAGGGGTTTCAAAAGTTTCCAGATCCTCCTTCTTTCCTCCCCTTCTCTTCTGCACTTTCATTTATGGCTTTCAAAGCAGTTGGATATCTTGAATTTGGGAGCATTGTTGGTGTTCTTCCTGTTGCAAAATAAACAAAAAAATGTGCACATATTAATTTAAGACCTAATATATAATATGCATAAACATTATTTTGTGGATACAAGTGCTTTAAGAAAATCAACAAATCAGAAACATTATTTTTTATGTATACCTCACATTAGATTTGTGGCTAATATTGTTTAGTATTTGTTCATTATTACTGATTGAGAAATGCAAGTAACACAATAAAGTGTCCGTACCTGTTCCAGCAAGTCTGCAGGTTCATTCCTTGTTTTGTTTCTGGTTTCAAGCAGCGCTGGACACTTTTAGCTGAGTTATCCACAGGTTTTAGTGTCAATCTGCAGACATAAATAATGTATCAAATTAATAAGATTCAGTCTAGCGATTTCAAACAAACAAAGTTTACTTACAGATTTATACCTTAAAAGAAAACCTTAAGTTTTTAGTTAAATTTAATCTAACGGAGCTTTTTCTGCAGTAAGGTGGATTGAACATGTTAAAATATCATAAAATCCTATATCTTAATATACATACAGGTCTATTTTTTATATCTTCAAGTATTTTTTTTATATCTTCTATATATATATATGTATATATATATATATATATATATATACATCCAGTTTACAAAGTTATAGTGTCTATAAATATAATATGTAGCATTTTATTATATGCAGGTTAAGAGATTGACACTTACATGATTTCAACCTGGTCACACTTTGATCTTTTGGGGGAAATAGAGAACTCTTCGATTTCTTCTCTTGGGACATATTTAATGAAACTGTCCAAACACCAGCACCTGTCAGGTCCATCAGCTCGGACTTTTAACATTTCTAAGCACAGAAAGATTCTTTTAAAATGCATGATTCTAACACAAGAATTTGCATAAAAAGCTCTCTGCATCATGTAATAAAGGAATGGAGAAAAAAAGCACCAAATTCCTGCGATACGTAACAATAAAAAGCAATATTAAAGTGTCATTAATGTCTTACCTCCACTCAGTTGAACATAAACTACTGCAAGCGTCAGCAGAAGAAAAGCTCTGGATAAAAATGCCATAACTATTTTGCTAGTGTAATAAATAGGAAAGAAACACAAAAAGATCAGCTCCAGTGGTTTGCTGAGCTTTCAGAGAAAGTAGTAAGTCCTAGTGGAGCTGTAGTGAAAGTGTGAGGAGTGAAACCTCCTCTGTCTTTTATGGGGCACGAGCAAAATTTCCCAGCAATCATGCTGCTTGCTTTACTGGAATTTCCAAATCTCTGTCGAAGCTGAGTGTAAGGAAGAGAGGGAGGGAGTGTAAGTGAGAGAGAAAGGGGGGAAAGAAAGAAAAAATAAGAGAGCTAAGTTAACAAAATAATTCCAAAGAAATGCAGGATAAAAATAAGGGAAATAAATTGCTGACTGCACATGTTGACTTGAAAAGTGAGATTTGACCAAATTATTGATTGTATATTTATACTTGCACAATAGCTCTGTGTGAAGCTCCAACCTTTCCTCCAACAATCTGCCCGTATAGGTCGTTTGTCCAAATTTCCATCAGAGCATATACAATTGCACATCTATCGGCAACAGAACATTTTTATGTTAATGTTTTGTACTCTTTTATCTGCCTACTAGGGTTCCCTGTATACTCGCCTAGTACCGACACTTTTACTTTTGGTACTTGCCGATAATGAGTAGGCCTACCGATAATTATATTTTCATTGCATTTTTTTTATATTTTTACAATATTGGGTATGTATAATGTTAATTGGTAACTTTATTTATCAAATAGATACAGTCAAACAACATTTCTCATATTATCACTGCTTATTTACTACAGTTTATGGTAATAACAGTGCTATAGAAATGCATCGTAAAATATACAAGTAAATCTCCATATTATATGTAGGCTAGTCTACTTTTGTCACGCCGTAGGCGTGCCCTGTCTGTGTCTTCATGTGTCTTTGTGCCTGTGTTTTGTTCCAACCGCAAAAATCGGGTTTTAATCCTGGTTCACGGCGAGAGGGGCCATGTTTAACTCCCTCAGTGCCGGTTTCACAGCAAGGAGTGCTGTTTTCGCCCCCTGTGGTCACAAAACCGCAAAAGAAGGGTTCTGATCCCGT
>JAUMHE010000042.1:23767751-23778794 GCA_032359235.1 Enteromius mattozi
CTAATGTTTATCAGTACATTACAGAAAATAATGAACTTTATCACAATATGCTAATTTTTTGAAAAGGACCTGTAGGTTGGTGTCTCTGCCTGCATTTACTCATGCAATGTAACATTATTAATAAACACCTTCTTCACTTTTCTATATTTACAATTTCATTCAATAAAACATAGATAAGATCATAGATAAGATCCCTGAAGTTGCAAAGACTGAAGTCACAAACCCATGCGTTTTCATATTTAAAGAATCCGCTACTTAACTATTAAAAATTGAGCTTTTTTTTTTTTTTTTTTACCTTAAACCGCATAACATAAAACATTGAATTACACCTAATACACAAAATAATGTTATTTTTTTAGCAAGGTCATATGACCCATTTAAATAATTTTATGGTTACCTACCTCATAGTACTGGACCATTTTCTCTGGTACAAGATTTCTTGTATCCAACAATGCACAGCCTTTGGAATTAAATATTGTGTCATCATCATAGTGAATCTTGTCACTTGTTTCTATCCCCGCCTTCTGAGGGATGTCAGAGTTATTGAGTTTATGTTGGAGTACTTTGTCCTGAGTAAATACCAGTTTCTCCATACTAATAAACTCTTCAATTCTTTTCTCTGCTTTGGCCTCTTGTTTTGTCTGAATGTCACTGATCATGTTCTGAGGAATACAAGGTAATATACAGTATGAAATATAATAATAATAATAATAAACATACTATAGCTGTGAGCAGAAATGAAGGGTCCATGACCTACAAGCAAGCATGGCAGCAAGCATTAGGTGGAAATCCAGGGGACAAAGAGTAAAAGTCAGAGGAGGAGGAACCAAGTCATTCCTTTCAAGACACAAGCAAGTCTCAAATCAAATCATATGTCCTCAAAGAGTTAAAGTTAACTGCCTGGGGTCGGCTATGCCGCCGGCAGCAGCACGTGGCCTTTTTTTCAGATGTCAGCAAAAAGAACTGAAACTGCTCTGTCATATACTGTACATATAAGAGTAATATAGCATTTAAATCTGTAAAGGGTCTATTTTTATTTGTATACACTCACAATATAAACAAAACATTCTGCTTTTGGTAAATAAAGATTATTTACAGGGTGCGTTCTCTGCTGTCTCGGTGTCCGTGATGTTCAGTTTGAAACGCGGCAATAAAATGAACTGAAACTTAGCGAAAACATGACTCAGATAATTAAGTGACTAATTAAATGATGATTGAGCATTAGTGATAAATATCTGCTGTTAACAATCAACATCAATGAAGAAAAGAGAAACACAAGAACCACTGACTGGAACAACTGGAAAGAAAAAAAAAAAAAAAAAACATTGCCACCATAACTGTGGTCAATGTTTGCTTCAGTTGGGCTCTTGAGCCTTTTAATAAAGTTATAATTAAGTTTATAATAATTTGCTACTAAGCAATTGCAATATTGTTTCACAGCAAACATTTATGCAATGCTGAATCAAATCTTGAAGTACCAGATCAGCTTATGCTTTCTTCTTATTAGTTATGTTGAGTCTTGGTTTAAATCTGTCTGGTTTTAGTATTTCTCTTTTTAGGTTTTTAACTACATTTGACTGGTAAAAAAAAAAAAAAGAAAAGAAAAAAATGCCATCATAGTATTTCAATATTGAGGAGGGGGAAAAAATAATTTTTATTTATCATATGATCCTCAACAGTGGTGATAATTTTTCATACGGCATTGCATGATGGTAGTTTTTACCATGGTGTTACCTAGCATGCACTGCAGTATGAAGCATTTTGTTGATTGTCAACATTGTTGAGATTCATATGCTGCTTCTTGGTGTCTGTGTGTGTCTAAACAGTTCTGGACTTCAAATATTTATGTGTTAGGTATATTTAAAATCCATTTACTGTAACTATTAGAAAAAACACTTTCCTTGCATGCTGTAGTTTCACAGAGTTGATTATGCAAAACCTAAAAATATTAATGAAAAAGGGATGTTTTGGATGTAACCAGGCCAGCTCATGATGATTATCTCATCATATAAAAAACAACTAACATCTGTTCAGAGTCTAGGATTGATCTCTCTACTTTGTAACAGCACATGCATTGCTAGAAAGAGAGAGAGAGCGATCTAACACAAGAGTCAAGGGTCAAGAGCCCAACTAAAGCAAACACTGATCTCTGTGATGGTGGATCATTTTAACTAATAAAACATCAACATCTGATCCTCTGTAATTCTTTATAACAGCAAGTGTTCATCACTAATGCACAATCATTGTTTAATTAGTCACTTAATTATCTGATTAACTTTAACTCTTTGAGGACTTGGGATTGACTTGCTTGTGTCTTAAAATGATTGACTTGGTTTCTCCTCTGGTAAAATGCAGAGTCCATGGGTGGAACAAAAATATGCCAGGACTTTTACTTTGTCTGTTTTTTTGTCTCCTGGATTTTCCATCTCTGGTATAATCTGAAGATTTGGTGAAAATTGGACCAACAGTGTAAGTGAAGTTTGAAAAAGCATGTTTTCAACATAAATCAAACTGGCGGACAGGAAGTTTGATTATGGGCAGAATAAGTATTTAGGTTCTCGGCATGACCCAAAGAGTATTTTAGACCATTTTTAATTACACTAGGCTAATATAATAAATATTAATAATAAAAATAATTACGTTACCAGCATTTGTCACTATTAATGATTAATAAATTGTTTATGACCTTTGACCAATAGGTAGCCCTGTTACCAAATTGATGTGGTCAGTGTGGGGTGAAAATGGAACATACAAAGTTTGGTGTAAATACGTCAAAGCTTTGCAGAAATACAGCCTCTGAGGCAGTTTGGCATAATTCTAGCAAATTTGTTGATGCATTATTTGAAAACAGTTTGGTCTATCCAAAAGCTTTTGATAACTTTATGTTTGAAGAGTCTGAAGATAATCTGAGTCAAATCTGTTGAAATCCAATGGTCTAAGAGGAGTTTGAAAAAGTTGGTTTTCAACATAAATTAAAATGGCAGACTAGAATTTTATACGAAAAATGTTATTTGTGTTCTTGGCATGACCCAAGGAGTAAATTGAAATTGGTTTCATTACAATAGGCCAATATACTCAAAAGTATTAGCATTTTTGCAAATTTATTTTAACATCTGACTTCGAGGCCAAAGACACATATCGAGTTCTATAACAATATGCAACAATGTATTCATAAAATATAGCATTCTACGACTAAATTCAAATTAACTGACACCAAAAAAGTGAGAAAAGTATAGTTCGACTCAGCATGCTGCACCAAACTCCTCTTCTTGTTTTTTCTCATCGTGTTTTGTGTTTTTTGGCCAAACCAGAAGTTATAAGCAAAAATAGCCATTTTTTCACATCTCCTAAGCACTATGTGGTGCTGTGCCAAAACTGTGTAGTTTGCTTCAGGTCATGCTTATTATAACATACACCAAGTTTGGTCAGAATACAACAGTGGACAGATATAGCCTCGAGTCTGATTTGGTGAGCTTTTCGTCAAATTCGATTGTATTGTTTTTGACAACGGACAGGTATATCAAAAACGATTTTGATACATTTTGCCAGCATGGTCTGAAGATGAAAAAGTAGGTTAATCACTAGTATAAACCTGAGTGAAACTTTGGACAAGTGGTGTTGCTGGAGAGTTTGAGTCTGCATATGCTATGCTGACAGTTCAGACTGTCCTCTATAATTTTCAAATTTCTCAATCCTCTTTCATATTTGAAACTTTCATAACTTTCCCATAAGCGGTTATTTGGGCTGCCATAGACTCAAGAGAGGAAGAAGAAGAAGTGAATAGATATAGGTAAGGTGAACAGTATTGGTCGTTTTACTCACAGAGACACTGTATCTCATTGGAGGATACTGGTCAAAAGACAAATGACATACCTCCCTGAACTTATTCTGGACAATCTCTGTAAATAAAATTGTAGTTTGGCAAGAAGGAAAATGGTTTAAAGCAATACATCTAGCAATCTAGCAGTAGATTATTTTGAATGGGACATAATAAATGTTATATCATTTCCATACTTGTAAAAAAACAACAACACTGTACCTCGTACATCTTTCAGTGTTTCCATAGCTGGCTCTTGAAGAGCTGCCACATGGTTTTGGACGACACATTCAAATTCACAGTACTCACTGAATGTCAGCAATTCTCTGCCACGATGGATCTCATTATACTTTTCTATCATTTCCGTCACTCTTGCTTTGACTACATTTGTATTGACGATAAGAACAGGTCAGTTTAAGGTATAGTCCTACCAGGAACAAAAGAGTTTTACATGTTTACATATCTTGACTCACATGATAATTCAGTGCTTCTCAGGTGGCTGTCCCATTTCTTAAATACAGGACGTAGGCTTGTGTAAATGTTTTTGTCGTCTGAATGTCCTATTCTACTCAGTTCACTTATTTGATCACTGAACTCCAATATAATCTGTATAAGAAGAAAACATTTTTTAAATGCCAGAACCTAGTTTCTGAATAGATCATATTTATGGTGTTCTATTTTCAAAGCTCTTACCTCACTGAGAAAAGGTCCCATCTTCTCTTCCTCCAGCGGTGGACCCTGCTCGTAGTTTTTAAGGTCTCGTTGCACACTGAGTAGTCTATTCTGAATCTGCTCAGTCAAGGATGGAAGTGATTTCTGAATTCATAAGAAATACATAGTTTTGATTAAGAGAAATGTAAATGTCTACAATTTAACTTAAGAAATCTGGGAAATAAATAAATTAATTAAAACTGTGCTTGACTTTTGACATTTACATGTTAGTTGTATTTGTAGAATTTGGAAATTTTATTTTATTTTATTATATATATTTTTTTTTAATCATACTGTATCTTCCCCCATGTGTGATAATTAAGATGTGTGTGAGAGACAAAGAAATAGAAAGAAAGACAGAATCTGGCGTAGGTTACTGTAGTGTAAGTGAGTAGGTATGAGATGCAAATTAGTTGCACCCAGCAAATTAACTCCAATTCCATTGGATCTGTGCATCTGCTGTGGTAAAGCAGACCTGCATCAAGAAATGTTTCTGCTGTTCTTCACTGACACACTTACCAACCCATTGATTGTTGGCTTTCCCTGGCTAACTCAGCAAGATAATATTATCTCATGGGCAGAGGGTAAAATTATGAAATATATACTTCCCACTGCCTGTTTAAAAAAAATATTCTCATTTTGTTTACCATGGCCTTCATGTTGTGGTTAGTAAGACCAATTTATCAATATAATTTGTTAGCAAATATTAAGCAGATACACAAATTCTACAGTTTAATTGTAATTCTAATGACTGACAGTTGAAATACAGTAGCAAAGTTACAGTCAACAGATCATCTAAAAGGAACCATCAAAATAAAGTGTTACTGTTCCCTATTATAATTTACTGCTTGCCTTTATGTGATCGGCCAGTTCTTTGGTCAGCTTGCCTGCCAGGCATTGAATAGAAGCTTTATTGTCATCCAGTAGTGAGCTGTGAAGACAATACATAAATAAGTAAATAAATAAATATTTATATATACTGTGTATGTGTTACATCCACACCAGGCTCCACCCTCACCTCCACTCAGCGATCACAATCACCGGAGTTCTAATCACCCACACCTGCCATCCTTACCTGTCCCTGATCTTCACCACCACATTTAAGCCACACACACTAGCTCTATCACCATCCAAGCTCGTACACACCAAAATGGACTCTTGCTACTCTCTCCAATAATATTATACTTACCTGCTCTCTTACCTGTTCCCCTGTAGTTTGCTCCTTGATCCTCCGAGTATCCTCCAGCTCCTGTGACTCCTCTCCTCGTCTCCAGTTGGCAAGTGGTGTGTGGCTGTGGTCTTCTCGTCCTCTCCTCCAAGTTTGATAGCCTGTGGAAAACAGTAAAGAGACTCTTTAGTTTGTTCCAAGATTGCCTAAGTCTATTTGATTCTTCAGTTTGCTTACCTTTGCTGCTTTATGTTGGAAACTCATCCTGTTAATAAACATTGTAAATTTTACTTACCTCTGCGTCAGTCCGCTTCCTTACAGTATGTATGTATGTATATAGTCGTGGCCTAATGGATAGGGAGTTGGACTTGATACCCAAAGGTTGCGGGTTCGAGTCCCAGGTCCGGCAGGGGTTGTGGGTGGTGGGAGTAAATTCCCAGCTCTCTCTCCACCTTCTATAACATGACTAAGGTGAGACCCTTGAGCAAGGCAGCGTTCCCCAAACTGCTCCCCGGGCGCTGCAGCAATGGCTGCCCACTGCTCTGGGTGAGTGTTCACGGTATGTGTGTGTGGTTGTTCACTTCTCACTGCTGTGTGTGTGCACGTTGGATGGGTTAAATGCAGAGCACAAATTCCAAGTACGGGTCACCACAAGTCACTTCACTTTCAACTTTTCACTTTCAGTTTTGCTGCAGAGGTTGAAGGGGTGGGGGTCAGCCTGTCAGTGCTCAGACCATACGCCGTACACTGCATCAAGTGGAAGGAAGGAAGCCTCTTCTAAAGATGATGCACAAGAAAGCCCCCAAAAAGTTTGCTGAAGACAAGCAGACTAAGTCCATGGATTACTGGAACCATGTCCTGTGGTCTGATGAGACCAAGATAAACTTATTTGCTGCCGCACTGGGGAGTTACAGTTCTTTGAGGGAACCATGAATGCCAACATGTACTGTGACATACTGAAGCAGAGCATGATCCACTCCCTTCAGAGACTGGGCCACAGGGCAGTATTGATAATGATGATAACGACCCCAAACACACCAAAAGCACTGCCTTGCTAAAGAAGCTGAGGGTAAAGGTGATGGACTGGTCAAGCACGTCTCCAGACCTAAACCCTATTGAGCATTTGTGAGCATAAGGTCTCTAACATCCACCAGCTACATGATATCATCATGGAGGAGTGGAAGAGAGCTCCAGTGGCAACCTGTGAAGCTTTGGTGAACTCCATGCTCAAGAAGGTTAGGCGGTGCTGGAAAATAATGGTGGCCACACAAAATATTGACCCTTTGGGTCCAATTTGGATATTTTTACTTAGGGGTGTACTCACTTATGTGGCCAGTGGTTTAGACATTAACAGTCGTGTGCTGAGTTATTTTGTGGGGACAGCAAATTTACACTGTTTTACAAACTGTACACTCACTGCTTTACATTGTTGTAAAGTCTAATTTCTCACTTACTGTGATTTCTTAGATACTGTGTGAATAAATAGGTGTATATATGTATATGAAATACACACATTGTTCATGCATGGTATGGTTACAATGAAAATATTGTCTTTAAGTCAAGTACCTGAAATAATGGTGGTTCCTAAAGAATGCCAGTTCAGCCTCCATGGCTTTATCAAAAGGAATGTTGTCATTGATGTCACTCTGACCACGACATCGCACAATAATGTACCCCTTGCTGAGAGGAATGACTTTGCCCTGAACAATGTTCAAAACATCAATCTCAGCTCCTCTGTCAATGAGATCTGGTTTTGTGAGAATTGCTACTCCACATATTTAAATAACAAAAAAAAAAAATGAGAGAGTGAGAGAGATAAAGGTAAGAATAAGCAAAAATCATAATGCAACATGGCATACAATGTAAAAGAAATACAGAAATGTGTTGCCAAACCTAGAGTTCGGAGTCCTTCTGGGTCTACTTTTTGTGCCATTCTTAGTGCCTCCGTTGTTGCTATGTCAACATTGCAGGGCACAACAACTAAAATAATGGTTTCCCTTTTTGTAACATATTTTAATATCAAGGATTTGATCTGAAAGGATAAAGTGTCCTCTGGTTAGGGAGAAAAGAATCATCAAGTCAAAATCCATTTTAGTTCTGTGATGCAGGATATCCATATGTTGTGTAGGACTGTATCCATCAGAAAATGGTTGGATGTTAAAAAGACTCAAAGTGTTGATCTATGATTTTTACAGATTTGAAGCTAACTTTGATTGATATTTTTTATTATTATTTTAACCATGTCGTTCAAATTATCCTGTCACCCTAAAGGCTCAATTTACCTCACAGTTCTGTTTTTTTTTTTTTTTTTTTTTTCATATTTCAAAAGCAGTTTGTTTTAGTGATTATTTTAGTGATTATTCCCAAGGATGCACCACATCCTGAATTTTGTTTTAGATATTTTAGTGGGGCACACTACTATCCTGCTCTCACATTAAAGACATTGCAAGTTAAACTGGCTCAGTTCGCCCCACTCCCCCCTAAATACACTCACCTGATCTGCAATATCCTCAGGTTGATCTTGCACAGGTACACGGGTTATACCAGGTAGATCGATCAGAGTGAGGTCACAAACATCAGGAGATGAAATCTCTAAAGTGATGAGTTCATCACAGATTCCAACCGTATTTCCAGCAAGCTTGTTTTGAGCTATTAAACACAAGTAGATATAGTTTTGGTTTTTCCACTGGGATTGGCTTTAATTTCTTTCATTTAACCTAAAGTAAGAAACTTGATGCAATATTGTAAATCTAATGTACATTTTACAAAGTAGAATTCTTCTTCTTCCTACCATTCCAATTTGAAATGAAACACATTAAATGAAACACATTAATTCAAAGAGAAGCAAATTGTAATTGATTGATTGATTGATTGGAATTCTGTTGTAGTTTATAGTGTTGTATATAGTAAAGGTTATTTTATGATGACAGCATTAAAATCTGTAAGGGTTTCTGTTGATACTGACCTTCCCTAACAAGCTTATCCACTTTTAATGGGTCATTAAAGGTCTCTCTGTGTCCATTGTAAGCAATGATCCCTGACCATGGTCCATTTTTGAGCTTCTGCAATTTAAGCTCAAGGGGACAGCGGGTGACAATACCTTAAAAAAAGTTATTACAGTAAGAAGTTATTGTCAAGGAGGAGTTCTCAAGTCTTGTTTATTTCCTCAATTTAAATGAGGAATTTACAAAGAAATTGGTTCTTTTTTTGTCCAGTACATATACAATAGGCACTGAAAGTAAAGACAACCTCATACCACTTCCTCGAGGTAGAGCTACTCCAGAGAGTGCCTCCAAAACAGAGCTCTTTCCAGAACTCTGATCTCCCACCACTGCAATGGATGGTAGACCAATATCTTCATCAAGGCCAATCAACCTCAGAGAGTCAACCAACTCAATCAAAGGCCGAACAGACTCAATGAAATGACTGTGGAATGCTCCATGAGTTTGTGCATCTAAAAATGTGCTTTATAGTTAAAGCAGAAAAATGATTTACATCATCAGTTGGAGGTTCTACAGTGGCAGAAAACAATACTTTACTGCAATACTTTAGTCTAGTACACACTGGGATGGTAACGCAAATGTGAAATGTGTACGTCATGTTAACACAAGGCAACACCATCTGACATTTTCTCAGGTAAGTAAAGATTAAAAGTGTAAAGTTCATCATACAGTACATTGTTTGTGTTCGGGAGAATTTTGAGATTTCCTGTGTACTGTACGATTCGCCCCCATGATAAAAGCAAGAATTGCTGATAGAGTCAGGCTGGTGGAGGGATGCTGAACTGACAGATACCAAGGTAGGACCACATGGGGTATTTTATAGGAAACTTCTCTTCTTCTGATTGGATAACAATGTAATCACTAATGATAAACCAGCTGTGTAAATTGTCCGTTTGCAATGCTTTGTTTATAATTATATATGCTTCTGTTAAATGTTATAATATCAGTGTTAATGTTGTGGCTTATTTTTTCTATTGCTATGCTAGAAAAGTTTGTAAAGAACATAACCATTAACAATTATTGTATAATTGTGTTTTTGTATATTTTCATGCAGTATAAAATTCACCAAAATTCAGATTTGATCTTAAAAGTTATATTCAACAAATGTTCAAGCTTCATTTATAACTAAACTTTCATCTTATAACCTATGCATGTTACTTTTGACTGTTTTAATATTATGTATGTATATATATATATATATATATATATATATATATATGTATGATGAAAAGTCTAAGCCTGAGACAAGAGTAAGTATATACATAAAATGCAAGTTGAAATTATATAAATTATGTACCTGTCTTCGCCTTGGGAATCATAGTCAAAAGTTTTGTCCTCGTCCATTATCTAAAAAACAAGCAAAAAAAAAACCTACATTTAAATTAGATTACATTAAAAAAAAAAAATAAATGGTTAACTGGAATAGGCACAAAAAAGAGCCTAACAACACTACATGTATAGCTGTAAGAAACAACATAATCAACATCCAACAAATACCCATGAACACATTATCATAAAAAATAAATAAATGCCTCAATTTACTTGCATTATACTTGTGTTACATACTGTTAATTCAAAAGACAACTTTAATTAAAACGTACACCAATAAAATTTTACAAATAAAAAAAAAAAAAAGATAATAAAAAAAAAAAAAAACATGACAATAAAACACTAGAACAATAGAAAAGAGTTTTACCTTCAGTGCTTATTCTTTAAAACTCAGATGGGTTGTTCCTTTCAGATGTCCCAAAACCATTACAGCATATTATATATCCCTAAACCAGGAAATCTAAGTAGTGTTCACTGATTGGTTACAAACATACTTTACCTTATTAGGAGCAGACAAACTAAGCTAAGAATTTTACCAAAAAAAATGTTTTCACGTGTTATCACATGGCTACATTTGCACTATTTCCCCCTCCTTAACCGCTCCAAATGTTTATATAACTTCCTCCTCCTTTCCCAGTTGCATATAATTCAGTTATCCTCAATTATTTATTGTATTCATGTTGTTTGATGACTTTAGTATTTTTGTAACATATACACATCACTATGATTGGAAGTAGCAAAAGTTCCCCTCTTGCAAAGTCTTAATAGGGAATCTGTGGACATTTATGCATTAAAAAAATAAAATAAATTAACTGGAATAGGCACAAAAACATTAAAAGAGACCAACGTCACTGCATGTCTAGCGGTAAGAAATAACAATCAAAGCACAATCAATAGCCCTAAACACAATGTGTGAAGTCATAAAAAAGAAATGTCTCCATTTGTTTGCATTACATGTATGTAATATAAGCAGACAACTTTTATTAAGAGCATGTACACAAAAAAAAAGTATATAT
>JAUMHE010000042.1:23784700-23798151 GCA_032359235.1 Enteromius mattozi
ACAGAGAGGAATCTTAAATGGCAGAAAGCAACATCCTATTTTGTTTTCTTTATTTTACAAAAGCACAATGTTTTGTTTTCATTGTGACTGTACAAAAATAAAAGCAGACCTTTATACAGTGATGCATTATTGATAAGACAATAACTGTTTAAAGTTGATTCTGACACACATCATCATTGTTAACTTGACAGCACACTCTGTGCTTTAGAAAATAAAATGTCAGCGCACTGCCTCTGTGTCACCGTTGGAACGTCACTGAAGTACAAAGCTTTTACTTTACATAATAAATAATAGTTTAGCGTTCAGATACATTGAATATTAAAATATTATGGAATATTTGGATTTGTGATGAATGATAGAGGTAGGATAAACGAGCACAAAGCTCCATTTCGCAAACAGTTGAGTGTGCAAGACTTTAAAGTATACTGCTTTATCAGATAGATAGAAAGATAGATAGATAGGTACAGGGCTTGACATTAACACCCACAAACCTGCCAAACGCAGGTGTATTTCAGCTGTGGCGGGTAACACAGTCACTCCCACTAGCCACTCTGGCAGGTTGAATTTTATATAGACATCTGACATTAAAACATTTAACATCTATTTAGGTGAGAATGGTTCTGATTGTATTATATTCAGTGCATGTAAACGGCGATTAATACGATAATGAGTAACAACAAAGTAATGCCAATGAGGCTGAGGCAGCTATGTGAGAGAATCATCATGAATTCAGAGGGAAATCATAACAAATAAACACAACTGCACACGGAAGACAAATAGAAAATGTAAGTTCGTTTTTATATTTATAACATAGAGAGTCTGGTTAAGCAACATGACACGATCAAGAGAAGGAAGTTCCCTAAAAACCATGAATGCAAATTTGACATTAGTCTATATACGAAAGTTAAAATGAGTAATTAATGTACATTTTAGTTCAGTATTTGAATTTATTGAAAGGATATATTGTGGAATGTTTTTCCTACATTTGGTTGAAAATAATTCCAAACAAAGATCACAGCAGAACAGTCACGTATAACACACAGAGCAGCGGTGTTTTGTTAATGAAGGATTCACGTTTTTTAATTTTAAATCATTTGAGTGAATGATTCAGTGATTCGTTCATAAAGACATGCACTTGCTTCATTCTTAAATGAATCAGCCGTCTGAACGAATCGTTTGAAGGCTTCAATGACTCATTAATTAAGATGCTGCCACCTTTTCCAACATTTCATATTTATAATATAAATTTGAATATATATATATATATATATATATATAGCTGTATATATATTAAAACACCAAGCTCACAACATTATGCTTTTATAATGCATTGCTGCTATATTTCAGCTACACTCATAAATGCATCTGAATCCTGCTCCCTCCTATATTATTTTATAATATTAAGTGAAATTATTATTAAAATTTAAGGATATGTTATAAAAGAAGAGGAAAATGCCTTTTAAATAGGTCAAATGACTGGAAACATTTGTGTTCATTATTAAGTCGCATAAAATGTAGTTTCTCAAGTGGCTAGTAAATTTAGAAAACCACTAGCCACAGTGACTGATGAGCAAAATGTAAATGTCAAGCCCTGGATAGATAGACCGCTGTAATGAATGACAGATATAATCAATGATCAGTGCTGGGTAGATTTCTTTAAAGTTGTAGTCTATTACTGATTAGAAATGACACAACGGGAATTGTAATTAGCACAGTTTCATAAAACTGAATGGAAAATTTAACAGAAAATAGAAGGATTTTAGGCAAATCAGACTAATTTAGACTAATTTATTGCCATTGTGTGAATAACACTTGATTATGTAATATAGTCAGATTTTAAATTGTAATTTCATCTAATTACAAGTACTTAATCTTTAGAATCTGATTACGTAATCCAGATTACATGTATCTCTGTGAATGATGGAGAAGAAGACACAGAGATGGACAGATATTGTTTCATATTTTGCGACTTTACATTTCTCAGAATATGGTGGCTACAGTTAACAGTAATATACGTCTTACAGACAGTCATAGCAGAACCGTGTGTGAGACACCGAGCAAATGCAGAAACACTGTCTACATCTGCATTTAAAGTACTTCCTGAGTCACAGCCTTGTGCTGCGGGCGTGTGTGTGTGTAGGAGGAAGTTTAGCCGAGAATAAGGAAGTGTAATGTAAGACTGTACTTGAAACAAGTGCTGTAAAGTCATTGGAAACACACACAACAAACTTTGTCAAATCTGTGTGTGTGTGTGTGAGAGAGAGAGAGAGAGACAGCCGAGGTTAGCATTAAACACTGACCAATGACCACAGTGTTAGCCAAGTTCAGCTTGGACTTTTACTTTCACACACACACACACTCATTTGCTATTAAGATCAGCAGCTGGTGATGGTAATCAGGTGATTTTCATATCACACAGATACTGTCTCTGTCTGTACCTGAGACATCTGGGGTCGCAGGTTAATCTGACGCAGGTTGACCGACTGCGGCAGCAGGTTATTGAGCAGCTGACAGAGTAACACTCCATCTCTGAGAGCATGGGCCAGTTCACACACCTGTCAAACACACACACACACATCAGACAGACGAGCCACACAGAACACGTCTGAAACACGATATTCACAACACTGGTCCCTGTGAGAACATGTTTGATTTGCAGAGAAGACTAGATATATATATATATATATATATATATATATATAGATAGATATAGATAGATATTATGAATAATTTACTGCCGTTGTGTAAAGAATATGTAATGTAATCCATAAAAATGATCATAATGAAATAAAATCAAATTACAAGTACTTGAAACTCTTTCAAAATTCAAATTAAGCTGAAAAAGTAGAATTCTTATCTCACTCAGAAACCAGATCCAGCAGAACTCAACGAGTTGGCCTACAGGGCGATTTGCATATATTTACAAACTCTTTTCATAAGTTGAAATAAAAACTGAACACAAGACGGTTTTACAATAATTGAATACTTAAATATATTCCAGATGTAAAAAAACAATTGGACACAGTCAAACGCCTACACTGAGAAAGATGGGGTAGAAACAACTTTCGGTAATTGTTAGTAAATTTCACAAATTATTGCAAAGAATTGGAAAGGAATAGATTTAAACAACATTTTAAAGCAAAATTGTTTTGTTTCCCATTAATTTTTGAAAAATCATTTTTACGTCATACACAGGTGTTAGTCTTCCAATTTCATAACCATCTCTACTAAAGGAATGATTTTGTGCTGTAATATAAAAATGTGTAACATACTGCAGTAGAAAACGAAACAGTAGAGTTTTGTCAAAATATTATTAGTGTCTTATGTTTTGTAAGTGATGAAGAGTGTTGAATTTAGACTGTATGAAGTGTTTGTGAATGTGAAACTGAAATTAGAGGATATAAATTAAAGGAACAGTTCACCCAAAAAAGGTGGAAAAACTGTCAGCATGTTTTCATCCTCAGGCCGTTCCAGTCCTGAATGAGTTTCATTCTTCTGTTGAACACTAAAGAAGATCTTCTGAAGAATGTTGGCAACCCACTAACACTGGAAGTCAACGGCTACCAGAAACGGCATATTCTTCAAATGATCTGGTTTTGTGTTCAACAGAAATCAGCTCAGAAGAAATCAGCTTCAAACGTTAAAGAAATGTTGATTTTTGAGGAGATGCGTGAGGGTCTGCAGGTATACGCTCACCTGTGCGCTGTCCCAGGTGACTCTGTGGTTCTCAGGAAGCACTCGGCACTGAATCAGCCATCCGGCACACTGCCTCCACAGCTCCATCTCCAGCCAACTCACCTCAGATCAGCAGCAGCCTAAAACCCTCCAGACACGTCCATGATCTACAAACCCAACACTGCCCGAGTTACCAGCGCAGACTCAATCTGAACTCAATCCAGAAGCGATAGACCAGTCACTAAGTGTCCAGCAGCTGAGCCTGAGTTCATCAATGAGGCGCCCCTCTCTCTCTCTCTCTCTCTCTCTCTCTATCTCCTTTGACCTTTGCGGTCTTCCTGCTTCTTCAAGATGTCCAGCGAGTTCTCCTGTGTCGTGTGCGTCTCTCGGTCTCTCCTCCGCGCCGCTGCTGCTGCTCTGCAACCCTGCAGAGGGGAGGAAGCCTTTCAACTGCACAACTTCCTCTTTCCTCTGTGTCACACACACACACACACACACATACACACATCTGACACTTGACTTGCAAAATTTGGGGTTTATATTCCTGCATGTGCTGCTGCTAGAGAGTCTGTGTGTGAAGTGTGTGTGTGTGTGTGTGTGTGTGGTTTCTCTGTCTGAGTGTGAATGTGTGCGTGCAGGACTCTGTGTGTGTGTGTGTGTGTGTTGCTGTGTAATATGAGTGTGAATGTGTCTCACTAACCACAGCATATGCAGTCAAAGAGCAGCAGCAGTGCAGTGTTGCGTGGAAATGCACAAACACACACACACACACACACACACACACACAAACACACACACACACACAGGCCAGTCATTTGACATTAGCAGATTAAGAGTATAAAGAGTATAATGCATGATGGGAAACGATGTCACACCTGACCCTGAAGTGACATTTTGTTTGAAATTGTCAAATGTCAGTCTGTTAACTAGCTTCACAACACATCTGTCATGCTGAAGATCATTCATGTCTTGTATTTGGAAGAGTTCTTGTCTGTCTTTGTCGAATCCTCCATCTACTATCACCTTTCTTGCATAAATAAATAAATCCACTTCATTGTCTCTGTGAGCAAATCTTATTGGGACACAAGTTCTTCTAGTACAGTTACACTTCATCTGTGTGTTTCTGTATTCACACAGTGTGTTTCAAGCAAACAATAAACAACACATTAGACCTCATTTCAGCAGTTCCAGGCGCCACATGTGGTTTGTGGTCATAATAGTCACTAACTCATCACCACCTCCTGGTCTACTGATGAAACTACAACTTGTTTATTTGTTTGTTTGGATCCCCATTAGCTATGATCTCAAGCACTGCTAGTCTTCCTGGACCTACAACACTTAACATTCATACATTATTACACGCATTATGCAACAATAAAAAATAACAAGTTAAATATATTCTCCACAATCCAAAGCATCTTTATAAACACATCTTTCACCTTTTAATATCTAAAACACCTACATTGCTCATTCCTATGCCTCCTATTAAACAAAAGTCCAAGGTGTGCCTTTACCTGCCTTTTAAAGTACATGTTTTGTGTGTGTGTTAAGAGACTCCATACTTTCATTGCCCTGGGTGTGCGTTCAAGCGATGAACGATTTAGCATTTGATTTTTGAAAAATATATTTATTTAATGGTAAATTGATTTATTTACATTTCATTATTCTTATTTATTTATTTATTTTTTTGGCACAAAGATTTGAATCAGAACTAAAAGAGGCCCTAACTGCCTCACATTCACATATATGGTAGACTTTTCTCCCAGTCATTCGGGTTTATATTGTACCTGGGAATCAAACCCACGACCACAGAATGATTAGAATCTCGTCGGGGCAGTTTACAGGATCGTTAGCAGCTTATTTCTCACAGACCCAGCCTGAGACGAGCTGAGAAACTCAGAATGTGTCTGAACTTGCAGACCGAGGCCCTCGCTTCACGCAGAGATCCCTGCGCTGTGATTGGTTGAGAGAGAGGACAGCGGCTGCAGCAGCCAATCAGAACGCATCAGCGGCCGCTGGAAGTCACACGCGGAGAGAGAGAGAGAGGGTTCAACAATATTAGATAAAAAACATCTGATGAATAAAACATAAAGAAAGAAACACAGACGACCGAATACGAGCGGAGTTTAGCATCACAGGTAGGAAACTAACTGAACGTTTAATTTTGTGTTATCGTGATTTTAAAGCTTTAACTTTTATTCTCTAGTTTGAAGCACGATAACTATTTAATGTCAGATATAACAACATTTCGGATATATCACATCCATATTGAAAGTCCCTCACAGCAGTTCTTTTTTTTGCTCTAATTTTGACATTCATCTGTTTGATATTTCTCTTTATGTTTGTGTAGCAGCAGACGCGCTGAGCTCGGTGTGTGTGTGTGTTACAGCATCAGAGTCATGAACGAGCGCTCCATCGCGCGCTGGCTGACGCAGCTCGGTCTCGCGCAGTACACGAGCGCGCTGGAGAAACACACCTACGGCCTCGAGGTACTCACTCTGCCTGTAATAGCCGATATTTCATAAAACTATGTTAAAATGCATTTGTTACATGCTTTTCACAATTATTATTACACATGCGCAAGCAAGACTATTGTAGATGAGTTTGTTTCTTCATCAGTGTCTCTGCATCAGTGTCTCAGCTATGGAAGCGAATGGGTGCCGTCAGAATAAGAGTCCAAACAGCTGATAAAAACATCAGAATAATCCACAGCACTCCAGTCCATCAGTTAACATCTGGAGAAGACAAAAGATCAAACTAATCCAAGACGTTTTTAACTCAAACATGAGTCTATAATCCATAATAACTCTTCCTCCAGTAAAACAAGTGTTCTGGTTTGAATCAGGAGAGAAATCTGCACAGATAAAGCAGCATTCACAAGACAGATCTAAACAAATATGTGGCTGGATTTTGATGTGAGAGACAACAGTTTCCACTGGAGGAAGAATTATTATGGATTATATTTGAGTTAAAATCATCTTAATGCTGGATTAGTTTGATCTTGTGTCTTCTCCAGATGTTCACTGATGGACTGGAGTGCTGTGGATTATTCTGATGTTTTTATCAGACTCTCATTGTGACGGCACCCATTCACTGCAGAGAGACAACAACGCAATGATACATTTCTCCAAATCTAATCAAGAAACAAACTAATCTAAACGTTTGTTTTTGGGTCAACTGCTCTTTTAATAGTGGAATGCTGTGTGTGTGTGTGTGTGTGTGTGTAGGGCCTCCTGTTAGTAACAGAAGATGATCTTAGACTGATGGGAGTTGAAGATCCAGATCACAGAGCAACCATCATAAATCAGCTACAGAAACAGCAGCCTGAGAAAGGTGAAAACACACACACACAGATAAACAAAAATTAAAACACACACCCTCACACATCCTTCTGGCTGATATCTCTCTCTCTCCGTCTCCTCAGAGAATAACTCTTCCTGTAAGTACTCACTGACCTCATCTCTTGACCTGGTCAAACCCACCACTGACCTCTTCCGTCACAGCATTGTGCCGAGGCTACGTCGCCGTGACAACAACAGAATCTCCGCCTCCTGCCTCCAGCTCCCCTCCCACACCTGTGCCGAAGACCACGCCCCCTCCACCAAACACAAACTCAGGTTCCCTTATGACCATATTTAATACATACTCATTATTGATTATTTACATTGACGCTAACCAAGTGCCAAATACAAGTAAAACCAGCTTTGGTGAGTAAAACATTATTTTTTTAATGCATGCATGGGATTTGTTGAATTATAGTCAAACATAAATGATTAGACTTTATTTGAATGGCATCAGGAGTTATCTGTGTGACCAACAATCCAGTATAATCGAATCTAATACAATATGCAAATACCAATCATGAAGGCAGTTATGTTGTTAATCTCAGATTTCTGTGACAGATAAACTCATGGCCATGACAAAACTAAGCCTTTGGTTTCAAACCCAGTTCAAGAGAGTCTAGAATTAGCATATTCTAATGAGCTCCGTCACCAAATTCAATATAATAAAAACAAGAACCAACACGTGTAATATTTAAACAAACAATTAAGTGTTCAACCGAGTGCATGAGACGG
The DNA here is from genome assembly GCA_032359235.1 of Enteromius mattozi. Lineage (NCBI taxonomy): Eukaryota > Metazoa > Chordata > Actinopteri > Cypriniformes > Cyprinidae > Enteromius > Enteromius mattozi. The sequence goes on from JAUMHE010000042.1 coordinate 23,792,452, forward strand.
GAGTACTAATTTAAAAACATGTTTTTGCTGAATTATCCCTAAACTGTTTTCTTTACATTGTGCTAAAAGTGCCTACAGCAGTTTCCATTGTGACAACTTACCCCACACACTCCTTCAATAACATAAAAAACGATTTATTGCATTTACTTAAAAAAAGTTCATTTTTAAGGCTTTCTAAATAAATCCCCTATAAATACTCATTTGACAAAACTCGTGTGACAACATGCCCCGGCCTGCCCTATAAAAGTAGCATAAGATAACTGTCTTTTCCTCTGCCTCTCATAATCTTTGGTCACGTTAGGAGCAACATGAAACATGTCTCAGCTCACACTGTGAATTCTTCCATGTGAACGCGCAAGCAGCGAGAACGCGGCGTCTTGCGCAACGCGTGTCTGTCACGCAGCTGAACGGGGCGTGAGCGGGTCAAGCCGGCACAGGTCTGTCTCTGTGTCTGTCGCCGGGGCTCGGGCATGTCTGCCGGTCTGCGGGATTCCAGGGCCTTCGCGCGGCGTCAGACAGGTGAGTGCGCGCGGAATGCGAGGAATGCGCGAGAGATAGCGGCGCGCGCGCGCGGAGGAGCGTGTGTGGACTCGATCCGCTGTGGAAGAAGAAACATTAGGATCGTGATGATCTCGCGCTGAGGACCGCCAGCACCGGGGTTTCTCTGGCTTTGCAGGTAAGTTTGTGAGCGCAGTTAATGATTATCCTGCTGTTTGCGATGGGAAGGGCAGGAGCGCAGCTGCAGCTCGGACCTTTGGTACACCTCTCCGTATTCCTGCTGTTTAAACTCTAAAGCTCGAGTTTCAGATACTTCGAGTAAGTTTTCATCTAAACCAGCTGTTCTGCATTAGTTTGTTGTGGGTGGTGAACTCAAGTGTGTGTTATTAGCAAACTTTGACTTTGGAAACATGGTGTTGTGATCGTATGATACTTTATATAGCGCTTATACTCCAGAACAACACCACTGCATTCACTTTATTTGAAGGTGTCTTTGTTAGAGTGTAATTATACATTTACTGAGTGACATTAATTAACTACAGGCCTATAGTAAGGATTGGGGTTTGTCTCAGGGTTTCTTGCCTGTGATTATGAATAACTGATACACATAATGTGTAACAAGAACGCTTCAAAATAAAGTGTATTTGTATTTCAGTGTTGCTTCATCTCGGTCTCTGTAGGAAATGCGTTAAAGTGAGCTCGTAGGCGGAGTGTTAATTGTTTTCGGGGGGTTTGACAGACCCGACCTTGAATCCAGAAGGTCAGGAAGGGCCCATGACATCCGTTTCCATGGCAACCGGTCCCAGGACATTCCCTGATGTCCAGAGGACACAATGCGGCGGGTTTGGCTGCTCGATGGGAAGGAAACGCCATTAAAGGGATATTCCAAAACCCTGGCCTCAGTGATCCTGAGAGCGCTCTCGGAGGTGTCCGCTGAAGACGAGCTCTGGACGGGTTCAGAGAGAGGAAGTGGCTCTGACACAGTGTTCAATCCGTGCGCTCCACAGGATCATCATCATGACTGTGTAATGCTTCAGTGTGAAGAAACTGAACTCCATGTCTGAGGAACAGTTCTGATGCTGTATGTTGTAATGTTTGGAGCAGTGTTTCTTTTCTCCTGATGTGTCTGTGTTACCGAGGTAACAGTATAAATAAAGGCAGGACACCACAGGTTGAACAGGGTTATGGTTAGGTCTCACCGTACTTTCCCCAGCATATAGGAGAAACCAAAATGACCTTGAAGAGGTTCTTGTTCAATAAAAATATCCTGTACGTTTTATAACTTTATTGAAGCCATTCTGCCAAAACCACAGCTTGTCATACTACTTTGCATTAATGTACAATTTATTTCTACAAATATTGGATAAAGCCAGTTTGAAAATTCTTGCTTGATTTCATTGTCAGAGTTATTAGAGTTAATGTTTTTTTCCGTATCTTCTCCATAAATCAACAAATACTGCTAGCAATGAGAAATAAACAAATACATTCCATCATGTTGTTATAAAATGTCATATAAATCATTAGGAACAAACCTTCCTCTCAACATCTCAGTGCATGAAATCTAAATAAAGCAACATCTAAATGAAGTGATTTTATTAAAAAATGTCATGTAGGATTGTTTTCCACCAAAAGTGTGTGTGGGTTTACTGTTTTGTGAAGAAAGTAACACGTGTTCTGCTCTGTTTTGCAGCAGGAGGAAGAGTGTGACAGCCTTCATCAGTCAGGTGAGAGTATTTCATTTTATTTTATCACTGATATTTCTCCCCAGAAGGACGCCAGTGCTTCACTGTGTTCCTGTGATGTTTCTGAAGGTGTTCTCAGGCCTGAAGGACATGGACTCTCTGAAGAAGGAGCTGGAGGAGGAACTCAAGCTCAGCACTGAGGATCTGAGGAGTCACGCCTGGTATCATGGACAGCTGCAGCGCGAGGTGTGTGTGTGTGTGTGTGTGCTAATGCAGTAAAAGCCATTGTTTCCACATTCATTCACCCTCATGTCATCCAAACCTGCAGTGCGCTGATGATGTTTTCAGTGGAAGAGAATAGGAGAATGTTTGAAGCTCCTCACAACAGCCTAAAGACAGAAAAGAGCACGTTAGAATCATAAAAGTAGCAGGATTCATGCATTATTCCAAGTCTTGTGAGGTCATATGATGTTTTAGTGTGAGCGACTGACACAAGATGTGTTTCCATGCTCAAGTGTCTACTTCTGAGTTCCTTGGGAAAAAATAAATAATAAAAACCATCATCACAATTTTAATTTCTGGGAGAGCTGTTACTTTAGGTCAGGGCAGCCAGCATCAGTCTTTTCAATTTATTCACAGATTTACATTTTTATTTATTTGTTTGTTTTAGTTTAATTTAATTATTATTTAAACAAAGTTTTGCTTATTTGAATTACATTTTACTTAATTTATTTTATTTTCATTTAATTCATTAGTTTAAATGTCTGTTTAATTGAATGTTTTTAAATAATTTGAATTCTCTATAATTATTTATTATGTATCTATTATGATTATTGTATTGTAAAGCACTATGAATTACTTTTTTGCATGAAATGTGCTATATAAATAAACTAATATAATTTTGTTTTATTTTTTATATGATCATTCATTCACTTATTTTAATTTAATTTCTAGTTTTATGTACTATTCATTTCTGTTAATTGGATGTGTTTGTGTGTGTTCAGGGAGCGGAGCAGTTGTTGAGTAGAGACGGGGAGTTTCTGGTGCGTGACTCCAGCTCCAGCACGGGCGAATACGTCCTGAGCTGCATGTGGAAAAATCAGCCCATGCACTTCAAAATCATACGTATCGTGCTACGACCCAAACAGGTAGAGCATCCGTCTCAGCATTTATCGCTTCTGTCAGATGCTGATTCTGACATGTGTGTGTGTGCAGGGTTATACCCGGGAGCTCTTTCAGTTTGAGAACGAACAGTTCGATAATATTCCAGCGTTAATTCGCTTTCACGTCGGCGGACGGCGTCCCATCTCACATTCCACCGGAGCCATCATCTTTCAGCCAATCACACGCACTCTGCCTCTACGCATCATCAGCGAGCGCCAGGCTGCGAGGTCGTCAAGCTCCTCCCTCCCGTCACGGAGTCAGAGCAAGAGGCGGAGCCTGAGCTCCTCTCAGAAAGACACGCTGCAGGTCAACAGCAACAACCTGCTCAGGTAACACACATACACAGACCATCGTGTTTTTATAGTGACAGTGTTGCGCTTGTGCTTCCATAGCAACAGTGATGTGTGTGTGTGCTAGGAGCGGCAGTCAGCCTGCTAATCTGGAGACAGTGGGGAGACTGCCACTACAGTCCGCTCAATCTGACAGCAACCTCCGCACAGGTACACACACTCACGTAAACATATTGAAAATCTAAGATCTGATTATCACACAGAACGATTTGTTGATGTCATGCAGGTGTCCCACAGAGCTGTCCGTCACAGGAGTCCAGCCCCGCCTCCGTTTCCCCGGTGTTCCGCACAGGAAGTGAGCCTGTTCTAAGCCCAGCTGCTTCCTGTGCCACTCCGCCCAGTCAGTCGAGTCTCGGCGGCTGTCCTCTGCGTGGCTCCGATGGACAGCTGCATTCACGAGCACCTCCCAAGCCACTGCGGATCTCCATCGTCTTTACCCCGACTCAAGCCGAATCCGCTCCGGAGCCCGATTCCACTGGCCTCTATGGTGAGCTGGTACCACAGGTGAGAGGTCATGAGCACATGATAGCCTACACAATTATGGTCCAATTATAATAAATGAAAAAAAATATATTCCAGTGGTTTTGCATTTGCTTGCAAAACTATTTTCTCTAAAGAGTATTGCATTATCCCAATTTTTGTGAATAAAAGCAACGTTTAGCAAGGAAACACAGTTTCTTGAGGGGAACGGCAAAAAAAATTGCAAGACAATGCAAAGTTAATTCTGGTAAAGCCATACAGTTGATCTGCCAGGACATGGCAAGTTTCTTGGGAGAACGCAAACGTTTTGCAAGTGATTGAAAAGTTTTGTGGGCGAGCACACAATAGATTTATGATTGAACACAAAGTTTATTAGATGTTTCTGCAAAATATTGCAGAATTTTATTACAAAAAAAACATCTTGCTGTTTTTTAATGCAAGTAAATGGGGAGCAAGCAATATTATTAGCAGCATCAGCTTAGAAATTAAAACTGGTTGCAAATTGTTTCATGTTGTTTCTAAGAAACAGATTTAGATGATGGTAACAAGTTCACCTTTGACCCCGAGTAGGTCCCTATCACCATGTTGCCGAAAGGTCACGCGGCACGTCTCCGTGCTCAGGAGCGATGGACCAGCCGTGCACGTCTCACCGAGACCAGTTTTGGCTTCCTGGAGGCGCAGAAGCTGGAGGAGGAGAGCAGGGAGAGCGAGAAGATCGAGGAGGAGCAGCGAGACTGGCATTTCCAGCGGCCGCAGACTGAGACCACATCATGTTTCCGTCTGGATGAGTTCCGCTCGCTCATGCTGCCGGACAACAACCGTCCACTGGATCAGAGCGTCCTGCTGAAGGTCAAAGAGCTGCTGACGCAGACTGACGCCAGGACCACCGCACTGCACATGCTCAGCGTCAACTGCCAGGTACCACAGCCAAAGACATCATTCACAGAAACTGATTCAAATAGCATTTCTGCTATCTGAAGTGCAGCTGCAAGAAAAGACACTTAACTCAAACTAAATGAATAGAAGAAATGTTGCATTGGCATTGAAGTAAAATTTGCTTAAGGCACCGTAATTAGTAAACTGCTACATTTTTTCTTAACAATTCTAAATCAAGATAAATTTATGTGAGATAAATTTGACTTTAGATTTTAAGATCTCATGACTTAGAATAGATCTTGTCTTCTGAAAAACGGATCAAAATTTTAGAAAAGCATGGATGGTAGGGGATTTACTGACCAGAAATAATTGATAATGGAATAGTAATATAATAAATCCAAATGAATAAAAAATGACAAAATCATAAAGCATAAATTAAATTTGAATTAAAATGTGGGAAAAAAAGAAATCCAAAACATGATTTCTTTACTTTTGTGTTTTAAGAAACCTCTAAATCAAGATAAAATTAGTTGAGAATGAACATTCTTGTAGAAACTAAGTCTTGTTTTTGAGCATGTTTATGCCTAATGATCTAGTTTCCTTTTGAAAACAATATATTTTTCTTGATTTAAGCATACATTTGTCAGAAA
>JAUMHE010000042.1:23808966-23819052 GCA_032359235.1 Enteromius mattozi
TAGGTTTAGGTGTAGGGTCAGTGTAGGACAATACCACATACAGTCTGTACAGTATAAACACCATTACACCTATGGAGGGTCCCCATAAATCACAAAAACCAATGTGTGTGTGTGTACCTGGTATTTGTTGAGCTCTCCTCTCAGTCTGGCGATGTTATGGGCGGTCTGTATGATCTGAGGCTGAAGGCTGGACGGATCTCCAAGCTGAGAGTTCTGCTCATAAACACCCTTCATCTTCATCAGAGCCTCGCTGATGGACAGACACAAACAGACGGTGCTAAAGTGTTAACGTGAACGGCAGGATTCTTAGGATCTGCTAGTTTCAGCAGTCACAGAAAGTGTTGTTTATAATAAGTTGACATGGCAACCCTTGAAGAGCATGCTCTATGAAGCAGCCTGAACAAAGACAGTTTAGTTAAAATCACAGAACATAATGAGCCCCTGGGTCACTGTAATATTACAGATACTGTTGCTATAGTGACAAAGCTGTCAATCACTGCAGTTCTGAGAGTGCTCCATACTGTTCCATACAAATAATAATTCAAGGGATTTACTCCTGTATTTCAATCTAATTATTGCTATATTTTTTGCTATTATCTTAAATAACATGGTTTGTGTGATGTGTGTGAGTTCAGTGCTCAGTGATGTACCTCTGCTCATTCTGTCTCTGAAGCTCCTTCTGGATTTCATCAACCTTCTCCTGCAGACGCCTTCTCCTCTGATCCAGAGGCAGACGAGAGAGATCATCCAGTGATGGGGGCTTCACACACACACACACACACACACACAGAGAGAGGGAGACATCAGTACTTAGCTAACCGCTCATGAGCCTGATATACATACTCTTGGTATGCTTTAATCTTACATCAACAACCTCAGAGTGAATGTTAGTTTGAAAGTTACTGTTGGGTCATGATTTGCTTGTAAGAACAACATTAGTTTGACACTGACCCCACACAACATTATTCACTGAAGTCATATCACTTATAAACAGTATAAAGGAGTCGAAACGCTATGCATAAACCTGCTCACCAAGTTCTTATCAGGAGAAGTCACCTGGAAATGCAAACACATGCACAAATGTACAGTTAGTACACATATATTTACATATATACATATATCGTGTGTGCGCTCTATTTCAGCCTGTTTTCATCTGAGGCCGGAGGGCTGATGGTTTGCGGTAACTGCTGTAGTACTGTAAGTGTATGTACCTTGTTTCTCTTGTGGAAGAGCTGTTTGATGCGCACTTTGGGCAGGTGTGCTGCTGTGCTGTCAGATGTGGCAGCTCGGACTGTCTGACTGTAATCCTCAAACTCCACGTCAGCAGGACGCACTGCACCTGATTTATACTGCTCTACCAGAGCCATGGTGTCCTGCACACAGCACACTTCTAACATTCAGTTTCATTTAGTTTAAAAGCACATTTAAAACAACAGGCGTTCAAAACTATGTGCTGTACAACAAATATAAAAACACATCTAATCAAGAAAACAAAAAAGGCCAATGAACATTTTTAGACCCTCAAACAGAATTAAACCATACAGAATAAAAAATGGCTCTTTAAAGAGGATTTAAATAAAGAAATAGAAGGTTCCAGAGCCCAGGAGCTGCCACAGCAAAAGCCCAGTCGCCTTTAGCTTTAAAATGTGAATGATGGACTGAGAGGAAAATTTGACTAGATGATTGAAGACACCTGGAGGAAGTTTGTAGAATAAGGAGATTGCTAATATACGGGGATATATAGATTAGACTTTTTTTAAATAACCGAATGGAAGCATATATAAGGAAAAAAGAAGAGGACCCAGAATAGAGCCCTGCAGAACACCACTGGAGATCTGAGCTCAAAATGAGAAACAATTCACCAAATTAATGGAAAAAGATTTGTCATTAGGGTAGGATGCAAACCACTTCAGCAGACCCTGAAAGCCAACTACATGACCAGGTCTTTGAAGAAGGATTGATTTGTGTATTGTATGAAATTCTGCACTTAAATCAAGAGAAAGTATCTTTAGAAAACCTTCACCAAGGCAGATTCAGTGCTATAACAATTCTCTAAAACTGGATTGAAATGTGTTAAAAATATTAAAAAGGTACTTAGGTAAGACAAAACCTGAGAATAAACATGTTTTTCAGAGACTTTTATACTAATCAATTTGATTAAACTCTACTTATTTTAATATTTTGTGTGTTTATTTATATTAAGTATTTTTTATTCAAGGTGTATTTATTTTTTAATCAAGTTTATTTAAATCACATTTTACTTATATTAATGCATTTTAATTGCACGGTCTCATTTATTTATTTCATACTCATTTTCATCAAAATGTTTTTTTTAATCAATTGACATTTTAATAATTTTGCATTTATTACTTTTTTTGCATTTATTGTAATTAAATTTTACACATTTGTAAACATTTTTTCTCATTTAAAACAAGTGTTTTTATTCATTAATTATTTTGATCAAAATAGTGATTTATTTTAACCCTTTTTATTACTTATTTACGTATTTTTTGCAATCCACTGATCTAGGTTATCATACCATTTTGAGGAAACACTAACTGCCAGTAAATATGATCTGGAGAGATGAGAACACACGTAACTGTGGAATGATGTACAGTCACATGACCAGACTCACACATTCCTGCAGCTCCTATCAGCTCTTCTCAAACTACTGCAAGTGAGGATTGAGTTAGAAATCCTGAACAAACACACACTATGATATTTCATGACGTGTGTGTGCACCTGTTTCTCGTTGATGCTCCTCCCGGTGGAGATGATGGTGTCCAGGCACCTGTTGATGTTGGGCAGGACGTTCTTCTCGGTTTCAGAGAACTGCACGTAGCCACCGGCTAACATCCGGATACGCCTCTCCTCCATTTCCTGCAGCTTCTGCGAGCGACAGACAGACAGGAAGTAAAGCACACAGTATTCCAGGCTGGCTGATGACCTCGCTCTGCCCATGCACCTTATACACAGACGGGATCTCCGAGTAGTAAAGGTTGTTCTGCTCCTTGTTGTATTTCTGAAGCTGTAGAGCGTATTCGTTCTTGCAATCATCTGCTATGTGTAAACGGAACTGAGCGTGCTGATTGGCCTGAAACACACACACACACACACAGCATCAGATACACAGTCTCTGTTACCCATGAAGCGTAAGTGTGAGCTGAAGGAGTCTGCACCTTGTCCACGTCTGCTTTGGTGGAGTTGACGTCCTGCTGGACTCTCTCTGTCTGCTGATTGGCCTTCTCTACTTCTTTCCACTCCTTCTCAAAACGCTTCTTACTCTGGATAGAAGCCAGTCAACAGGAAACAAATCAGTCTTAGACTTTGATTCACAGCACACTGTAACGGTTTGAGATTTTATACACCTTTTCATTACTTAAAAATCCATTAGTCGTGATCAAATCTGGTGCTGTGATGTATGTCGATGTGTTTTTGTGTCTGTTTTTAACATATAAAACTTTTTAACTTTTTTTAACATATATAAAACTAAAAAATATTATCATGACTACTAATTAAAATAAAAAGGAGCATAAATGAATAAGTTTTAGTTTTCCCTTCCACATTACACTGCAAATATTTCAGTAACCTATTCAAAGTAAATTCAACCAGTGATATTTTAGCATTCTAATCCAGACGTTTTTTTTGTTGTTGAATGAACTAAAATGTTTTTATGTTGTTTTGTTTTAGAAAACTACAGTAACCACGCAAAAATAAACAGCTGTTAGTGAAAGCAAGCAAAAACTAAATGATAATATCTGAAGGTTTACTCACAGTCTCCAGCACTTTGAAGCTGCTCTCCAGGTTCTGCTGAGCTTTCTTAACCTCAAAGAGATGCTGCTCCACAGAAAACAAATAGACAATCAGTGTCTCATCACAGATGCGCTTGATGAAGTCAAGAGGTGTGTGCAGGTAGGTTATGGCTCACGTTCTTGCGCTCCTGTCGCAGCTCCGTCAGGTTTCTGCTGAGCTCCACACAGATGCTCAGAGACATGCTCTCGGACAGCTGCTCTCTCTGAGCCGCGTACTCGTTCAGCTGATTCAGAACGTCCTGAAACGCCTGCTGATGGCTCATCCTGCACAAACACAGCATTCAGACCGAAGACGATCAGACACTTATTACACTGATTAATGAACGCACATCCAGGTTCTACAATGTTTTTCTTGTTTATGTGAATTCTAGGAGAAAGGTTAAGGGATTGTTCAATTTGGTCATTTTACAAGCATCATGGGAAGAGTTCTCAGAGCCAGTGATGTTTATGAAACATTAGATAAGCGGCCAACTGAAATGTTTCAGAAGACATTTATAATCATGTGTTTGTGATAATGTCTTAACAACATTATTAAAGACCAGATAACTCCAGATGAACCTTCTATTCGTTTTTCCCCCAACCACACATTTTCAAAACTTTGCCTCTTTTTTCAAAACGTTACACAAATCCAAAAACTGCCTCACATCTCTTGCACTGCTTTCAAAATATCACAAAAAAAGAAAAAAAAAACTCCTTTAATTATTAATAATATTAATTCCTGTTAGAATAGAGTGTGTAACACTGAGAACTGTGTGTTGTGTTTCGCTGAAAACTGAGTCAAAGGCTGAGGATTACTGTATAGTTGTGTGGATTTGGTGTGTGTCAGCGTTCAGAATTTGAGTGACAAATATTTTATTTTGTGTGTATGCAGTTGGAAAAAAAAGAAACTATGGTTACTTGATCTCTGTCAAGATTTACTAAAAGAATTATGCTTCAGTTAACATCAATACTCCCAGTTTCTGGTAACCAAAAATACTAAGAGTGTTTTAGAAATACCACAAATATCTTCATTCAATCCAAATAGTTCAGCATTGCAGAGGCTGATTATCAGAGTTTCACTTTCTAATCGACTCACTTCGTGTCCTGCTCTTCTTTGACTCCTCGTCTGGAATATCTCTTACTGAGGTTCCTTCAGGGAAACACACACAAAACAGGTCAAGCCAAGGAGAAACATGTTAACCTTGACCACCAGCGGCCACTTTAACAATCCACTGTGCACGTGAAAATGTATTTGACAGACTTCCCAAACACCGCTGTCACTCTCTCATGATAATATAACAAGTTTTCTGTTGATTTGACAAACAAGGTAAAGGGAAGTAAATCCAGGAGGGGTTTAAGATGATGATGATGATGCTCAATCTGTGTAGAGCGTTCAGCTTTGTGACCTAACTAATATTCAGAAACCAATGCTTTTTACATCAGGGAGTCTGTAGAAAAGCGAACAGTGTTTTGAAAAGGGAAGATTTTCAGGGTGTGTGGCATGCTGGGATTTCTGCTGCACAGACACAAACCTGAGCTGCTTGGCGTAATGCTGCTCGACCTCGGCTCTCTCTTTGACAAACTTGACATATCGCTCCAGCAGATCCAGTCCACTCTGAGTGTGTCTCTCGATCACATCCTGCTGGTCCTGCAAACACACCATACACAGGTTCTGAGTGTGTGGTATGTGGGACATTCAGCTCTCAGGATAGGTGTGGTGCCTCGAGTCTCGTCCCACGTGTGACTCTTAAACTAGCTCGACAGGTCGATCCACTTCACACTAGCAGTGACAGGACGATGTGATCCGACGGGTCACATGACACATGGATTCAGCAGAAATTCTGTTGTTTTTACATATGTACAGCTAATCATACGTATTATAACCTAACTCTATTAAAATGTTAGCATTGTAAGTTCCACTTAACTGAGTTTAAGTTATTCACTGGACACGCATCTATTTTAACAGGACGGTGTGTGAGCTCAGTGATCTACTTCCTGATAGTCAGTGGAGATCAGAAATAGTTTGTCTGGTCTTTACTGCTGTTCAGAGATGATCTGACACCAGAGGTCCCCCCAAACCAGTTTAACCAGCACAGGTAAAGCCTCAGACAGTGAAAGCAGATCACTGTGAGGCTGTCACGTGATTTAAAGAACAAATAATAGTACAAATATAGCTAAACAATGTGTGGTGACATTTTAATTTCTTCATAATTGTTAAAAACGAGAAGTGCAGGAATGCTGCTCTTGCAACTGTCCCAACTATCTATTAAAGCTATAGAAAAAGAATTACTGGTTCCACATTTGAAGCGTTTTTGAGATGTTTTCCAGTTTTGATGTGTTTATAATTTTTTGCGCAATGTCTAGCGCACACTTCATTTATCACGTTTGAATAATTATTTAATTATAGATACTTGGCTTCAATGACAATATAAACTTTCTGGGTCGCAGTTGGTTCAATTTACGTTAATTGCCATTACAAAAATCAGTGTTGTATCATTTCAAATGTCAAATTTATTAGTACGAATGCGTTCATGTTTGCAGCGAACGCGTCCAATAGTTTATTAAAAAATATTGGTTCACATTTACATTAAATATAAATACATGCGCTTATGTCGTCATAAAGTGATTTGGGAGCAGTAAACTATAGCCTACTCGACTGCTAATCATGACTTAAAAAGAATAACATTCGGGATAAAGTTGTGGGAGTTGGATTTCACCTGAAGCTCCTGCACAAACACACACCTGTTTGCTTGTGAAGTAAAGAAGAAACTTACCCAAAGATCTGATCCCCAATCCATGATCCCTGACAGATCAGAGAGAAAACCACTGCAGCAGCCTTTCTGTCAAAGAGAGCGAGACATCAAACTCCTCGAGGACGTTTCAACTCACAATCTTTCTATAAATATCATGTAATGTGGTGTCTTTATGGCGTGGAGACGTCTTTCCCGTCAGACACGGTTATCTGTGGTCCTCAGCAGGTGAGATCGGTTCGTACAGTGAAGAGTCTCATCTGATCTCGAGACTGAGTGTCACCTCATCACACCTGAGCTCAGGTACACTGCCTTTGAGCTTCTAACACTGCTGTTTTACAGCAGATAACAGCGTCTCCAACTCATAAAGACATACAAATAAAACTTAATGAAAATGAAAGATATTTGTAACTTGTCATCAAATGATGATAGTTTGTTTGTCATCAGGTTTGTTGTAACACTGACATCTACTGGATCAAGATGGTTATACAAAGGGCTTTTTAATGTCGCCTTGAGACTGAATGGACTGAAAGGATTGTAAGTGGTCAATCTTCAGTGCTGGATCAGGGAATTCTGACCTCAGGTGAGTTATCTGGATATAATTAAGAACAAGTATAAAAATATTATTAATATACTTCAGTGTTTATCAGGATGGGAGTGGGGAGCTAGTAAGGCATCCCTACAGAGTATATACTGGGCACTCATGAGGTCTGTCTTTGATTATGGATGCATTGCCTATATGTCAGCAGCAGAAACAAACCTCAAACTGTTAGATGTACTGCAAGCTCAAGGTGGGTTTGGTGTTTGGTGGGTGGATAGGTGACGCAAAGGCTAGGAGTATAGGTTTATGTCAAGTACAGTACAGCAACACAGTTTCATTATCCTCTATTCCTCCCTGGTTATTCCCCTTACCAACCGTTGAGCTCAATATACAGCCGGAAATAAAGGATCAATCTAAACCACTTCCAGTGCGGTGTATAGTGTGGAATTATATTGAGAGGCATTTCCAAGGTTCAGTGTTTTTATTTATGGATGGATCGAAAGATCCAGAGACAGGACATGCAGATTCAGCTGTATATATTCCAATGAATATATTAAGATTACATTAAGAAAAGAGTTTCCAATCAGTTGTCAGTTTATGCTACAGAGCTTTTGGCAACATTATTGGCCCCGCAGTGGACAGAGGAGAAGGAAATGAATAACATAGTCACTGCATCTGATAGGAAAGCATACAATCTGGTAGATCATCTTGTAGGATGGACAGAAATAATGAAATATTCCATAAATTGTATAATTTAAAGGTTAAGGGTATCAATTAAGGGTTCCTGCTCATGTCGGTGTGGCAGGGAATGAGATGGTAGATATTCTGGCTAAACAAACTTTAAAGTTAAAACTAGTAGATTTACAAGTTCCATTAAGCAAAACAGAAGCTAAAGGATTATTGTAATTATTGCAGTCAGCAAGAGAGAGTTGAACATGTACTACTTCACTGCAGGAAATACAACAATGAGAGATGTCATTTTATTCGGTCGCTAAAGACGGTTGATCATAAAGACTGTTCTATAGCAGGTATTTTAAGAGAAAAGGATTTATACGATAACATCAAGTTTATTAAAGAAACAAAATTAATGTATTCATTTATGTTTTTTATTTAATTTATTTGTTAATTTATGTATTTTGAATATTCCCACATCTGTTGCGTTATGTCAATCCTATAAGCATGTATTCTGTCCACACTCCAGTCCAGTCGGTGGCGGTAATGCACCTACAAGTTGGTTTGCCAACTACTAATAAACACCAAGGAAGAAGAAGAAGGAGAGTTTGTCTTGTTTTGTTTTGTTTGTTGTTATAATGATGTTCTTTCGTGACAGAATATGATCAATAAAATAGGCTATAGGCTACTCAAAGTATAGCTTTAGTGGAGATTTGGTTGAATTTGAAAGCTTTTTATCTCCAGTTAGGCCTACTTCATTCTTCATACAGCCAATCAGAGGCTTGGTCACAAGCGGAAATGTTTTATGGATTGGTCTAAAGAATGACAATTGGTTTATCTTCTTCTACATCTTCTTTATTTGACTTTTTGTTTTGTAAGACTGTAAATGCTTTCATTTGGCAGTTTAATATGTTACCGTAGACATTGCCCTGCTGTTCTCATAGTCTTCACTTTATTGGTGTAGCAGTAAATTAGTTTGAGACTCATTTGCTGGCGTAACTCTCGTTCAAAAATAACTGTGGAGCATATCACTTAATGTTACTGTACAATTACGTTTGTGGTGAAAAGAATTGATGAGGCTCACAAAAACACTGTTAATGAGACCAAACTTAATTTCCAATCAAAACATTTTAATGTTCACTATTTGCATCTGTCAATGTAGGCTTAGAAGACATCTGTTTTAGTCTGTTTTAAAGTATAGTGCAGAATCTTTCCCACAATCCCAGAGTTGCGGGTGAGTTCTCTGAGTTGTTTTGTGCAGGCGGGTTATCATTGAACTCATTGTCAGATGAATCACTGGATGATATGGTGACCACTGTATGATCTAGACTGTCTTCCTCTGAAGTTGGGGGACTGTAATTGATGATGGGTTGTGTGTGTGTACAATAACCCATCTCCACCAGAAAGTCCTCTAAACTCATCCTCCTGATGATCATGAGAAGTCCTCTGGAGATCCGGTAAGTGGCGTGTGGATCGTAGTTTGATCGGTCGTTGTGTTGAGTCACATAAACTCTATAAATCCACTCCTCATCAAGACTGACAATGATACGGTCTGTGTTGCTGTAGTGCTCGTCAGTATATTCATCTCCTGAGACGTAATCAGGAAGATCTTCAGCTCCTGGTGAATTTAGATTGCCAATAATATAGTAAGGAAAATTTATTTCTGGGAGTAGTTTATTTCCATGTTGGTCATATCTGTTCTCAAAATAGTGAAAACCAAAATCTCCGTTGGCAGGGTCACATTCAGAGAGCATGTTGTTGCTTTCAAAAGAAACACAATCATTGGCAAACCAGTAGAGGAGTTTGAGTCCATGCCTGGGCCAAGGTTGACCAAACCTAGTATTCCTCAGATGGGCTAATTCATTTAATGTCTCCACCATGGTCCTGGACCTATTGAAATACAAGATCACTGAAGAATGTGCTGAATATTTTCATGTGTGATTTGAAAAACTTTTCAGCTTTAATGGGATTTAGTTTTGTGGTTAGAGGTGTGGATGATTTAGACGTTGACTTCAGTATTTGTACTGTGTACACAGACTTAAGTGTACGTTTGCAATGTTCTGATATTTTATTGCATTTCACCACTGTTTGTTATTTGCTCTATTGATGTGTTGTCAGTCATTGGGGTGCCTTGGATTGGTTGATTAAAATTAATTTTTTGTTTTGTTTGGTTGTTTAAATTTAGGACAGTTAAATTCTCAAACACACTTACAGTGTTTACAGTGATAGATGATAATGTAGAGTCATTGTGATCATTAGTTCCCTTTCAGTCGGTCACTCCGAGTCACGTCGGTGACCGACGAATAGGAATCTCGCTTCGAGATGGCAAATC
>JAUMHE010000043.1:0-13030 GCA_032359235.1 Enteromius mattozi
ACATTTGTGTAATTTAATTATTGCAGGTTTGCATCATATTCTGAGTTTATTTTAATTCATTTTGATGAATACTAAATTTGTTTTTTGAGAGTGAGATGAATATATATATATATTCACACAGCGCACACAATGCCTCTGTATTTCTGATTTCTCCCAACATATCAGGAGACTTGTCAGTCAATAAAACACAGTAACTGGTGTAACTGTAGTTATATTAGTCTAAAATTAAAAAGTAATGCGTTACTTTACTAGTTACTTGGAAGAAGTAATATTATTACGTAACTCGCATTGCTTGTAATGCGTTACCCCCAAAACTGGTTGTAACAGTGTGAGTTTTAGTCAGAACTTACCTGTTAAGGCTTTTATACAGCAGAAATAGACATGACAACAACCACTATAGATTATAATAAGCACACGATTACTATAGGATTTATGAGATTTTCTTGAGATTTGGCTATTTTTATAGTAATGAATGTTAAATTTGAAATTAATTCAAAAAGGCTATAAATTAAATACAAAAAGGCTATAAATAACATGTAACATCAGTAAATGACCAAATTCCACATGTGATCGCAAACATGTTGCGATGTTACTACAAACACTCGATGGTGGTTTAAAGTGAGTTTTGAGTAAAAGTGTACTATTAATCTCATAAATTGTCTTATATAGCATGATGCTAATGTTAGCTCTAATGCAGCTACAGGTGCAGTTCTTCGTCATAATCTATTTTGTCATAATACGTAAGGTCGCAAGAAAAAATTTGTTGTATTTATTTAAAAACACTTTTGATAATAGTTGGGTAAATGTTTCCTGGGATTGAAGCAATGTGACTTGGTAAGCATTTTATTGCCAGTATAAAGGCTGATAATGGCTGAATAAAAACATAAGAATGCTGATAAAAGAATAATAAGGATAATGTCTCATAAGTTACCTGGCGGAGGTGTGAAAAGTTATGTTTCCTTAAACTAGTTTGTCATTCATTTTTTTTATTTCAACACATTTACAGGTAAATTCTATATTTAAAATTTGGGATCAATCGTGATTAATTACAATCCATGATTGTGATTAATGCAATTACATTTTTTAATCAATTGACAGCACTATATATATAGGGTAAGAAAATGAACAGGGGAAAATGTCTCCATTGCTGGATATGATTGAATATGACTGGTTAAGTAAATCTTAATGTCTGTGAGGAGTATTTACTGAGCTTTGATGACTGATGATCCAAAAAAAAAAAAAAAATCATGAATAGTTAAAAAGTTAACAAAATAATTGTCACGACAGAGGGACGAGGAGACGTATGGATCCATCTGCAGGCTTTTATTCACAAACTCATAACAGGTACGCAGGGTCGATAACGGCAAATGGGGACATCAGAGGCATGGACAATAGAATATTCCAGTAAACGTAGCGTGGGTCGGCAACGGTAAATCCAGTACAAAGTAACACAGATAAACACGGGAAAAACACGAGTGGCTGGACACGGGGAGAAAACATGATACATCCAAACATTGACCAGCAACTAACACAAAGACAACCGGAACTTAAATACACATGATAATTGGTTGCTGGGTGGAGACACCATGACAACAAACGAGATGGGCGGAGACATGAGTTCATGGAAATGAGTCCGGGAATGAAAACAGAGACAAACACACACAGAGTTCGTTGGGCGCTGGAGTGCCATCCAGTCGCCTGAGCTGGCACATCCAGCTGATCATGACATAGCCCCCCCTCAAAGGAGCGGCTTCCAGACGCTCCAGACTTAGGAGCCGGAGGGAATGCCCACCAGGGCGGGGCAGATGGCGGCGAAGCCCACCTGGGCAGATCAGACAGAGGAGACACCCTCCACGGCGGAGCGGACGGCGAAGAAGCCCACCTGGGCGGAACCAATAGAGGAGACGCCTTCCAGGGCTGATCAGACGGTGGAGACGCCCACCTGGGCGGATCAGACAGCAGAGGAGACGCCTTCCAAGGCAGAGCAGATGGCAGAGAAGCCCACCTGGGCAGAACCAATGGAGGGGACGCCCTCCAGGGCGGAGCAGATGGCGGAGACGCCCACCTGGGCGGAGATTCCCTCCAGGGCCGACCAGACAGCGGAGACCGGACTGTACATAAGAGCACAAACAGGTTAATAGTGGCCTCTTCGGCCAAGTTCATACCTGAGGCTGGTTCGGGGTGAGTGATCCCGGCAGCCAGGTCAGGTCCGAGGGTGAGTTCGACCGCTCCTGGGGTTGGTTCAGGGCAGAGAGACAGTTCAACCGCCTCCATGGCTGGTTCAGGGCACGAAGATAGTCCAACGGCCTCCACGGCCGGTCCAGAGCAGGGCGAGAGTTCATTGGCCTCTATGGCGGGCCCAGAGCCAGGCAAAAGTTCTAAGACCTCCATGGCAAGCTCAGAGCAGGGTAGCAGTCCAGAGGCCTTCTAGGCCTTCAGGGCAAGACAGCAGCTCACAGACCTCCGTGGGTTGTGCAGCCACCAATGGAACCTCTGGAGACTCTACGGCTGGGACCGACGTCTCCTGAGCCCATGCAGCCACTGGCAGACCCGACGGAGTCTCTGAACCGCAGACAGGTTCAGGCGGCTCGGGACACGGGGAATCAAAGTCACTGACTGGCTCAGGGGGTTCAGGCCATGGGAAATCAAAGTCTATGGTGGACTCAGGGGTGCAGACTGGCTCAAGAGGTTCGGTCCAGGGCAGAACTAGAGCACAAGGGCTTTCAAAGGAACAGACAGGCTCGGGAAATTTGATACAGGGCAGGGCTTGAATACTGGGCGGTATTAAGGAGCAATGTGCGGCCCACACACTCATTATAGCAACTGCCATCACCGGCAGCGCTGTGGACAGAGGAACAGTCTCTATATTAACTTTGTTGGCGATGTTACAAAGTCCAGGCGCCCTTACCGACACCATCTGTGAATCTGCTATGCACGAAATCAGTCCCACCCGCCTAACATGAGCCCTGCTGTACTCACGACGTCTGGGTAACCAAGGATGACGTCCGTGATCGCTGGCAACAGGTGCAAAGGCTTCACGGTGGCGGCCATGTTATGCGCAGGTCCGTGTGTGGCGGCCATTTCGTGCGCAGGTTCAGGTGCGGTGGCCATCCTACGTGGCGTCTCGTGATCGGTGGCCATTTTGTGCGGGAGCGGGGTTCGCCGAATGGCGAGGTGGGAGCCGAGCCACGGGCTCGCGTTGATGTTCGCGGCACGGCGATTACTCCGTTTTTGTGGCCGCGCGGGCTAACGTCTTCCTCTACCTCTCCTACAGTGAAACGTGAACCACAGCATAAAAAAACAAAGTCAATAAGCTGTCCTAATGTCTAGTTGGGATCGTCATCAGGCAGACTATAGAGTAATTCGAGGTCCAGGCCAGACAAGAAACAATCCTTGACGACGTCCTCCTCCGCTTTAACGCAGTGGCTGAAGGAAATAAAATCCTTAACGTAATCCTCAATCCGGCGTCCGCGCTGAAACAGCAAAACTTAGATGGGATGGGGAAACGGGCGAATAATCCTGCCTGCGAGGCAAAGAAAAGTCTATGAACGCACGTCCATTAAAATCGTCGCTGAATCCTGTTTGATGGTTCGTTCTGTAACGATAAGGAGGCGAGGAGGTGTGCGGATTCATCTGCAACATTTTTAATGGTGGGTCGAGGAACAAACAGACAGGGAAAATCACCAGCAAACAGAGACAACGTAGGCAAAGGCAAGCGGATGGTCAGGAAAGCAGGTAATCCAAAAACAGGGCAATACACGAAAACAAAGAATGGAAAGGGAAACACGGAAACTCGGGAACCAGGATATCACATTACACACTTAACGAACTGTGAATACACATAGACATCCGGGGCATTTTTACACGTGAAACTGGGCGGAGACAACAATGAAACACCATGACAACAAATGAGCAGGGTGGAGACATGAGTTTGTGGGAATGAGTCCGGGCATGAAAACAGAAATAAACACACACAGAGTTCGCTGGGTGCTGGAGAGCCATCCAGTGGTCTGAGCTGGCACATCCAGCTGATCATGACAGATTGATTGATTGATTGATTGATTGATACTGTTCAGTGCTTTGACACAATCTGTATTATTAAAAGCGCTATATAAATAATGGCGATTGATTGATTATAGTGTGAAACTGATAAGGTAATGAGAGACAGGTGGTTGCAATTGATGAGCTCTAACGAGTCCAAAAAAAGGATTATGGGAAATGGAGTCTAGAGTGAGTGACAAAGGTATGAGATGGAGTCCCCTCTAGTGGAGCTTGTGCACTCTGCAGTAGCTAGAGATTGTGACATCTATGTATAATCTATAATACAAAACACAACAATCGGTCCCATGAGACTAATTCATGTTTCTGTCTCTTATTTAATACAGGACTTTTTACAGCATAATGCTCTGTGCAATTTCTCCCATTTATAGTAACATAAGTGAACCATCTTGTATGCAGTTTTTGTGTTGGTTTCATTCCTATTAACCACAGGCCCAAATACTGTGTAAGTTGTCTGCAAGAGTGACTTCTTAAAAGTTGAAAATCTTTTTTAAATATTCCTTATAAAAACTCAAATCATTGGTAGTTGCCTTAATAGGGCTTAGTCTGGGTTTTGAGTGGTATAGTCTTGGTCTGTATCGTGATGGTCTGGTCTTGACTACACTTCTAGCACATGTTTTTTTGTGAGGTTTTTCCATTTTTGTACTGCATTAAATGTAGTAGAATAAATCTAAATAGATAAATGAAGCTGCTAAATTCTGAAAAATCAGCTAATAAATTTAAATCACCCAGAAACCGAAAAAATGGTTACACTTTATTTGATAACACCATATTTTAAGGTGTCTTTGTTACACATATTACATGTACTTACTATTATATTATAATATAATAACAATAAGTTATGCATAATTACATGCAAGTAACCCTAAACCAAACCCTAATATGAACACTAACCACAAGTAAGTACATGTAATTAATATTACTCAATACTGTAACAAGGACACCTTAAAATAAAGTTCAGCCCTTTGTTTTACAGTATGTGTACTTACAGTGTAGGGGTAACACTTTAAGGTGTCCATAATACAGAGTATTTACCTAGTAAGTACTTAGTAGTAGACGTTGTACTTACATAAAACAAAATTTACTTTCCATGTAACTAAGTTATGGAACAGTTTGTACTTACAGTTTGTAATTATGTAGATGTAATAGGCTGCTACTGTTACACATTTGTAACAGACCGAGTGTATTACACAGCTACTTATGTAACCAAAAGATTCTCACATATGTGTAATACCTTTTTTTTATTAAAAAATAAAATATATCAAGATTGTACTTAATTGTAAGTAGCTTTGCAACAGACTCGGTCTGTAACATATGTGTTTATTTCATGTACGTACAATGGCTGCCAAGTGTCTAATTACTCTGTATTATGGCACCTTAAAATAAAGTGTTACTGGTTTAGGTTTAGGAGCAGGTTCAGGGATAGTACCAGTAACAATTTTAATAGGGGAACATTTCACAGCATAGAAAAACAGCTATTCAAAGACAGCTGTTCTTAAAGCATTTTTTTAAGTGAAACTGCATAGCAGATTAGAGTGTTTATTTAGAATGCAAGTAGTTTTGAACTTGATAAAGCATCTGGTAAAATTCCCAGAGATTTGTAGGGACATAAACACAGTTCTGTTGCCAGGACAGAGTCTATTTTCTGGCGATCTTGGACTCACACAAAAGGAAGGCATGGGGGTGGGTGGCTGTAGACTGTGATGCGCTGGACTGGAAGAGTCAAGCCCCCGGCTGGAGGTGCTCAGGCTGGAGGTAATAATGTGGCTGCAGTCTCATTATAGGTCCAGTGCAGCATTTTAAATGTGAGCCAGATCTGCGGCTAGAGCGCATGCTCTGTGAGTATAATTGCAGAGCACACTGTGTGGAGAGATAAAAGTGCCTTGAGCTACTCTTCCTGTAATCCCTCATTCAAACAGGCTGATGGAGCCGTAGCATGAGACCACCCACATACTGACACTATATGACCTGTTCATGGCACTAGACTCACTGTAAAATCATTATGTTATTATAGAAGACCTATGTAAAATGTGTTCTTCATGGGAAGGAATGTATAATTTCACTGAAAACAAATCTTCAGCTAAACTGAATTTAGCTGTGAACAGTAGTTTGAATAAAAAAATTCTCTAACCCTAAAAACAAAAAACACGGCCATTTGTTCATTTTTTATTGGTCTGGGTTCCGGTCTCATTCGCTTTTGAGCTATTTTTAGCTGCACAAAACAGCTCATTTTGCTGCTTGATATTGGCAAATTTGTGTCTTACCATATCATTTTAATGTATTATCTCAATTATGAACACACTGGTTTGTAGTGCAAACAGTTGTACCATTGACTGCAACCGCTTTTCTAGCATTTAAATGTATTTTTATTGAGTGATGCCCTCGTTCGCACTACACTATTGTTGCCAAGTTTTGCTAGAGAAATAAATGACCTATCCTTAGCCCAAAATAAGCAACCTGGTCTGGAAAAACAGGCCCATAAGGGAGCATACTCACATCACTAAACAATTTGAAAGGGAGTGTGTTCCAGTTTTCTGTTATGTTCATTTTCATTCCTTGAACTGTTTCTAGTCCTTTTCAAAAAAGTCATGCAAAAGTCATAAAATCACAATTTTTAATTCAGCCCATTTATGCTATGATGAGATCATAGCATAAATGGACTGAATTAAAAATAGTGATTTTTATTGTCCTCAAAAACACTTAAAACATGTAAACTCCAGACAATTATCAAGATATCTTTGGTTAAATAAGTTATTTACAAGTATTATACTGTATATGTGCATTGGCTGATTGTCTTACAAGCAGCAGTGTAATTATGTAAAGATGCTAGATCAAATTATGTTACATAGTAAAAAGGGAAAGAAAAACAAAACAAAAAAAAACTTTAAATGCATATCGTTCCGGCACAAATAACAGCACCATTTTGGTGAGAAAATGCTTATTTACATTTGACACCACAGCTCTCATTCAAACAGATGCCTGATTGCATTACCAGTGATAGAGAAGCATAATCACACAATAAATAACAGTTAAGAAGTCATACATTTATGGGCGAAAACCAGTAAGTAGCCCAAATACACAATTGTTTTATAGAAATACATAAAAAAAACCATACACTTTATATCTGTGTTACTCACCCGTTCCAGTTGTTATGATCGCCAGCTGGAGTGCCCACGAACTGCATTAGAGGGCACTCCACCCCGGACTGTTATGTTTGTGCTCCCCCTGTCTGTGTTTCTCTGTCTTGGTTTAAAGACTCTTATTTTGAAGGGTGTGTCTCCTATTGTTTCTGTGTTCCCTTGTTCCTTTGCCCCTTGTTAGTCCCCATAGTAATTAATTAGCTTCTCCCCCTTGTTATCTTGTTAACTCGTTGCCCTTGCCTTTTTAAGCCCTGTGTGTTTGTTAGTCAAGTTGCCGATTATTGACCTAGCGTTCCCTTGTTTCTCCTAGCCTAGTCTTGTGTTTTCTTGTGTATTGTTCACCTGTGTACCGACCTTCAACTCACTCTTGGATTATTGCTCTGTCTTGCCCCTTTTTGGATACTTTTTGCCAATCAACCGACCCTCGCTAGCCTCAGGACTATTCCTGTGTTTTGCCTCTGCCATACCTGTCTGCTGTAGCTTGACCCTGCCTGTATCCCCAACCATGTTTGTGAATAAAAACCAGCCAATGTATCCGCACGTCTCTGACCTGTTTTTGTTACACCAGTTATCTATTTACTTTATTTCAATAAACCCATCTGTTTAATTCCAACCTGTCTTTGCCCTGAGTCTAACTACACGATACAGAAGACCAGACCATATAATCATGAATCAAACAGACGTGGATCCAGGAGCTGGCAGATTCACTTTGCGAAGTGCTCACCTCTCCAGTGATCAATGCGCTGAACCAGCTTCCCCACTGATCACTTCTTCACCTGGACCGATCCCATGGCCAATACTCTGGCTCGGCAGATGACTGCAATAGCTTTCTCCACCAGTGTTCATTCGCCCTAGAGATGCAACCGCATCGTTTCACCACCGCTAAAACTGCATTTATTCAGTCTCTGTTAACAGGTCGAGTGCTCCAATGGGCAGAATCCATGGTTGGAACAAGTGCTCCCTGTTAATGACCCATTGCCAAGGACTGGAGCCCTCTCTGCGGTTGCATCTCAAGGCTTATACACCCTAGGGATTGAGCGCTTTATCAAACTTTACGGCTGTATGGAGGACCATCAGTGACTAAATCTACCCATCACTTAGGTAACCAACTTCTGAACCAATCACCAGCAACACAGTATAAGAGCACACAGTTCACACAAGCACATTGTCTGGTCTCCATTGTGGATAAGGACTCAACTCGTATGTCGATGTTAGTTAGTTAGTTAGTTTGTTAGTTAGTTATAAAGCACATTTAAAAACAACAGACTGTTGACCAAAGTGCTTTACAAGACATACGCAAGCAATACAAAAATAGAAAATTACAGTCACCAGAGTAAAATACATACAATAAAAGTTAAATTATTATTAAACTCAATAGATAAAATATAAGATTTAAGCTTAGATTTAAACATGGAAAGTGAAGACGCCATTCGAATTGACAGTGGTAAGCTTTTCCAAAGTTTAGGATCTGGTCTCATGAAGGCTCTGTCTCCTCTATGTTTCAGCTTAGTTCTACTAACAGAAAGTAGTCCAAGATCACCAGACCTAAGTGATCTAGATGGATTGTGAGGGAGTACTAAGACAGAGAGGTAACCTGGAGCTAAGCCATGTAAAGATTTATAAACTCTATTCTAAACTTCACAGGTATCCAGCGCAGAGACATCATGATGGGGGTAATGTGATCAAATTTAGGTCAAAAGCCTAGCAGCAGCATTCTGGACAAGTTGTAAATGCCCAATAGATGAGCTATTGACTCCATAATAAAGTTAATTACAGTAGTCAAGCCGAGTGGTAATGAATGCATGAATCACAGTTCCAAATTCTTGGGAGAAAGAAAAGATTTCACTTTTGCAAGGCAACATAAATGGAAAAAACACGATGTGACAACAAAATTAATCTGTTTGTCGAAACAAAGTCCTGAGTCAAATGAAACACCAAGGTTTTTCACACAAGGAGTAATATGAGAGCTTAAAAAGCCTAGATCCAGTCAGATAACCACCAACATAAAAATCTCTTGGTTCAACCAATAAGACTTTTTCTCATTTAAGGCCAAAAATTTTTGTGAGAGCCATGATTTTAGATCCCGTAGACATGCAAGCAAAGCCTCAATAGAAAAAAACAGTTTCATTGATCTCCAGGTTTGAAATCAAAAATCCATGAGAAAAAAACAGGTCCAAGGTATGACCTTGATAATGCGTTGGACCAAGCACACACTGAGAAAAGCTAAAAGAGTCCATAAGGTTGCAGAAGTCCTACAATAAAGGTTTGTCAGTACAACAAATGTTAAAATCACCCAGTACTAAAATCATATCATACATTGTTGCAACATTCCCAATAAATTCTGCAAATTCGTTTAAAAAAGCATTGTTAGGCCGTGGAGGTCGGTAAACCACTGCACATAGTCCTGGATTTACAAAGTCCATTAATAGTAACTGTACTTCAAAGTTCATATAGGGATCTGAATGAATAGCAACATGTCCTCTAACTAATACGCTCGTATAGGTCGTTTCTACAATAGCAGTGAAATACAACCCATCAGAGTGTATACAACAATTGCGCCCCTATCGGCAACAGAACATTTGCATATTAAGGTTTTGTACTATTTTATCGGCCATGTGATTCAAGCTTGGTGTAGTTCAGTTTGTAGAGAGATGCATTATAAGATGAGATGTGATCATGCGATCATGGGTTCGAATCCAGAGAACATGTGTTCACAAAACCTTATAAATCATGATTTTGCACAATTTTTGTAATGGGTAGGTTTAAGGTTTAATCACCATGAGATCAGTGTAAAAACTCTACACACTGCATTTAAACAAAACACGCATTCTGATTGGTAATCGCAGTCATACGCCATTTCATGACGACAGACGCAATACAACACTGTCGTTATTTTTACACCCACTAGAGTGAAAGTTTTGGAATATTTGTCCTTTCTCCAGATTTTTTACTACCGAAACAAAGTAATATATAATTCAATAATAAGGGTTATATTGACCTATTAAGATTTTCCTTGTAACTATGTAAGGTAACTAGGTAAATCAACAACTAGGTAAATCAATAACAATTACAATTTTTAAAGTGTGATTTTTAAGATTTTTTGTATTTTGAATCAAGTCTTTCTTTGTAAAAGGCAAAAAGCTTGTCATAATGATTTCTAACTTAAGGATTTATTAGTTTGAATATACACCAAACCAAACACTATCATAACAAGTTGATAATTCATTAAACTTTATTTTTGACAAAGCATCCAATGTATCGGGAGTGACAGTACATGTACACTTTGTAATTACATGTCAACTATATGTCTACTAACTCTCAGATTAGACTGTTAGAGTAGGTTTAGGGTTAGTAGAATAAGTTGTGACACTGTCACACAGGACACATGTTTTAACCTGCTCAGTATATTATGATTTTGTTATGAAATGACTGGCAACGGAGTGGGGATCCAAATGCAAAAGCTTTAATCACACACATAGTCAAACAGGCAAGGTCAAACACCAGCAAATAGTCCAAAACAGGGCAAGGCAAAAGAGTAAATCCAATAAACCAGGCAGGGGTCAGGGCAGGCAGCAAAAGATTGAAATGAGAAGGTCAACAAAATACAGAAAGAAACACAGAAAACACTTGAACAGGGTACGAGGCTATGGAAAACAACAATCAGTGTCAAGGAGGGGGTGTGGGCTTCTTTTATGCTGGACGGGGGGAACACAAGAGAGAACAAACCAGTGAGAATGTGACACATAGAACCAGGGGACCAATCAGAACACGACACATGCAAACCAAGAGCCAATGCGAACAAACACAGACATAGGTAACACATGACAAGAGTCCAGGTTGGAGTGCTCCAGTGGAGCTCATGGGCACTTCAGCAGGTGAGCGTGACAGATTTTATGTATATTTGCATTTTAATAGGTTTTCATGTTGCCTTAGCCATTTTATTCCTCTTAAACATTCTTATGTGTGTATGTCTTTAAGAGACTCTTTAAGAGTTATTCTAGTTTTATTGTGTTGTTTTAGTTCCCTGTGAATATTGTAAATACACACTTGATTTTCATTTTTAAATGGTTGACTGTCTCATGTTTTCTAACACTCCCAGATCTCACACAGTACAATCTAACCCAATAGGGCCGAACGTTACATATGGTGGCCCGCAACGTTTGAAAATTCTAAACACTGTGTTGAGAAGAGTGTTTTAAGATGATGACAAATCAAGTTAATGCTGCTTCTTATAATACATCAGCTGTTTTTAATGATGAGCAGGCTTTACATCACTGTGAGTGTATACAGCTTCAGGCAGTGGTTCAGAGGTGGTTGCTCTTAAAAACATTGTTTTAAAACTGGAGAAGGATTTTAAAGACTCTGTTGAAAGTAATCTTAACCGTGAAGTGTGTTTTAGAGATGCTGTGGATTTTAAATTTGAAAAAGTGTGATCAAGAATGCCATGGTAACACTAGAGAGAGAGGTCATTGACTGTTTTAAGAGGAGAGACAAGAAATGGGCAAAACAGCTGGAGCAAAATGTTTGGAATTGAAGCATTATGAAGTACTATACAGATTTCTCACTGGTGAATGACTCATGATGTATTGCCTATGGTCGTCTTTTCGGTGCGCGTTCATGACTTCAGGAGGCGTGGCTTTGGATGGCATTTTGCATTAAGGAGGGACGAGCGTTTCAATGCTCTCAGGCTAAAGTTAGCATTTTCCCAGATCTCTGTCTATACCTTTAAAATTTTACATTTAGTGATTTTGCAGATGTTTTTTTCCAAAGCGACTTACAATTGGGGAACACTAAAAGCGATTAATCTAAAAGAGGCAGAGGACAGAGGAAGTGCTTGTAATACCAGCCTCAGGTACTGTTCAAATAGTACAAGAGGAAAGGAAAAGGAATAAAGATAAACCATTCCACCAGCCAGGAACAGTGAATGAGAACGTTCTGGAGAGTGATTTTGAACCTCTCTGTGATGGCACCCCGAGGCGTCGCTCACTCCCAGATCTTAGACTTCTTGAGGGGATGTGGATTTGTAATAGTGAGTGGAAGTAGGCTGGTGTTGAGCCTGTGGCTGTTCTAAATGCAAGCATCAGTGTCTTGAATTTGATGCGAGCTGTAACCGGGAGCCAGTGCAAGGAGACAAAGAGAGGTATAACATGGGTTCTTTTGGGCTCATTAAAGACCAGTCGCACTGCTGTATTCTGGATCATTGTAGAGGTTTGATTGTGCTCGCAGGAAGTCCAGCCAGAAGGTCATTGCCATAGTCCAGCCTAGAAAGGACATGGGCCTGGACAAGAAGTTGTGCAGCATGCTCTGTTAGGAAGGGTCTGATCTTTCTGATGTTGTGTAATGCAAACCTGCAAGATCAAGCAGTCTTTGCAATGTGCTCTTTCAAGGTCAGCTGGTCATCAAAGACTACACCGAGATTTCTGACTGAAGTTGATGGGTTAATTGTTGACGAACCTAGCTGGATGGTGAAGTTATTTTGTTGATGTGGCAGGGAAGACAAGAAGCTCAGTCTTGGCCAGGTTGAGCTGCAGGTGATGATCTTTCATCCATGCTGAGATCCGTGTAGCTACCATTGGATCATCTGGTTAAAAAGAGAGATAGAGCTGTGTGTCATCAGCGTAGCAGTGGTAGGAGAAGCCATGTGCTTGATGGGACCCAGCGATGTAGTGCATGTGTGTGGCCCCTCAACTGAAGTGGTGATGGTCCTTTGAAATACTAAAAACCAGTATGTTATTAATGATGGCATAATATGGAATGTAAAATGACATGAATATGAACATGAAAGTTGAAGCTTTTGCACACAATGTACACAAAACACAAAAGGACTTTGA
>JAUMHE010000043.1:44732-55192 GCA_032359235.1 Enteromius mattozi
GATTAAAAAATGCATGTAGGAGACATGCATTTTTTAATCTGCGAGTAGCAACCACATAGTTATCCAGTTATTTTTCATTTCAGAATTAGTTTTAATGCCTTGACTTTTGGCAGTAAAATCAAATAATGAGTCAAGAAATAGATATGAAAACACAGTTTATATAACGTTTGGTTCATTCATCACAGGAAATGAAAGGTCAAGGGCAGTGCAGTAAATGCAGTAGCTCATCCAAATATTACATGGAAGGTTTCAAATTTCAATCTTATCTTATCTGTCTTGACCAAAACTGAAGCGATTTGTGTCTGTACACGTTTGGCCCTGCTTTTTGAGTACAAGTTTGTCTGTCTCCTGGTATATGCTGTCTAAATAAAAACCACACCAGAAACATTGGCTCTGGTGAATTGTGTTTTAGCGGGCACTAGTAGAGTGTAATGTGGGTGGAATGGTCCGTCATACCTCTCTCCCTCAGGCTGCTTGCGGTCCACAGCTTCACCTCTACTAATCAGAAGCTCTCATCATCACAGCAGAGCAGTTTCCAGGGAACTGGGTCAAACTGGCTTCGCTCCAACATTCACTACCGAGTCTCCTCAGAAACTCTGCTGACTGGGCTGCAGCTCAGAGCTATAGAAAAATCAATGTAGATCCATCTTTCACTCAGATACCAGATCTCTGCCAAGCATATTCATCATTTGTCTTGCCTTTTCACATTAAATACCTAAAATATTAGCAATTTTTGAGTGCTTCACTTAAATGGATTGATTTTATTGTTTGTTATATTGTTTATTGAAAGGGTTTTGCAGTAGTAGTAAAATATATTATAATAAATTATAATATATTAAAATCTCATTATATTTTAATTGTGGCATTTTCACAATTTCAGGGGTTTTTTTAACACTGTCTGGAAAATGTTTCATAATTTATTTAATTTATATTAACAGACAAGAGGAAAAAATGAGAAGTATTTATTTTCTAGTTAGCATTTTGCACAATTACTTACACAAAAAATATTTCAATAGTTATAATATATAACATTTTATATTTGAATACTTTTTTCCAGCAATAAATTGCTAAAAAAAAGGTGTCAGTTAAAATGTGACAAAAGATTTCAAATAAATACTGTTCATTTGTTCTGTGTACACTTTTTATTCTTCAAAACATCCTGAATAATAAATGTATGCTGTATTACAGTTCCTACGCAAATATTAAGCAGCAGAACTGTTTTCAACATTAATAATATTAAATGGTTATTGAGCAGCAAATCAGAATGATTTAAGACTGGAGTAATGATGCTGAAAATTCAGCTTTGCATCACAGGAAAATCATATGTTTTAATGTTTTCGTTATATGCAAAATACAGTTTGGGGATGTCAGTAGTCCTCCACAAGCCACTGCTGACATTAATGGTTGAGTGCAAATGAACTGTAATGCCAGTTTAAGTAAGCAAGGGTTAAATGTTGAGTGTTTTTGGCAAGGAAAATACGGCAAATTCTGATCTGTAACAGGGTCAGGCTATGAGCAATATATATCGCTGTTTTTTTTTTTTTGCACTGCATGTTGAAGTGCTGTAGGGATTTTGCTTCCTAACTGGAATGAATGAATCATCTAAATGGAGGGAGTTTTGGCACAATGATGATAATTGCCTGTTCCCACGCATTAATCTGCTCTTAATCTAGGCTAATCTCAAGCCAGAGGCCATTATGCTGGAGCTGCACACATCGTTCACGAGCCTCTTGAACATGCGTCAAATACAGGACTATACTGAGAGATAAAATGCGTCCAGTAAATCCAAATTAAACTTCATTTTAAAAAATCTATTAAAAATGTAAAGAAAAGTTTGTCCTAATAAGTATAAGTAATAGTAAAGAACCCAGTATACTCAAGGAAAATCAAAGAAATCTTTTTCATATTTAATTCTTCACTCAACAAGGTCAGGCATGAGTAAAAACATAAATATACTGGAGTGCTGGTGCAAACATCCACAGCCCTGTGATCAGAGGCTTTAATAACTCTTCTGTCTACACTGCGTTAGTTTAGCTGTGTGTTTGTGTGCTCTTCAATTGATGGCAGCACATATTTGTCCATTTTAATGCATTCAGCTGCCAAGACCTTTTGCATTATTGTCAGTTTTGACACGGTGGAAAGTGAGCTGTTTTAATGTAATGGTGAGCTTTTAAAATGGTCATAACATAAAGTTTTTCAAATTAAATTATATTCTATCTTATGAATAACTACTTACTAATGAGAGAAGGCACAGATGTAAAAGATGTACAGATTGTGGATGCTACCGTGTCATGACAATGTAATCACTGTAATTTCACCCTTTTGCTTAAAAAAATATGTTTAACCTTTGGTAATTTAAAAAATGTTAATAATTTATTTTCTTGCATAACAGTGCATCTGTTTCATAAATTTTTTTTTTTTAAAAGTCTCATGAACGACAGCAAAACCTCTATGATGCAAAACAATATGAAGAGTTCATTTGCAAAACCAAATAACACCATTCTTAACAATTTTCAAAAATCATTTTCTCTTATCTTAGTAAACAATTATTACAGAACATTCTGTCCATTAAGCAGATATATGCTGAAATTGATTTTTCTCCATTTCTCAATTTCTGACCAAACTAACTGACCACAGACAAAATGCACACAACCGTTGACACATTCACATTCACCTTTATCCTGTTCATGTCTTTCTTGATTTCATGTTTCCTTTCCTATTATGCTTCTCCTGTGTTATCTCTTCTGTCAAATCTGTTTCTTAGAGATCCAATTAAAATCATGCCTTTGATCAGCAGGTCCTTCACTCCATCTTTACGTCATCTCTTAAGATCCCTCTATTACATTAGCAGCTCTCTTGAGCTCTATTAAATTATCTGTGTGTTTGTCTTCATTCTCTTGATTGGGACTTAAATTAATAGTTGACCTCAAAATGAACAATTTACCCACATGTACAAATCTGTTTGTCTCATTAAATGTATATATATATTTTTTTTCACCCTAGTGTGATGTTGGACTTCTTTGACCCCATTGACTTTTTTATTTTATTTTTTATTTTGTGGGTTAAATATCACTTTAAAATTTAACAGCCACAATATGTGAGTCTACTATAGAATGAATAATTGTGACACTATATGCTTTGAGCAGTGCTGTTGGCGTACGGTATATGAGATGCGCTCTGCTTCTGCAGACATCAGTCATGTGCTCAGTATTCAGGGTTTCACAGAATCGCTCTCTGTTTCTGTTGCCCTTCTCACGCTGTTGGTAACATTTTCTGAGCCCTGTGCTTTACTTCGCCGCCTCCTCTCACTTCAGCAGATATCTGTCTGCACCACAGACAGGACAAACATCTGCTCAGGAAAACATCTTTAAAGCGGTTAGAAGCCAAAAATGTGGGAGGGATGATATAGCATCATACGCTACAAATGAAATTATTATTTCACAATATATATAAATATATAAATATATAAAAATATACATGCTTTCTGTTAACTTAATCTTTTATATTAATATTTATGAATTTACACTATATAGTATTGGTTTTTAATGTTATAATCTTACAAGGTACCTTCAAGGTATCTTTGAATTTACAGAATGGGAAGTGTTTTTACATCTTTAAATAACTATTTTCTATTTGAATATGTTTTAAAATGTAATTAATTCCTGTGATGGTCACTATTATGTTGAAACCAGTTGCTGTGCTTAGAAAGTAAAAAGAGCAGCATTTATTTAAAAATAGAAATCCTTTACAACAGTATAAATGTTTTTACTGTCAGTTTTCATCAATGTAATGCAGAGATGCCCAAACCAAGGCCGTGGGCCAGAGTTGGCCCATGATGACCTTTGATTTGGCCCACAATGCCATACTGCTAGAGAAAACAGGGAAAGAGGAAAGAGGAAAAAACATGACATTAAAGCATACCTCAATTTTGATTGTATTATGTTTTATTTGTTTTATTTTTGCATTAATATGTAAAAACATTAAGTGATTCTGATTTTTAAAAAACGATAATAATATATGTTATATATATTATTATAATAATTATAATATAATTATCGCGATTCATCACATGCAAAATACATTTTTGTTTACATAATATAAAAGTGTCTACTGTGTTTATTTATTATGTATATATTTAAGAAAAGTATATTATGTTTATATATTATTTTTATATATATGTTTATATAAAATATAATAATATAAATTTCTAAATGTATATACATGTAAATATTTTTTAAATATATACTGAATGTGTGTGTATTTATATATACATAATAAATCAACAGCACAGTATACATATGTAAACAAAAACATTTATTTTGGATGCGATTAATCACAATCATTTAACAAAGCTTACTATATATATATATATATATATATATATATATATATATATACACACACTATAGTTTATTTATCTAAGGACAGAAAATTAAGTGGACGGTGACGTGTTTTTTGTCATATTTTATCACCATTTTCTAAACTATAGGGAATAAACTGTAATAATATGAGAAATGTTAAAAAGTGTCTGCATAAATTGACTGTATATATATATATGGCTGCCACTACGCAGGAAATATGGTTGATGGCTTCACATGTCATTCAGTCTCTTCATGTGTAGTTGGGCATTTCTTAATCAAGTCTTTGTTTTCTCATCCCCAGATGCCAGGTCTTGCTCAGCGGGGGAGTTCCAGTGTCGTAACCGTAAGTGTTTAGCACCGGTCTATGTGTGTGACGGCGATGATGACTGTGGAGATGGCAGCGATGAGGAGAAGTGCTCTCCACCCACCTGTGGGCCGCACGAGTTTCGCTGTAACAGCTCCGAGTGTGTGCCGCAACCCTGGACCTGTGACGGAGACCCTGACTGCGCTGACGGCTCTGATGAGTGGGTGGGGCGATGTGGGGGCGGGGCTGGACGGCCGGCTCCGCCCCCCACCCGGAGACTGCAGTGCGGTGCTGGAGAGTTCCGATGCGGCAGCGGAGAGTGTGTGAAACTGGCCTGGAGGTGCGACAGAGACCCTGACTGCAAGGACAAGTCAGATGAGGTCGACTGCCGTGAGTCTGCCCTCTCACTTACTTCCTGTGGAAAGTGCTTGGATATCTGCCTTTAATCCGTCACTCAAATATGCACTTAAATACTGATGTTTATCAGGGCAAGGGTGTTTTTCTTCCTCCAAGTAGTACAGATTTTGCCTGCCCTGACAATATTTTCATTGACTTACCACAGTAAGTATTATTTATTAGATTTTATGTTTAGCAATTTATATTTATATATGGCAAGAAAAATATAGGTTATTTGGCAGGTGCTTTTATTCAAAGCAGCATGTACTGAGTTCATGGTATACTAAGGTACAATTTAGGGTTTATCCGTTCAAGCTTTCCAACACATTAACTGTGTTCACAAGTTTAAAAAAAAAGAAAAAAAAATCAAGAGAATGAAAAATGTAATTAAACTTTCAGAGGTTCAAAAGGGCCATTGACAACAGGCCTGAAACTCCATTGTCTAACACAATATTCAAAGACACCAAAGATATAAATGTATTTTCTTCACAAAGATTAATATGTTGAGTTGAGTGGTACATACATTTAAATTTTGATGTTGCACTGTGTGTGTTTTTATTTTAATTAAGAGATCTATTTTCATAAATTAATAATCATTTATGGATTTGTATTAATATAATTAGTAATATTATTAGTAATAATAGTGGGCCCCAGCCCCTCTGGTTGACAGCTGCTGTCTTGCTGCTGGCCCCAGGGTCAACTTGATGCTGATTGTTTTTGTGCCATAAAAGTTTTGCATCCACCCAGTTTATTAGAAAACCTTTAAAGGGCAGACAATAAGGACTGGCCTGTGGTGTAAAGTCAGTGTTGCTTGAGACAGTTGACGAACTGTCTCAGTTCTTAAGTCTTGCCAGTTTAAACATTCAAGAGAGCTGAAAACATTTATGCTCAGATATGTATACCAAAATTACTTTTATTTCACTTAATTTTGTCATATTTACCTTGAACTGACAAATGCACACAAAATGTCAAAATGCCAGTCTTGGGGAGTATATATAAATATGCAACACTGCTGGTTATTTCTTAGGTGAATGAAAATGAAATCAGATGTGTTGGTAATATTGGATCCGTGTGTTAGGTCCTAAAGTGAAAGCAGCCCAATAAAACAACCTAGACTCATTGGAAGTATGTGCCTCCTCAAACATTTCTGCAAAACTGAAAAAACGTACCTATACATACGAATCGCTGCAGTTTCCAGTTGAAATGAACACTAGAGGCAGTAACACTCCCACAGCTTTTATTCTTTTTCACACAAAAGTATGATTTACAGGTACATTTTTGATTAATAAAGGCTAATTGTCATACATTTAGTTGCAGAATGTTATGTTAAGACTTCAAAACATTTTTAACATCCTGCACGATTTGAAAATGAATACTTTTGAATGTTGTTGTCACATATACAGCTTCATACTGTACGTTTGAGTTTTGTAGTTCAGTAGGTTTATTTGGTAGCTCACGTAATATGGCAACACTTAGGTGGTAAAAAGCTCCGGTTTGAATCCCGTGTAAAAGGAATACGTGCATCAAGAAATACGTTTTTAGCTTACTTTTGCATTTGTTAACACTATCGGGTAGGTTTAGGTTTGGATTTGGTGTAGGGGATATTTACAACATGATATAACATTAATCTTTAGCGACACTCACTGGATATTTGAATTCTGAGCGACCACAAAACGTACCTTGAGCAGCATTATAAAAAAACTGCAATATGTGTTGAAACTGTGGTGAAACGTGCTGTAAGGTACATAATTACGGTAACTTAATTCAGTTCCTGTTGTGTTTCTTTCCTTTCTTACCTGTCTGAAAATCTTAAAGCAGTTTCATAACAGTCTTATTTATTAGAATACAAGGTCAAAAACAATAAAAACAGCAATTAATAAGTTTGAGCCAATGGCCTAACTGACTGCTGTATGCAGTGCGTTCTATTTATGAGAAATGCTCTTTTATAAGAGTAACATTTAAGAGGATGTGCAAGAATATGGATTGATTTTGTAGCATGTTTGTGTGTATTTGTGTGTGTGCATCAGTCCTGTCACCGTTTGTCTCTTTGTGCATTGCATGCTTCATCTTTCTTTCTCTCAGACTGGTTTTTCACCTACTGAACTTGCTGGCTGCTGTATTGACGCACACAAAGCAAACACTCCCAGTGAATGTGCATGAAGGTGCTCGGCATCTCCACCACATCTCTGGAAATATCTGTGCGAGAATCTCAGCAGGAGCTCTCATTGTGAGGGACACACGACCCCAGCAGCGTTTCTGAAGGGCACGTCGTTCTGACATGCTCCGATGGGAATGAAATTCTCATAGATACTGTGAGGTTCGGAAGGCGATGGTTCAAGGCAGATAATTTTTTCTGACTGCCTGCCATTTATTATCTATTCCACCCACGCAAACACAATTCGTATTATTGAAGCCATTATTGCCACGTGACTCAAAGCATTTGGTGTGGAGACACACTTTAATTTAATCTGACAGTGATGGCAGCACACATGTCATAGAACAATGAACATTTTTCATGCACTTTTGCAGTGTTTGTGTATTTGTGTAGAGTACAGTGTTTCTGATCTTCCAGTGCACTTATTATATAGAAAGCCCTGCTGGAGCATTCTGGGGGTTAAATGGGCTGCTCAAGGGCACAGTGGTGATGCTCATGAATGTAGCGACTGCTCTGAACAGCCCACACATAACACTATTTATCTGTGTGCCACATCACGATAGGTAAAAATAAACTGACTCTGAATTAAGCTACAATGGAAGCATCTATCTTTTACTGCCTGATGTGACAGTTTGCCAGTTTGTGGAAAGAAGATGAAATTATTTAAATTGAAGGGATTGAAAATTCTGTCATTACTCAAACCACTAAGAGTTTCTTTCATCTTGGAAACACAAAAAAGGATATTTTTTGACAGATTTCACACCAGTGAAAGTCCACACACTCAACACTTAACACTTAAAAATGTCATACAGGCATAGCTGTAGTAAACATAATACATGAAATGAGCAGTTTAATCCAAGAGAAAGCTCAACAGTGCTCATTGATTCTGGCATGTCAAGCTCACACATTTGAGCTATTGATGAGCTCAATGAATCTGTGTTTATCAATTATTATCTGTTATCTGGGAGACGCTGCAAGCAAAACCCCTCTTTTTTCATGCACCTGTCAAATATGAGATTTCTGGCTTTTTAGTTTTTCATAAAATATTTTTTCAGACTAGTGGAAAGAAAACATCCAAAAAACACTGTTAAATGTTTGTTTGATAGCACTTTCTCTATTTGTATCAAAAGATTTATATTACAATAAATATTTTTAAGGACCGTCTTCTCAAAATGAGTTTTTTCTCCTACACTGAGCCATATATTTCCACTTCAGTAGTAATTACACCTACCGAACTTTATATAATTTGCTTGATAATATACATTTTTATTCCCCCAAAAACCTGTCAAAATGTATTGTTTTCTGTCTGTATTTTCTGAATTATGGAACAACCAAAATTCCCTCTGTAAAAACTTTTGACTCTAATATGTCAGAAAAAAAGGAAATAAGAGTTTTGAAACTGGCTTCATCAAGTGTTTAGATCTTTGTTCTAGAAATGTATGCAAATTAGTGCATATTTTATTAAATAATGCCTCATTTGCATATTTAATAATGTGCATAATACTTTAGAATTTCTTTTGCAATTATTAATGTAATCAATCAAATAAGTAAGTAAGATGATAACTATTAGTTAATTTTTTTTACCCTATTCACCTGCAGTGTCTCACGTATAAAGCAGCCGTGTCTTTTCAGAAGACTTGGAGTAAACAGCTCGATACATATGGTGGTAACTTTTCAAAAGGTACGTGTTAGTACTTAAAGTGTACATATTTGAACCTAATAGGTACAAAAGTGCATCTTTTGAAAAGATACCGCCCCAGTGACAGCTTTGTACCTTTATTTCTGAGAGAGTATGGTTAAACAAGCCACACACTGTACCTTAAACCTGTAGATATAAAGTATCTGATCAGTATAAACTTTACCATGCATCAGAATTCTACATTAATATGTTTCATCCATTGCATGGTATAAGCGCCTACCGCCCAGCCCTAGTTACGATTTTGCAATTTCATTTCATATACATCAGCAATGACTCTGATGTGCATCAGAAATGAGATTTGTCAAAATGCTGTCAAATCCTTTTAAAATCTCTGGACCACGTCCTTCTCTGAAAGCTGGGGAAATTCAGATTTCACATCACCGCTGTCGTACTCATTCCCCAGGCACCTCTGATAGAATTGAGCTGCCACAAGGTGTTTGTTATCTAACATCGAGGTCTAAGAAGAGCGGCTTTGGTAAACAACAAGATCCCAGGAGTATTAACCAACCTCAAGATCCCGAGAGTCATGGGAGAAAGACAGGTGCCCAGGAGAGTGTCTGATTTTAATTACGATGCATTCTCCTACTTGACTTCTGTCGGCTAGATAAGCTCGTTTTAAACCTGCTGCCTCTTTCTTCATTCCCACCGTCAGGTATCACATCCAGGTCGATTAGGATGTGGCTTTGCCCAGGCCGGAGGGAAAACGGGAGAGCAGAGTGGCACGTGTGTTGCTAGGCAACCCTTGAGCGTGTGTCCTTGAGCATCTTAAAGCCCTTGAAATAAAGGGAGGATACATCCAGCAAAGACTGCTCCATAATCACATTAATCCCTTGTTCTTATGCAGCGTTTCAGGGGGGTTTACTTTGAACTTCATATTGGCCAATATTGTTTGTCTTCTCAGATGTGTTTGTATAATTGAGCCGCAGCTCTCAAGAAACGCTCACTAGAGGTCTGTTTGTGGGCTTTGACAGTGCCTTTAAAGTGTCATGACAGTTACACACGCTTTGAAATCAGGTCGGATTAGCCTTAATACTCATATACTCTGTGTGTGCATTTATAGTTTGTCAAAAGGTTTATAAACATTTTACAGAACATGCAAAATGTTAATTATTTTACCAAAATAAGAGTATCATATAAAATTCATGTTATTTTTTCGCAAACAAATGTCTTAAATAAGATATTCTACCTAAGATGTTTATATTGTCCACAAGAGAAAACAAAAAAATTGTTGAAATGTTCTCATTCAAAAGTTTGCATATGTTTGGTTCTTAATACTTTATACCATATCTTCACTGAGACAAGTGAGAGATATGCTATTATAAAAGTATTAAAACTATTGCAAAAGGTTCAAATGTTCACTGATGCTACAGAAGGAAACAAAATGTAATAAGTGCCAGGGGTTGAAAACTTTTGAATCTGATGATTTTTTTTTTGTAAAATAAAATAAAATAAAATAAAGAATCAATATTAGATTAAATGAAAGCAGTTTAAATCTTAAGTAAAAAAATTAAATATATTTCTGGTTAAGTAAACTTATAATAAATT
>JAUMHE010000043.1:84165-108122 GCA_032359235.1 Enteromius mattozi
TTTGAATTCATTTAATCTTTATTTTTACATTTTAAGGCTTTAATATAGAATATTTTGAGTAGTTTAATTAAATTACATTGTTATTGCACTATATTTTGCAAACACAAAACCTGTTTTTCTTTTTTGTGCCTTGTTTTGTGATTTTGACCAACACTGAATTCATTCTGTCTGATCTCTGACTGCATAAACTTTATTGTGGCATAATGGTCTCATTGTATTTCAAAT
This sequence comes from Enteromius mattozi, assembly GCA_032359235.1. Lineage (NCBI taxonomy): Eukaryota > Metazoa > Chordata > Actinopteri > Cypriniformes > Cyprinidae > Enteromius > Enteromius mattozi. Next base: position 84,391 of record JAUMHE010000043.1, read on the forward strand.
GTTTCTCTTTATATGTCTCTCTATAAATTGATATGAAAATGAATTAAAAATCTGCTGTTTGGTGTTTCATTAAACTCAAATATTTTAATGTTTTTGGTACATAACAACGGGATCTATAATGCAAAACCCACTTTTACATTGCTTATGAACTAACTCTGTGTCCAGTGTATGTACACATCCACCCTATAGTGGTAAAAATCCATCCATGTGACGTCACATCGGTACATGCCCTGCCCACGACTGATGATCTCTGCCTTATTTGCTTAGCTCCTCCCCCTGAATTAGCTGTACACAGTCCGCCATGTTTATCTCATCGCTAGAACATTCATTGTATTCTTATAAAGCTGCTACTACTAGTTAATCATTCAAGAGCGGTGAGTGATTTTCTGCATTTCACAAGTATTTTTATTACTTTTTAAACATGCACAAAATACTCGTGAAATGCATGTTATCCTATGCATAAATTGTAGTTAGTTTAGCATTTAATAAAACTGTTAAAATAAACAATATCATAAGCAGCTTACCTCCATCTGCCATCCTCAACAATTCCACACCACCACTTTGCTTGGGCCATGTGCATGTGATGTCACACGGGGCGGGGCAACGTAACACTTCACACTCCACCTGAGTCCGTTTCGGCTGATGACTTTTTTTCTGATGCATTCCATTTCGCCCTATGCCTGATTGTACGAGACCTGACACCGGATGTAGTTTTTTCCGAGACCTGACACGACGACGTCACAATGCCGTTTGGTCCATTGACAAAGGCCTTTTAGTCTGAGGCATGACGCATTTTCATTTTATGACTGAGGTCTGAGGATGTCCTAAAATGTACACCGTACACAAGATATAAAGTCATACGATGTCCTCTTCTAGAAAAGGGGCAAAATCCTAGAAATGAGCGGAAGCTTGTTTACATTTAAAGGTACATGCACTGCCAGCACGATTTGCTTCCACTTAAAAAAGTCTAAAAGTCTTTTTCAGCATGGTGTAAAAATGATTTGATATATTTTGAGATGAAACTTAACAGGCACATTCTGAGGAGACTTTTTTTTGTAAAAAGGGGTATAATAGATCCTGTTTAATGCCAATCACATATTCTTGTTGATATTTCCACACAAGTGTGACTTATTTGTTGGGACTATTCGGGATTGAAGCTTTCTTTCAAACTTTACCAGTAACATTTTTACATTTCTTTTCTTTATTTAATTTGAGAATTCTTTCTCAAACAAGACATATGGTGTTAAGGTGTCCATTCTAGGACACTGTCTGGATGACACGCATCAGGAATCATATTGCTACAGTAAACAATTTTGCCACTGTAGCACAAAATATATATCAGGCTACATGTCTGCCCAGGGTTGTTTATAACACTTTATATTAACAACTTTCGCTCACTGCTATGTTTACCTTTTTTACAGTGACTTTATTTATATTTAGATGGTAAAAGGGATTCTCTTCAGAAGATTATACCTTACTGAAATGAATCCTCTAGATAAGCAAATGATGCTGCTTTGAAGATGTCTGAAGATTTGTGTGGCATTCAGTGGATATGCAGATTGTGCCCATCTTAAAATACACAGTCAACCACCCAAGGATTTGGACTAGTTTTATAGAATATTTTAATTTATTGACATAAGATGATTCAGAATGAAACTGGGTTGGATACAAAATAGTTGGATTTATAGAAAAGATGCACGTTTGGCTGTTATTGTCAGTTATATTTACATTGACAAGCTTTACATTGGAAAACTACTGTCTTCTTGATTATTAAATTATAATATTGACATTTTGCTGCTGATTTTCTTAGTAGTAACTGTACATGAATGATTATTGAAGTATAAATGATTGAGATGTCCAAGCTCCGTTTTAAGAGACCTTGCATTTGTCTGTGCTCTTGCTTTCTGTGCGGGCTTTCAGGAGGTCTGCTATCTCAGTGTGAGAGGCCTGTGTCGCCAGAGATAATGCACTGCGACCGCCCTAGAGACAAAACAGAGATGCATGAGGATGATACACAGCATCACAACTACAAAGATCTACACAGCATGCGACATTGAAAAGAAATACTTCTTGAGCAGCAAATCAGCATATTAGAATGATTTCTGAAGGATCATGTGTCACTGAAGACTGGAACAATGATGCTGAAAATTCAGCTTTCCATCATAGGAATAAATGACAATTTAAAATATCTTAAAATAGAAAATGGTTATTTAATATTGAAATGATATTTCACAATATTACTGCAAATTTTCAGTATTGTTATCAAATAAATACAGCCTTGAGGAGCAGAAGAGCCTTCATTCAAAAAAGCATTAAAACATTGTACTGATCCCAGATTTTTGTATAGTAATATATGAATTGAACAGCTGGACATTAAACAGGACGCTTCTATGTGAAAGATTGCAGGAAGTCTTTACAGCACCTGCTCTGTGTTTAAAGGATTTATTAGTTCTCGGAGCAGCTCTTCAGTTGTAATGTGATGCAGATGTGACCTGACTAACGTTCTAGTTTCAGCTGTGGGGGAACTGACTTGACAGCGTTCATTTTGTCTTACATGCTTCCAAATTCTCTCTTTCTTTTTCTTTCTCATTCTCTCATTTTGAGATGATAACGGCACGTCTGTGTGGGATTATTTCAGCTGCCAAGCAAGGATTTCTCTAACACAGAAAGTGATAAGTCTTTGTAAGCATCATTTGTACACTGGAGGCTGTCAGTTCATGTTGTTCGTATGAAGAGTGTGAGGCTGACATCATGTTAACATGAACTGACCATTTCCAGAGATCAGACTGCAGGATTGTGTCCAGCAGGTGGCACTTTTTTACAGGTCAGCTGTCAACAAAAACAGCTCACTGTTTCCCTATCCAGTCCAGAGAGCTGTTGTCTTCCACCATAAAGCGTGCGCGCCCTCAGATCATTTAAACGTGGTGTACAAGAGGTAAAAAAACGATATAAATACAGTTAGTTTTCTCACACAAACCGCTCGTTTCGTGTCTTAGGCCATCAATGTATCGTTATGATGGGGTATGATTTAATTTGGATTTCTCTGTGCATGGTTTTTTCCTCTCATAAAGAAAGTTCCCTACCATTATATAAAGTATACCAACCATTATATTAATGACATTACAGCAGTTTGACTTAAAAAACTCAAAATTGGATCTAATGAAGAAAAAAAGACTCCTACACCTTAGACCTTAGATGCCATTGGGGTAAGCTGATAAATTTCAAATTTTAGTTTCAAAGTGAACTATCCCTTTAAACTCTATATAAATCTTGTGTGCAAATGTGTGTTATTGGAGCTATAATATTATCCTTTGTACTGCTGGATGAACATAAGACTGGGTGATTTAGTTTTCTGTTAAGGTTTGGACAAAAATGCACAAGAAATTACCTTGTCTTTTAAATTGACATCGCAGTTAGCCTCCTCTAACAAAATTTGCACAATCTTGACGTGTCCCCGATCACAGGCGCTGATCAGTGGAGTGGTTCCTGCATGATCCTGGGCATCGGGATCCGCTCCCTGTTCTAGCAGGAGATGCACCATTGGGACACGTCCATGTCTTACTGCCAAGTGCAGAGCCGTTTGTCCCACCTAAAGACACATTTATTTAGAACAGAAACACATGCATCTTCTGAAGCATTACAGATCTTATGCAAATCAGCTGTCCATTTCAGACAAATCGTTTTGATGTAAAGTGTACACTGTGCCAGTTGGCTGATGCCTCCCATCACCTGGCCAGCACAGGCGTTGACGTCACCGAGCTCCATCAGCTGCTGAACCACGTTCATGTCTCCTGGTGCTTCTACAGCTGTCAAGGAGGCCAGCATGATCGCAGTATAGCCAGACTTGTTTCTCAGGTCCACGTCACATACACCTAAGGTTAAGGGAAAGCAAGCACTTTTTTTTTAAATCTGAAAATGTAATGAATGCTAAAAATTAAACCTGAAGCAGGGCAAACTCAAGGTGAATGTTCTAAGAAAGTTTTATTTGGACAAAGTAGCTCTTTTTCAAGCCCTAGTGAGCTGCCATCCTGTCTACCACCTTCTAAGGCAGCATCCAAAATTAAATGGAACTTCACAAGTGACAGATTTGGAACGCTCTACTTAGGCAGCAACATGTGCGGCACACTAAAATATAGCAGTACTCACAAGAAGCACGAAAGAGACACAAATGATGACTGATTATTAAGAATTTGATGTTAGCATGTTGCTAGGCTAATATGCAAAGCATAAAAAGACAAAGCACACACAAACAATTCATTGTCCAAGATGAGTTGGAAAGTTTGAGTACTTCTGTGGCTCCATTAGCCACTTGTTAGCGACCAACTTTTTCAAGAGGTGTTAAAAGCTTTAAAAATGGGGGTTACTGAAATATTTTATATCATAGAACAAAACATGAAAACATTCGAGCTTTTGTTAACCACTGACCTTATTTCAGATATTTAACTTAAAACACATTGTCTTCAGGCTGATAGAATTTCAAAAAATATATATATATATTTTTTACACATTCCTGCACCGCTCTTTTAATACTAATTTAAAGGTTTATGTCATCAAAAAATTCAAACACTGTCATTTACTCACCTCATGTCGTTTCCAAACCTCTAAGACTTTTGTCCATCTTCAGAACACAAATAAAGATATTTCTGATGAAATCCGAAAGCTTTCTGACCCTGCATTGACAGCAATGTAACTGACAAGTTCAAGGCCCAGAAATGTACTAAGGACTTCATTAACATCACAGAAGAGAAGAAATCATTGAATAAAGATGTTACATCAACCATAATCTTATGAGAATACTTTTTGTGTGCAAAGAAAACTTAAACTACTTTATTCAATTTCTTCTCTTCCATGTCAGTCTTTGGTGCACGTTCATGAATGTGGTGCTGCTGATGCAGGAGTCTTAGTTCATGTCACGGATGTCACATGGATTATTTTATTGATGTCCTTTCTACCTTTCTGGGCCTTGAACATGTCAGTTCCATTGCTGTCTATGGAGGGTCAGAAAGCTCTCAGATTTAATTAAAATATCTTCATTTGTTATGAAGATTAAGTTTAGAACAATATGAGGGTGAGTAATTAATGACAGAATTGTAATTTTGGGCTGAACTAACCCTATAGTTATAGATTGCAATAACAGCGAGAAAGTTACTCTTTGCATTGAAGTATGTTTTGCTTTGAGTAGCCTCAAAAAATTCTGAGATTATACAATGTAATTTCCCACACCATAATTAAAGACCTGTTTTTAAAAGATTTCTTTCTGCACAGTTCAAAATAAGAGAAAATAAAACAAAAAAAGTATGTTATCACTGACCTGTGTCTAAAAGGAGCTTAACGATGCTGAGGTTACAATGTGACACGCTATAATGCAAGGCAGTGTTCCCATTATCATCCGCCATGTTGACCAGGAACTGAAGGACTGTAGGTGTTTGTGAGTTAACCTCATTGAGATACACAGCAACAGTGTCAGCACATGCTCCCTCCTCAGCAGAGATGTGAAACCACTGCTGGAACAGCACAGTGAGAGCCTGGCTCTGTAGATCAGCAAAGAAGACCAATAGAGGAGTTACCACTCAACAGAAAACAACTGAATTTTCTTCTGCATAGTTTACTATGGTAACTCATTATCTGGCAGAGTCATACTTGGCAGAGGAAGTAAATTGTAATTTGGCACGTGCTTATCTCCAAGTACAGCAACTAACAGTACAAGGACAATCTGCCTGGAGGTACCTGAGATTAAGGGCCAGGTTTACTCAAAGCTTTAGCACCAGTGCAAAGCCTCTTTTTACATGCTTAAAACATGCTGTCAGAATATACTAATCATGCTGGCATGGACAGAAATACATTTTATGGGAGGAGAGTATTTAAATGAATCATGCAACATAATTTACTAAAGTTTGCACTAGTCTTTTTACTGTGTTTGTGCCGTTATGTTGTTTGAAATGGCTGTGGTATTTTCCAGTTTGCGCTGCTCTTTGGTAGATTCCATTGGTCATTATGGAAATAATCTTCCTGTGTTCTTTAATTTTTTTTATTGTCAGTAAATCACTTGCAGAACTTTACACTCTTTTATGGGATTCCAGTCTCATTCTAATTTGCCCTGTTTAGTAAATGTGGCCCAATGTGTTTTGCTTATGGATTCATTGATGATGGTTTGTGTCTTATTCCCTGCTGGAAGGGAACATTTTAGTTACTACAGTAGCTTCAAACTAGTACACACCACTGTCTAAAACAGGCAAGAAGGGAATATTCTATATAAACTAGCTAAGTTGAGTAATACCATTTCATCATCAGGTTCTGACAGTTTATCCATGTGGTCTCTCAGGAAATGGCATGCCTCTATGAAATCTTTATCAACAGCTTCCCTGAGGGGAAAAGCAGGTGTTTAAAAGTGTTTAAAATGTAAAATAAATGTAAGAATTGAAAATTTAAAAGAAACCTAAAGATGAAATCATCTCACCTGTTTTGCTTCATTGCCTGGGATTTCTGATCTGAGTTTATGCTCAAAGAAATGCAGTCCTTCCTCTCTTCTTCTGTTTGATCTTCTATAACTCTTGCCGGACTTGTTTGCTTGTGCTGATATTCTTGTTTTGCGGTCTCTGTGGCATCTTCTTTTGGACTGAATTCTGCATGTTTACTTTGGTGTGTTTGTACACTGGAATCTGTTGTCCATGTGGTCCATAATTTGCCTTCTTTAGAAACATTCTTTTTGAGGCCATCATCCACTTCTGCATGCTCTTGTAGTTTGATAGCATGACTTATTCCCTCTGTCTCCATGCTCCCACTTCAGAATGTTGAAGGTTAAATAGTATTAGTATTCTGAATCTGAAGTCACTGTTTTAGTGGATTAGGCTGAAGTCATTTTGTATGACTATACCAAAAAACTTTCTATTCCAAGACAATCAGTACTGTTTAACATAAAATTGCCCATAGTGTTGATATATTTACCTGTCTCTTATGCTGATTGTCTTCAGATGTTCTGCCTTGGGGTTCTCTCCTACTTGAGGAAGAATTTCCATCATTTTATAGTCTTGCAATTAACATTAAAGCCACAAACGACCATCACACACATTTACATCATACGATCTCAGTAAAAGAAATAGCACTTGTAGAATAGTAGCTTGTCACTTGGACAGTATCCTCAAAAAATAAACATTATAGTTAACAACCCCTAAAGCAGGATGTCCAACTCTGCTTCAGGAGAGCTAACATCTTCCAGAATTCAGTCCCAACCCCGCCTGTGTAATTATCAAATAGCCCTGAACACCTTGCCTGGGTCCCAATGTACAATCTATCCCTCCTAAGTACTGTGATATTAGTAATTTTCTATACACTTTAGGGCAGGTAGGGTGGATAGTTTGTACATTGGGACGCGGGGCTTGATTAGCTGGATCAGGTGTGTTTGATTGGAATTGGAGCTGAAATCTTCAGGATGGTAGCTCTCAGTGCATGTTAGTAATAAGCTGTTGTGTGCAGTCTCATACCTGCTTGAGATGCATCACTATTAGGAAACACATAGAGGGTAAGAAGGGTGACTAAAGTTGTTAACTGCTCTTGAATACTGCAGACACGTGGAGGCAAGTGATCTGAAGACATCATCCCTGATAAGTCATCTTTGCAAAGGCATTCCCACTGCTCCTGAAGGAGCTCTTGTAATCTTTTCACATGGTGCTCTATGTCTGCATGTGATACTGCAGGTTGATCCCGAACTTTAAGGGCGGTTCCCTCCTCTGTTGGCATCTTTTGCCCACTTTCCTGCAGTTCTACCACAGGTTCAAGACTTTGTGCACTTATTAAGGAGCTCTCAGATGAAATCACCTTGGCAAGTGTGCATCCCATTTCAAGCTTTACTGTCAACTGCTTCATCTTGTCATCCTTTAGAAGACTCTCCTCTGCTTGCTGCTTCAGCAAAGCTCTAGTCTTGTCCAGTTCTACCTCCAGTTCATGAAGTTTCTGTTCCAGCAAAACAACTTTCCTCTGGAGAGTTTCGGTAAGAGACTTAGCTTTGTCTCCATTATCCAAGAGATCTCTTTCTCGTGAAACCATCTTGCGTTTTTCAATCTCTGGAAGGATTCTTTCAGTAGCTGAAGTTATTGCAACTGTATCAACTTGTTCAGACGAAGCCTTGACATTTTCCTCCAACCGGTCATATTCTCGAATCATCCAGTCATCACTTGCTTTGTCTTGATTTTCTCCGGCAGATGAAGGAGTGTCCCAGTTATTTATGTGTAGAGGAGCAGTAAGAACATCCTGTGGCCCAGTGGTTTTGTTTTGGGAATGTAACTGGAGTAAAAGTCGCTCTCTCTCCTCTTGCAAAATACATATCTGCGCCTTGAGCTCTGGAACGACTCTGATCTCCTCTTCCAATTCCCCAACTCGTTCAAGAGCTGCAGTGAGCCGCTGGAGGGTCCCGTTTGTTCTACCTATCCTGTTGTCGGAAACGTGGAATACATCTTCAGAGGAGCCATTTTCCTGCATTATATATTCCTTGGGGCTGGTTGGATCCTCGGTTGACTCAGAGCTCTTTCTCAGTAAAACAGTCAAGGGTAAACTGGAGGCTCTCAAGAGATTTGGCCTGACGTAACATCCTAAGGGCTGCTCATCAAAAGCCTCCATCTCTGCAGATGTGAAGGACTTGTAGATGGATTCTCCTCTCCTGACAAAGCCAGCAGACACACTGTCACTAGATCGAAACTCGAAATGTTGTTGAGTGTCTTTTGAGAGTTTGGTTTTGGGCCATAAAGTGCTGACTGAGTTCCACTCTGTAGCTCTGCATCCATAACCTGGAAGGCTTAAGTTACGTGACAGGATGCCATTATTTCTTCCTCTTTGCCTTCTCTGCATTGGCACTCTCCTTATGGTGTTACCCTTCTCAATGTCATCTACATACTTGAGAAAGTCCAGGTCCAGATGGAATCCATAGGGCGTTTCTACAGAATAGGATGGTGGTCTTCTTTGGCTCCCATTCTCTTTTGGAGAGATGCCGTTCTCTAAAAGAAAACACAAAGGTGAGTTGCAGATGTGATGCAAAGTATGAAAGACCATCCAAATGCATTTAGACTACTGGAACTGCAGTACCACATGTTCCTAAACAGAACTGTGTGATTCATACCTTTTTTGATTTCCATTGTTCTTAGCGTAAGTCTGTTTTCAGCCTCATGTGGTTTTTAGTTTGTGTCTCCTGCCACCTGGGGACAAGAACATTGCTTTTAAGTGTTAAGTGAAACAGAATCAAGCACTCCTGAATGCTGTGAACACAAGTTGAGATCAAAGTAGTTTGTGCATGAGTATTTTGCTGATTTACAGATCCAGACTCTTTCTTCTCTTTCTCCCTATCCCTCCCCATCTCTCTCTATCTCTGACCACGCAGCACTTTCAAGGCACCACAGAAGCAGCCACAGCCCAAACAATGTGAGCTATGCAGTAAACACACAAATAGCCGAGACCAAACACTTCCACTGGCTCGCATACACACAGACAACCACAGATGCACACCTTGGCATCGCTCACACTGGTTGGAAAAGTCTGTCTTATCAAAAATTGCAGTAGCCTTTTTTTCATACATGCCTGTTCCACTGTTCTACTCTATCAATAGAGATCAACCAGACAAACAAACAGATAGGGGCTGACCTTTTTTGGTTATGACATACCTCAGAGACTGGCTATGCTGAGGTAAGCTGATCTTAAAGTACTGATATAACAATTGAGATATATGGGCCATGTCAGACAAAAAAATGCATTGCTGATATAGTCTTATGCTGATAGGTAAATGGGGCTGCAGGATACTTGTCTGAAACACTGACAAATGTTTCCTGTCTCCTGAACGTCACTAAACAGCCACTAAACGAGAGGGTATCTAATCCAACCTCTAATAGAGATTAGCTCTAGCCCTAATTAAACACACCTGGAAGAACACTAGTAACTTCCAGGCAGGTAAACTCTGCAGCAAAGTGGCCCTCTAGGAGCAGGATTGGACACTGTTCTGTTGGTACACGTAAACAGTGTTGGTAGGGCACATTTTTAACACGCAGACACAGATAGACTGACATGACCCCATTGCCACCTCCCTCATATGTGAACATACATTTCCAGCTACATAAGCTTTATCGCAAGCCACAGGTGGATTTACTTTAAATGGTCTTCTACACTTGGTTTTCTCTTTCAAGTCAACAATTAGGTGGAGCATCAGTTTGAAAATTGCTAGTTTAGGTAAAGAAAGTTACATGGTTGACATATTCAGAACTAGCTACCTAAAAGTGACCTATGCAGTGTAATGGGACAGAATTTGGTCTTTAAGGCCCCTTGAGTACTTGTAGAGTATATTTCTGTCTTAATGCTGAAAATTAATTAGCTAACACCACTATTATCTGTAATATAAATACTAAAGCATTATAAGTGCTGTTAATTGCTTCTACAGAAGACTTTAATATAAAGTCCTAATTCAGACATTGTAGTAGATTTAGGATTTATTTGGTAACTTTCACAATGTAGTCTGTGTTCAATGAGTAAGGCACACTCCATTTCACAGTAATGATTATTGTTCCCTTTTCTTTTTTGCAGCACTAAGGAAAAAAAATCCTCCTCTCATTAAATGTATTTCTCTCCACCGCATTCTTTCTTACACCACAAATTGGATTGAAACTCATGACAACTTAAAAACTGCTACCGCTGTAAGAACAAAATTTGAAACACTGTGTACTCTGAACAGAGCGGACAATTTCAGGTTTTAGGTCAGGCTTGGAGGATGGAAAAAAATAGCAAACTGGAAACTTGAGAGGAACAAACAGTTTAGAGAGTGTCAAACTAGTCTGCTACAACTTGGAAGTTTTTTGTTTTTTTACTTGGATTTGTATTTGAGTTCAGTTAAATACAAGGAAATGCATAATTTTAAATGACTGAGTTTGTGTCTTTTCATATCTCTCCTTATTGTGCTATCGCCAAAATGTGTCAGATGACACAACCTGTTCTCTCTTTTATCTCTCAATAACATATGTTATGCTAGCTTTGTTTTGACATGCACATTTAACAGCTCAAGTAGACCTGATTCGCTTTCACATAAAACAGACTGCTGGTCCTGCACACTTTCTCACTAACTCGCATTTTTAACACACACACAATAGACAGACGTTTCACTCTTCCTGTTTGGCCCTGTAAGTGGTGTGGTTTCCTTGGCTCAGATCCTCATTCTTTCTCCTCTGTTTGGAGCTGGCTGGAGGGCTAAAGCCAAAAATTGGTTCTCCTGCTCTCTGACCCCCATCACCCTTTCACTTTATGGAGAGAGGGTGTGGTGGAGAGTCTCTGCTACTGGATGTTTCAGAATGACTACTGTGAGAAATCTATCTATCTATCTATGTTCACTTTCTTATCCTGAGAGTGTTGTTCCATCTTTTCCTCTGTGGGATTTTTTCCATGTTCACAGTTTTTGGACCATGTCGACAATCTTGGCTCTCTGCCAACAGCAATATGTGCACGCACACCAGTTACATGAGAAGACATGTGTGCAGCAAAGTAAATTCTGACTCACTGTATAATCAAACACATGTGAAACACTGAGCGCTCAGAGCCTGAGAAACCTTCAAAAAGAGTGCTTTAAAGACACAATTTGAAGCCTCCTGTTCATTGGCTCCTGCCACACAAACAGAGCAGTTCAGGACATCTGTCTATTGTTTAAGTGACACAGTCATTACATCAGAGGAAAGTCTTTGAATCTCATTTGAGACACACAAAAAAAGAACTTCCTGAGAATTTATCCAAAATAAACAAATGACCTATCATATGAAAGCAAAATAACACACCCAGTACACTAAACCAGCAATATTCTAATATACGTAGTAGAAAAAAAGTAAATGCCTAGGCACCCAGAGTTTAAAGATATCCTTAGAGATTTCCTCAAGCTCTTTGACATTGCTTCTCTCGTGAGTAGTTTTTTTGTTTAAATATTCACACTAAATTTGATATTTTAGGGGTGTATCTTACCTTAAACATCAACAGTGTGCCATTGTGTCCTCTCTGTGCTGGAGTTTAGCCTGTTCACCTCTTCACTTTTCTCCTCCTTCTGAGAGGCTTCAGAGGGAAGGCAGACAAAAGACATTCAAGCAATGCCAATGTAAAATTCTTGCAAAACATAAGCAGTGTTATTGTGTGTGGAACAGGAGGCGGGTTGTGGGCACTCTGGCTTTTCACGGCTCCGCCCCCCCACCCAATCAGAGCCACTGGGTGGGAGGCAATCTGCATTATTCCTCCAATCAAAGTAAGAGGGCAGGCTGAACAGCTGAGAAGTGGGTGGGGCTTTGTGCATAACTGCATCTGAGGGATGTTTCTCAAAACAGGATCCATGTGATGGTAGGGGGCCCGAATTTACTACTACAATCTGGGGCACTCACAAAACTAGCCCCACATGAAACTGGGTGAAAGAGGACCCTAGTGTAACCCGTCAGAATCTCAGAATGCATGTGGCTAAAGCCGCCCACCCACACGCTTTAAGTGTAATTCAATCCACTGTAACATAGTGCTCACCATCCATTATAATTATGGAAATAGTGCAGGGCTTTTCATGAGTATAGGGCACAGAGTGGTTGAGGCTCTCTCAGGACATGCCATTCATTCTTTATGTATCTCCTTTCTCCTCTGGTCTTCGTTTTTATAGTATTATTGAAGATTTCCAACAACAGCATCAACAAGGCGATGCTTATTGAGCAAAGAAATCAGGAAAGGCTGACCACTTTTACAACTATCCAAAATGCTGAAAATGAATTCTCTCTTTTTTTCCATTTTAGCTTCCCTTGTGGAACTTATTTTTAAAAAGATTGCATATTACACAATTGTATGTTACATTTAAATGAAAATGTAGCTTTATTATAGTTTCAATTTATATGAAATACAGTTAGTTGAACAGTTAGGTGTTTTAACCCAGGTATTTTTATGTAATTTTATATTTACTTCTAAAGTAAACTAAAACATACTTTTAAATATAGGCTACATTTGTTATACTCAGTTGCAACACAGCTGCATTTTAGTACATTTAAAACAAATTAACCTCAATATATACTATACTAACTATCCTACCCGATCTCATGAACATGTGTATAAATGGTATGCCAAATAAAAACGAAAACTCTTGGTAGCTAACATGCGCTGTGGGATATAAAGCAACCACATGAAAATGCTCTGGTTGCATGTGACACCCACCAAACAGAAAGACTTCAGTCATTTGAGGTGGTCCTGCATGACTGATGGGAACAAGCGTGCATAACTAGACTTCCACAGTTATCAGTGATGAAAGAAACATACAGGTCCACTTTACTTTGGCTAATGGTCGCCAGTTGCCTTTGTCTGTCTTTCTCAGTAAACACTTGCCGTTTGTCAGCAGTATTATTTGATAGGCTTAACGCTGTTTGTGTGTAATGCAAAATCCATTTTAAAAAATTACCCAAAGTTCCCAAATGTCTCTGGCGCTTATAGCCCTGGTACTTTAAATCATTCCAAAAAATGCTAAAAAATAAGTTCAGATTTTGAGAATTATGCAAACTCATTTTAATGGAATCAATTTTAAATGGTGTCTAGGAGAGAGTGAACTATATTAGCATATAAAACACTTCACTGCTTATGACTTTAATGCTTATTAGATTAGTTATGTGGGTTTGCCTCCAGGAAAATAATTTGTAGAGCCCTAAATAAATAAAATAAAATCCCACTTCAGCACCAAGTCGTTTGATTTTTTATTTACTTATGCCAATGAATTCTTCACTTATATGGGTATTTTACTTGCTAAAGCCTGGGGGTTAGACGTAATTGGTTGCAATTTAACATTCCCACTAAACTAGAAGTAGCATACAGTAGGCTACATTATAGTCTGTGTAGAAACGACTGTCATTTTGTGATTATAGTTTTTTGAATTCTTGAAGAACATACGTGTAACAGGACACTTTTTTTCACTTCACTAAGTACAGGAATTATATAACTATATTTTGTATAGTTATATAGTTACATTTGTTTTAGGTACTATGTACCAATGTGTACTTACACTGTGGTTACATACAGTACTACATACACATCTAGTTACTATGGAAGTACACAGATATTAGGGCCCCTTAATATAAAGTGGGACCTAACAAAACAGTAAGAAGCCAATATGACTTTATCAATCCTTGTTCAAACCATATAAACAGCATACTATCAGTTCAAGCTTTAATCTAAATCCTAAACTTCATAGTTCATACACACTCATGTGTTCACCTACTCATACAGCTCTTCAGACACACATTCCCTGTGCTGGACAGAATCGGAGTTGAGGTCAGGTTTGTTGTTTTTTTTTTTATTTACTGTCTCATCCTTACACAAGTTAACCTTTAACTGGAGGTGGCCCAAAGCTTTTTGATTTACGATTTACGGAATTCTGCTTTGAGTTCAACAGAACTGATTTCACAATTTTTTATTTTTAGTCCTCAGGTTGTGAAGGTCAGAAACAAGTGTGCATAAATATATAGCAACCTTATATAATCGTCATGTTTTGTTTGGCTCTCTCACTGGCTTTCGAACTAGCTGAAAAACTTTGACTATGATGAAAAGTTCAGAGGTATTGTCGTCCCAGTGTCTGCTGAAATAGAAGGCAGAGGGAAACAGAATGATCTTTCAGGAAAATAGGAAATAATCTCAGTGCCATGTGGCAATGGACAGCACTATAGTTATAGCTAATGGTTAGTTTTGGTTTTAGTAGGACGCTGGAGAGCTATGAAGTCAAAACTGATGATATTAGCAGCCATAGTCTGAAGACTCCACACACACACACACACACACACACAAAGTCTTGGGCAACATTGGTCTTTTTTTATTTTTAAAATCAGAGTAGCTGTCATTGGTAAATAGAGGGTTATTTTATCAAAGTGACCACAGTACAACAAATAGTGCACACTACTCCATAATCTGAAAGGGCAAGTAGCCAACTGAATTGCAAAATAATGGTAAAATATGTATTATAAATAAAATATATATGTTGCATCAGCCCACATGAGCAAAAAAATACTTTCCTTAATGTCATTTAATAGCTCTTTATTACAGCCTGGTTACATAAAATGTGCACTTTTTGTGCAACACTGTTTTTACGTACCTTATTGCACGTTCTGCCTCAGTTTCAAAGAGAGATGTCCACTGAGCGACACTAAAACAGGTTCAATACATGAACCCTGGCACCCTGACATTACGTTGATATAGTCATGTACTGTGGTGCTACAGAATTGAAATATCTGGACTGTTGCTAAAAATAAGTAAATCCAACCAAATATCTACCCAAACGTTTTAACAAATGCAAAACTGATATAAAAGAACATTTTTGTTTATGCAACCGTGCCATTTCAACTTTTTTTACATAGATTTGAGCTGTTTTGATGAACCATAGTTACACAGGATTCAAACCGGAGCTACCGAACAAACCTACCGTCTATGAAAACCCATAGATATGAAGCTGGATATGTGTGTGATCCTAACGTTCAAAAGCATCAGTTTTTAAATACCCCAGGTTATTAATATTGTTTTGAAGTCATAACATGATATTATTCAAGTAATTGTATGAAAATTACGCTTTATTAATCAAAACTCTGTAAAGTTGTGTGAAAAGAAATAAAAGGTGTCAGAGTTTTACTGCCTCTATTGTTATGTACTTATTGGTACGTATTTCGTGTCTCGTTAAAAAGTGCACACAGGTACATTTATGCCATGAGACCAGGTAGCTATATTACTGGTATCTGCTATAGGCAAGCATTAGTATGATATCGCTCATACTTAATTTTAGTATGCTAGTGTGCTACTCTAAACTCAGCCACTCTTCAGATTGGTCTACTACTTTGAAAATGACTCCTATTATTTGTCTTGCATGTCAAAAGCTAAACTTCTTTTAAAGTGCACCTCTAAAATGATTAATTTTGTGATATATATATAGCAGTTGTATTCATTTTAGTTTGAAAATCGCTATAATAATTTTAATTTGTACATTTTCTTTCCATTTCACTTTTAAATTAGTATAAATTATTTGGGTGTTATTAAAGGAACCATTTACAAGAAAGCAAGGAAATACAATTTTGTGCACAAAGGATTGCAAAAACTCATTCAGTGTGAACTGATCCTCACTACTTTAAGAAATTCTGGAACTGTTTTGCCATTTCCCATTTTGTGGAATGCCAATCTGTTATACAGTCAAATCCAAGCCAGCCAAGTATTCAAATTACTGTCTGCCTTATGCACATTTTCACAGTGTGTGGTTTACTAACATTATACAAGAGACTTTTATGGCTGCAAACTATCCTTACTTTTCCCTCCATCTTGTCAAAACAATCTGGAAACCTCGGGTCATTCTCCTAAATCAATACTAGCTCACAAACAGTCACACATAAAGTCAAATATGGTCCATCCGACCTATTTAAAAGACTGTTCTAAATATATATTAAAAATGGTAGGCCACAGAGTCTGTACTGTACTGTACTGTATTGTGCTTTCCTGTAGTACTGTTACTGTTTGTTACTTACTGTTTGTTTGTAACTTCAAAAATAAGTAACCTGGTTGCCTGGTACCTGGTAAAATTAGTAGTTGTTTGAAACTTACAGACTAACAAAACTAACAAAAAACATTAATTATATGAACATTAATTATCTAAGTTGATTTTACAAAAAGAAAAAAGTTGATTAAAAAGTTGATCATCAAATCAAAAGTCATGAGGTGTAACAGATTTCAAGGTCTTTTAACATATCAAATAATTTTACTTTTTTATAATAAGTTTAGTTCAGATGATAATGTCTTGTCGTCTACTTCAATAATACAACTTTATACTACTTATGAATGATAAATTAAAGCTATTTGTAAAAATAAAAAATTTAAATAAATACTAAAATGTTTTTTTAAACAAATTAATCAGTTAAATATTTTTTTTAATATTGTGATGTTTTTATTATAAATATTTATTTATTTATTTTTAGAGATGATTAAGCTATATTCACATGTTCAAGTATTCAAATGTGAGGGAAATTTAAATCCAAGAATACAGAAAATTTATGAACCTTAAACTTTTTTTTTATTAGTCATTTAGCCATTATCTTCACATATCATTTTGACAGGTCCAAACTGTATGTTGCATGATGTTGTGGGCTGTGAATATAGCTGAAAGGTTGTGGAATTGAGTGCTGGGATTTATAAAAGTCTATATTGGGTCACCATCACCCTGCTTAATGATTAACAGGAGGAGGACTACAAAAGAAGATCAAAACTGTGGGCCTCTCACTGTAAGAGCTGTAAGGACCATAGCAGTCTTAGTTTAAAGAAGCAACCATGAACCTGCTTGTGCTGTTGCTCCTTCTGGCGTCGTCTCATTCCGTCCCTACAGAACCCACCGATCCTGAACATCAGACAGACAGCCGTTTACGCATTGCTGCTCTGGACGAAGTCCGGCTTTTGGCAAACGGCCTCCTACAGCTGGGCCATAGCCTGAGGGACTTTGTGCAGAATACCAAGAGTCAAATCAATGATATTTTCCAAAAGCTTAATATCTTTGACAAGTCCTTCTACCAACTTTCTGTGCTGGCCAGTGAGATCAAGGAGGAGGAGGAGGAACTGAAGAAGACCACCGTGATCTTAAAGGCAAATAATGAGGAAATAAAGAGTCTGTCACTGGAGATCAACTCCAAAGTGGAAGACATCATAAAAGAGAGGAAGCACCTGAGGAGGCAGGTGGGCGGCTTGGAGGAGAAGTTAAGCGGTCTGTCCCAGAGTTTGCTCTCAGCTGAGCCGGTGGCTGGAATCTCCACGCTCAAGGTAAGAGCAGATCAGAAAAGGATTGGATGTCTTTTGACAACAGAAAATCTTTTTTAATGTAATCTAGCAAGGTGATTTATATGTAGGGTATTTATTTACATTCCAGGGTTGACGATTTAAGAAATGACTCTTTTTCAATTCATGATAAGTGAATTTGAACTGAGTTAGCCACGTGTTGGCCACATGTTGAATTGGGATTTGAAGTTCAACAATTCCTAAAATTTAACAATAACATGAGAGAGGAATTAATTTAGTCCAAGTTTTAGAAAAAAACATATTTACAACACTATATTTCAAAATATTTATTTCTATCATGAATGTGTAGTTTTTTTAAACATCTAGATGGAAATATTTCTCTAAGCTATGGTAAGCTGTGTTAAATTAGCACAGCAATCAATGTTATTTTTCCTTTAAATTGAAAAAGTACTAGTCACTTTTCTTCCAGTAGCATTTTCCGTTAAGTTCATTTCCTTTAGCTCTATAACTCAATGCAGTGCATAATTGCTTTATATTAGCACAGTACATTGGACAATGCCTTTTATCATTCATGTAATTAATTAATTTCCATTTTAATCCTACTTCTTTTAAATTTGATTAGCAAAGTCAGGATCTTTCAATGCAGTGCCACCTCGGTAAACATTTAGGAATTGAACTCTCATTTCATTTATGAATGACGTATAACACTATGTGAGGTTCACAATTATGTTTGACAAATACCCCAAGACAGGGAAAACATCTGGGACTCGAGCAGATGTGATCTCTAATTGTCTCTGCCATGCTTGGGTTTGCAAGACGCTGAGATGTTGTTGTTGTTTCTGCCTATTAGGAGATAATTCTGACCCAAGAAAAGAGCATCACTGATCTGCTGAAGGCTGTGAGTGAACAGACCAAGCAGCTCAACAACCAAAGGACCAAAATCAAGGGCCTGGAAAATAAAGTATAGTATTAAGATACCATTTTACATTTTAGTATTCAGAAACCCTCCACCTCCCCCAGCTCCACTTGTATAGATTGGCTATGGTTAGATTTACTTATTGAGTGTAAATGTTAATTTTAATTCAAATTATTAAATATTTGCCATGGTTGATACCCTTTATTGGGACAATAAAGCTCTCCCTACACCTACCCTAACCCTACCCAATACATAGCCACTCTTTTTACCGTCTGTGCCTCTGGAACTGATATCAAATGAACATCTTTTGTAATGATGACTAGCCCAATCACATGTTGGTGGGTGGAGTTAGTGTAAATAGCCACTGCCAATAAGGCAGGCTATTTGCATTTTTAATGCAAATAGACACTCCGTTAAAATATATAGACTAAAATACCCAATGCTTTCAATTTCTTTCTAGCTCAACTCTGCACATATCCAGGAAACCGATGAAAATTTGGACAAGAAGCACCAAAGCAACAGCCTCTCAGGATATCTACCGTACTTCACATCTGATGGGAGCTTCTCAAGCGGTATGGGATGCAGGGATGCTTTGCTTTGAAAAACGTTATTGCATCTCTTCAGTTGTAGAGCATGTAAGGTTGTCTTGCAGATCTTCCCAAAGACTGTGGCGAGGTCTTCAGCCGAGGACAGAAATCCAGCGGCCTGTATGCCATTAAACCTCAAGAGTCACAACCGTTTCTTGTGAAATGTGAATTCACTGAGGGTAAGGATAAGGCATTTTCTTTCTCAGATCTCTGATTTCTGAAAACAGCCTTCCACAGAAAAGAGATTCTCATTAAAGTTTAAGATGACAGTCTCTCCATGATCCACAGAGGGAGTGTTCACTGTCATCCAGCACAGACATGACGGCTCTGTGGACTTCGACCAGTCCTGGGAGAAGTATGAAGATGGATTTGGGGACTTCAGCAGTGAGTTAAATCAAGAATGTTGTGCTCATAAACTGAATGTGTTCAGTCTGTGATTATAGAGTGGAGCACAATGGAGTGCTCTGTGATTGGTGTTGAGAAGTCTGAATCTTAACGCCCTACTTTTAGTATCTTTTTACTGCATAATTTCATGGTATGTCCAATTTGACCAGCATTCCTCTTTTATAATGTTGCCTTCCTTGTCCCAATATGTTCTCATGAGACATCCTGGCATAAAAATGTTCAGAAGAAATGTAGTATCTGGTCACGCATGTGGTTAGAGCCTTGTGTCACAGTAGGCTATTTGGAATTTGTATACTTAAATTCTGGTAGTACTGCAAAAAAATGTGTTTTGCAGGTGAGTTCTGGCTGGGGCTAAAGAAGATCTATGCTGTAGCCCATCAGGGACACTCGCTCCTGTACGTTCAGATTGAGAACTGGAGGAAGGAGAAGCATTTCATACTTTGTCAGTACATCCTGGAAGACGCCACCTTCAACTACACCATCCATCTGAAGCTGCAGACCGGAGAGTCCAGCTCTGATTTGGATGAATACACTGGGTTCAGGTTCTCCACCAAAGACCACAACGATGGAAACCGTGATCCAAACTGTGCTCAAGACTACACAGGTACATGCGATAGATCGTAAGCAGATCTTTGCTTCGAGTGCTTCTGTGCAAAACTAATACATCAAGTAGTGACTTTTTTGTAAATATGTGAATCATAGTGTGCTTGGAAATTGCAAACTAAATAAGTTTTCTCTGGATGACTGCTGCTGTTTCCTTTAGGTGGGTGGTGGTTTAGCGTTTGCAGCGACATTAACCTGAATGGCAAGTGTATTCAGAGCAGACCTCGTAAAAAGGGAACCCACTGGAAACCTGGCACGGGAACCACAAGCTTCAAGGCCTCAAAAATCTCCATTAGTCATCTCACAAAGCCACAAACCCCTTAATATCTACAGTATGAGGAGAAGCACAGTATTGCATTCATGCTGAACAACTGCATATTGGTTTTTACAAAGTAACTGTTTAATGCACATGATAAAGTTCCCGTTGTTGAGTATGAACCTATCAATATGATGCAGTACAAAAGTAAAAATGGGACATTGATTAGTCCAACGAGCTCCACATGATTCAGTTTCTCCACCAGTCGTCTTAATTACAATGTAATAAGTCCAACCAGAAACCTCTCATTTAACCTTCTGTGAGCCACTTTCAGCCATGTGTTTAAATGAGTCACGTTGACCTCAAGATGTCATATGCACAGTCGTACAGCTTTTGTTATTTTTGCACTACTTCCAATACATGTATATTTTTATTCGTTATTTTGTTAACATTAAATTCTAAATTATACTTTACATTTTGACATGTATTTAAACTGAGCAATAAGATCAGAGGAACTTTCGGCAGAACAGAAATAGAGAGAGAGAAAGAGAGAGAGAGCAATAGAAATGATGTTCATAGCTGATGCAGCGTCGCCCTCTGTTGATCACTGACTATAATTGCAGTCATTTTCAATTAAAGCTCAATAAAACAGTGCAGCTGTGTTAACTCTACGTGCAAATTAGTGCGATTTGGACAGCAGAAATATTTACAAAATTGTAAATGATTGTTTTAAGATTACTATCATTTCTTAGGTTTTCTTTTTTGTCATGTGCCAAGGCTGTAATTGTCATTTACTGTACACACACACACCACAGAGAGCTGTGCATAAGCCAGGAACAAAAGTTATTATATATATAAATATATATATATATATATATTTTTTTTTTTTTTTTTTTTTTTTAATTTATTTATTTTTTTTCATTTTTTCTGTAAATTGTTTTTTATGATTGTATACCATAACACAGCTAAAATGTGTAAACGCAATGTGACCAAACATATATAATCTTTTGTTGCGTATGTTCTCTAGCTGATGTGTTCAGCAGTGTTGTTTAGTGTAAGTGCAAGTGAAATGGGTGACTTGTTAGACTCCCAAAGTCAGACTCAAAACAGCCCAGTTGTTTGGTGTTTTAAGGACAACAGTCGGTAGCTCTTTATTCTGATAGTCCACTTTAGACAGTAAGTAACTTTGGAACTACATGTCAACTAGCAGTCATTAGAGTATTAGTAGACTGTCTGCTTAATATCTTCTAACACTTTATTTTGATGGGTCCACAACACACTACATACTGACTATCAGAAACTTTACAAGTGTACATCAGCTTATTCCACTAACCCTAAACCTACCCTAGCAGTCTACTTTGAGATAAGTAGTTGACATGATATCACACAGTTATATTTAGTAGAATGTCTAAAGTGGACTATCAAAATAAAGTGTGACCCAACAGTCTTTATTATTTTTATTATTTACACAAAGCATGGCCAGACTTCATTAGAGTTGAAGAATAGTGGGTGAATGAGAGATGCTAATTAAGAAGGATTGGTATCATAAAACCTGGCCAGATGGAACACTAAAGTGAACTTCTATCCTGCCTAACAGCTAAACAGAAAATACTGGGACAGAAACTGCATATAAAAATTGGGAATAGGAAAGAAGCTAATGAAGTTATATTTTATTTCTATTTAAAAAAAGACAGAATTAGATGCATTGGTGACTTAAATTAAATTTTGCCTGAAACTCCTAATCTCCTGCTTATTAATACTTGAGGTAGTTGTTAAGTTTAGGAATGAGAGAAGGATCTAAAATATGGTCTTGCAGAATAAGACATTAATATGTGATTTATAAGTACCAATAAACAGTCGATATACTTGTGTGCTAATAGGCAACTAGTTAATAGTGAGAATTGGTTTCAAAACTAAAGAGTTATTTATTTTATATTTTATTTTATATAATAATATTTTTTAATATAATTAACAATATAAATTATTTTATATGATGTGGTTGGCTGGTATTAACACAAAAATATAAATAAGTACCCTTTTAAATTAGTAATAAAAATGGGGACAAATATCTAGTTAAGTCAGGAAACTTTAAATAAGTCCTGCTAGGAATCCCATCGTCACTACATGGCATAAGCTGATTGGCTTGCAGCTCAACATCTAAATAGTTTGGTTCAGTGTTTGTTGTAATCCAGTCTTGCAGCATGCTGTCAGAAACCCTCTACCTCCCCCAGCTCCACCTGTCTAGATCTTCTACAGGTAAATGTTGTAAAATGTGATATTTGTGTGGCTGCAGTTTGTCTTGCATGCTCATAGTGGAAGCAACTTGCTCATGTACTTGTTCTGTACAGCAGCGTAGCAAATCTACCTGCCAAGAGCAAATACATTATCATTATAAAAACCAACCTGGTCTCATAAAATATGTACCTCTGTGCACTTTTAGTGCGACACCGTTTTTACGTGCCTTACTGCACGTTTTGCTGCAGTTTTAAAGAGAAATGTCCACTGAGCAATGTTAAAACACAGGTTCAATATGTGAACCCTGGCACGTTTTTATTATGTTGATATAGGTATGTATTGTGGTGGATCAGAATTGAAATATCCGAGGACTGTTGCTAAAAGTTAATGCTCTATCATGTTGGAAATATGCCTACACCAAATCCAACCCTAAACCTGATAGTGTTAACAAATGCAAAACTGATACAAAAAAGGAATGTTGTTGACGCAACCGTGCCATTTCAACTTCCTTTTACACAGATCTGAAGCTGGATATATGTGATGCTAATATTCAAAAGCATTAGTTTAGCATATTAATATTGTTTAGAAATCATAACATTATTTTCTTCAAGTAATTGTGTGAAAATTACGCTTTATTAATAAAAACATTGTAAATTCATGTGAAAAGAAATAAAAGGTGTCAGAGTTTTACTGCCTCAGTGTTCATTTCTTTTGGAAACTGCAGGGATATGTACTTATTGGTACATATTTCGTGTCTCGCTAAAAAGTGCACCAAGATACGTTTATGCCATGAGACCAGGTAAAAACAGACAATCTACAATGTGAGCATTTTTGTGTCTGAAATGTCTTTCTTCCTTTCTTGTCCCAGCTGACCTGGTCTTGTTGCAATAAGAACTTCCCTGGGTCTTTTTTTATTCGCTTCCTTCAGGAGCCAGCTAAACCACCTGTTACAATCAACACA
>JAUMHE010000043.1:116601-129868 GCA_032359235.1 Enteromius mattozi
AAATGAACTTAAATGATTTTAGCAAATGGCTGCAATATAACAAAGAGTGAAAAATTTAAGGGGGCCTGAATACTTTCTGTACCCACTGTATAACGCAGGGATTGCTGAACTATTTTGTCAGCCAAACCTCTTTCATCTTATAAATTTACTTGAAGCACCCCTGAGATTTTAAGATAGTAATTACGTAACACATTGATGTTCACAGTTCTCTGATGTTAGGTAATGGTTACACAACCTCTGGTATTTTTTATGTATTTTTTTTTTTTGACAAGTGTTTTATTTTGATTGTTATTATTAACATTTGACACTTTTTATGATATAATTAATCATTAGTTTTCATAAAACTCACAAACCCCCCGCAGTTCCTTAATGAACCCCAGTTTGGGAAACCTTAAAGTAATGTGTAGTTAATTACATGAGTGCATTATATTTTATTTCTTTTTGCATTTTTATAATAATGTGATCATAAGATTATCCTAAATTAAATCAGTATGATAAACAGGTTAGGTCAAAAGTAATAAGTAATCAAAAAGTAGTCTGATTAAGGCACTTAGGCCTGCTGTACTTAAACTGTGTAATGTAGTGTATTACGTCCTGTAAATTTAAATTTAGAATTTTAATCTAGCCTAGGTCTTACCGCATAAAATATTAAACGAGCGAAAAACTTTTTGAGTTAAAAGTTGTTGTTGTTTTTCTGTCACAGGTGGCGCTGGCGGAGCTCGTCACTATTGCCCTGCAGCTTTCACAGATACACGAAAGAACCGGACGAAGAGGCCCTACTGTTATTACATGATTATATTAAATGTCATATTTACAGTTTACAGGGTTTTTTTAAATAAACATCGCTATCGGTGTAACTGCAGAATCAAAGAGATAGAAAGTGTGCAGACGTTCTCGAATCCTTCACTGTTACCATTGCTTAGCGTATGAATATTAATTACGTCACCTGACGCACCAGGAACGTTACTAAGCAGCGTGCCCGTGACTCATTAATATTCATGAGCCAACTACTGACGAAAGTTCTGAATGTGCTGCTGCCCAACAACGACTTTCACTTACAAACAAACTCTGATCTGAAGTGGGATTGTATTATTCTTACTGAAGTAATTGTGAAATGAGACGCAGCTGTGACTGACAGGTAACTACTGCTTTTATAAAACAATTGAATACGCTATTCCAGCACTGTTCGAGTGCAAATGATTTATTAAGTACGGGTTTTGATGGTAAGTCCTTAAAAAAGAGTTGGGCAAACTTGCTTAAATTAGACCTCGTCGTTATATTGTTATATAAATTTGATACTAAATGAATTACATGTCTGTTAAATGGTGTTGCACGTTTCTCTATGTAGCACATTCTGAATAAATAATATGTAAATAAATGTGTTAAAACCCCCTAAATGTGTTGTTGAATTGCAAAATGGAAATGGAAATAACAGTAAAAAAAAAAAAAAAAAACATGCACAAATGCTGTAATATATTGGCCTTCACGCTCATTTTAAATAATTCACTTGTCTGCTGCTTAAGGAATCAGTGACAATGGAAGCTTATGACCTGCTGCCCTGGTCTCCATCAACACAAGTCATGAAAAATAACCAGAAACTGGAGGGTAAGAATATCCCACCAGCTCCACCTTTCACATCATTAAAACTAAATAACATTACGAAATCATATTATGACAACAGATTTTTTTACCTGTTCAAATACAGGTGTTATTGAAGGTGTGGGGCTGAAGTCAAGAGAGAGGCAAGAGCACTAATCTTCAGACTCTTTTACTGTAACGTCTTGTAATAGATATAATACAAATACAGGCTTTGTAAACAGACCAGCTCCTCTTCTTTACAAGACAAGTGTGTAGAATCGCCTTTGAGGGGTATCTCAGCATATGGATGAAAATCGCCACCACTAACCCAGAGCTTCTGAAGGGAAATCAATGTAAGTGATTTCATATGACAACTGTACATAAATAGATAATATTTACAGTTAGTGCTTTATTTGCAATCTTTGCAACTTATTTATATTTCAGAGCAGCTTACAAAGATCAGCTTTAATTATATTTTTAGAAATGGTTTGCCAAAATTAATTGATATTCCTCATTTTAGGTTCAGATGAATTCATCAGCTGCAGAGACAGATGTGCAGTCCGGTCAAATGGCAATCAGACAGATCATCTCGTTCAAGCACATCGCAACATGTAAGTTGGTGTTACTCCTTACATATAAGCTGAGTTAAAAAATAATTTTAAAATTTAGTTTAAATACAGTTGACATTTTTTAAATAAAGGGGCACTCATAATATCACTCTACTGCCTTTTGTAGGGACTCCTGCATAATGTTCTCCAATTGTATCTCAGCTCCTTGTGGCACCACAGTTGCAAACTAAAACTTTTTTAGATTAAATAGTCATAATTATGATCTAAAAAGTTGAAAAATAAGTCATAACTGACATAGTTTAAATAATCATCAAATATTTTTGACTGAAATGAAAACTAGAAATTGAATAAAAAATAAAATTTTGTCACAATTATAACTTTTTAGTTCATCATTATTTATTAATTATAACTTATGACTCATCATTTTTACTTTTTGTTTTATTTAAACTTTGTCTTTTGACTTTTGTTATAGTTATATGAGTCATGTTTTGGTAAATCATACAGTATGATGAAAATGGGCTTCCATGCAAGGACTTATTATTAAGTTACGAAATTATGAAAATTACCTTTCATGTGGTGTGTAACACAGTGTTAATGAAAACATCCTGCAAAGTTTTTAATCGGAAAGTGAACCGTGTATAAAGTTATTGTCTCTCAAAAGAAAGAGTTGACTATAAATCACTGAAATTAGTTGATTTTAAAAACCGTCTCATATTGAGGACAACATAAAACATTAGCATATTGTCCACCCACTTGTTGGTCTTTTCCTGTTGGTCTGAATGAAATGCTAATTAATTCTTTGCCACTAGGTGCCACTTTTGGAGCATTAAAAGCTCACAAACACTGCTTTAAATCAAATAAACCAATCAGCACAGCCCAGCGTCAAGCAAAGAAGGGGTTTGGAAAAACGGAACAAACGTTGAGCAAAAAAGCTAAAAATAAATGCGTATTATAAGAAAATAAGTTTTGTTTTACCTTCCATGCATGTCAACCTGTTGTTGGGGACTCCCAAAACCAAAATATGAAAAGTGAACTTTAAAAAGGGGGAACAGAAAGTACTAGTTGTAGTGTCCCTTTAAGAATTGCACTCTACATACTGTTATTCAGTGGATATGATGTGCTTTACTTTTACATATACGCGTAGTTGACGTATCAGGAGTGTCCTATGGTGTAAAAAATGGACAGAAAATTTAAAAAAATAAAAACCTAACATTGAAGAAACCTCTCTCATGCTGTTTAAGAATGAAGATACAATTGTCTCATGTTATTTGTGTACCTTTTTACATTTTACAACAGAGGACACAAAATTTGCAGGACAGTGGCCCTTGTCAACCAGGGTTGAGAAAGCCTGCTCTAAACTCTGTAATGTTTTACGGTCATTATGTGCAGCCCTGTTCAGAAGCTTCCAAAGAAACACACCAAAGCGAAACACACGCGAGTGGAACGCATGAGAAGACTCTACACGCAGTGCAAAGCTCCAGGTGATTCCTCCTGTAGATCAATCTGTTGTGTGAGAGACCTCACCTCACATCAGTTTCTGCTGTGTCCCCCACTAGACCCGCTGACCCCCCAGACTCTTGGAGCTGCTCTGGGTCCAGATGAGCAGGAACACTGGGAGCGAGAAATGGACGAACTGCTGGAATGGACTCACTCCCTTTCTTTCAAAGAACTAGATGAGCTACTGTATGCACAAATTTAGAAGTCACAAATTGTTTAATGTCTTTTTTTTAATGATTACAACGTTTACAGTACAATCAACTGAATTTAACAATCAGTAAGATTGTAAAATAATAAAATGAAATTACATTAAAGACAGTAAAAAAATAAAATGAAATTACATTCAGAACTATATATGCATTTTATTCTTTTCTTATTTGTTTTAAGCCATTTCCCACCATCAGGCACTCACTGATTTAATGTTCCATTATTGTTTCGGATATGGTTTGGGTGTCCACTATGGCACTGATAACAGAGCTCATAATACAGATACATCAGTCGTTGCCCTGGTAAAGCAAGTACAGTATTTACATACAGTACGGGATGTAAATAGTGACTGTATTAAGAAGAATGATGAGATATTTCTGTTTGCTTCACTCAAATAGCACGCTTGACCAGCAGTTAGACAAACTGCACACATTTGTGCTGTGCCAAACCGAGCTGAAGGGGAAACCACCACTAAAGCCATTTCTTACAGTTCTTAGAAGCATTCAGGCTGATGGTGGAAAAGCAGCTATATATTATTCAGTTTATATAACAAATACGATTTTGATATTAAGGCACCTCTGTGTTTTATCTTTCATAAGACAAATCATATGTTTATACATTATGGGCAATCAGGGCAAATTAGCATTAAATTTACTGAAATTGCATTACAGTACTTTTGCAGTCCTTCTTTGCATTACTAATTATTTGAAAAAAGTAATCTGTTTACGTAACTTGCGCTACTTGTAATGCATTACTCCACAACACTGCTGATCTATAATAGAGATCATTATATTATAGATCGGTGGTTAAAACATGCTTTTTAAACATTAATGGCACAAATACAGTAAATTGGCTACAGCAAACTTTAGTAAATTATGTTGAATGATTAATTTAAATACAAAATTTTTACAAGGACATTTCTACAAATGTTTATGCAATAAGGTCAGCCACAAAAATAACTGTGTTCAGTTTTTCACTGCGTGTCTTTAGTAAATATTACTATGAGTTTTCTAAATGCATAAAGAGCGTTTGTATTGGTGTAAGCTATAAGTAAATCTGCCCCTGCATTTGAAGCAGCTTCAGATTTTATAAATGACTATTTTTAGTACTCGATATTTGTTAAGTGCTGAGTGGGGTGTTGTAACCGAGCTTTTACGGAGGTAGATGATTAACTGGCAAAGATTTAAAGAGAAAGTAACTTGCATTGTTTTCTTAGTATAATGAGAAAGTTTAAAAAATGAATCTGAATTGTGTGCATGTAACTGATGTGATGAATGAAAGCTAGATGTTTTCTCTAGTGAGGAGAAACTCAAACTCTTTGATCAGGCCCTTGAAGTCCACTCTGTTTTCTGGGGCGTGACTCCAGCACCTGCGCATCTGAGTGTACACCTGCAGACACAGACACGTGTCTATTAAAGAATCTGCCCCTAATATAATTTAATACATTAAAGAAATCAGAGAAAACAGATATCTCACCATTTCAGGGCACGAATCTGGACGTGGCATCCTCCAGCCTTTCTCAAGAGCTTCTACCAGCCTGGCCATGGTCATCTGCCCTTGAGACCGGCCAATCGTCTGCAGGAAAACCTACCAAACAAACATACAGGAACAGGAATTAGCAGATGAGTCACTGTGATCATAATACCCGAGGTAATTGATATCAGGTTGTAATGCTCACCTGTGGAGGGCTGTTCGCACGGTCACAGTAGGTCATGATTTCAAAGAGAGTGACCCCAAATGACCAAACATCAGATGCCTTATAGAACTTACGATTAATGAGACATTCTGGAGCATACCTAAACAGACAGGACATGAGTGGGGTTTAGCTGGACCTTCAGTGGACATCTGTGCATATATACAGTGAAACTATGGACTTACAGAAATAAAATTAAACGCATGCTTTAAAAAAAAATAGTGTAAGGTATTGTTTGATGTATGAAAAAAGTCAATGCATATCAAATGTTTAAAATGTTTTCTGTTTCCATATATTTAAAAATGTAATTTATTCCTGTGATGCAAAGCTGAATTTTCAGCATCATTACTCAGTCTTCAGTGTCACATGATCCAAGTGTCACTTTTAATCAATTTAAAACATCCTTGCTAAATAAAAATATTAATTACCTTCAAAATTGTTCAAATCTTATTTGATAAGAGTGTAAAATGTTGTCTATAAATGCATTAATAAAATACTTATTTAAAAATAATAATAATATATATATATATATATATATAAAATTATGAGTTTATTTGCAAAAACAGATAACTAAGTTTTGGTTTTTTTTATGTTCAAAAATCATGTTTTTTTATAATGTTATCATGTGTTTATTGTGTTAGCTAGTATTTATTAGCTATTTTTTACCTAATCAAAAAAACCACCTGCAGTATGACTGAGATTAACTGAAATGCACAATGAAAAACATGATTTTTTGAGTTAACTCTTCAAATATACATATTTATATATGTAAAGGAGTGTAAGCAGGAATGAGTGTTGCTTTACCAGTACACAGGACTGTCCTGTTCTTCGGTCACTTTGTAATATTCCTTATCATCTTTGATGCTCTTAGTCAGGCCAAAGTCCCCAATCTTCACAAGCGATTCATTCTCCACTAAGATGTTTCTCGCTGCCAGATCCCTGTGGATGTAGTTTTGAGATCCCAGGTACTCCATACCCTGACAAACACACAATATGTATACTGATTTATACCAAAACATGGCAGTTATAATGATAGTGATCCCTACTGTTGTGCAGTCTAAAAAAGCATTCGGAAACTTAAGTAACAAATAAAAATGTCTGAATATAAGTGAAAATAGGTGACGCTAGCTGTATATCTCTATATGCCTATAGCTATCTGTTGTATTGGCTGTATTACCTGACATATCTGAAGAGCATAATGCAGCAGTCTCTTCTGATCGATGTTGGGTTTGTTACGGGGCAGGTATTCTTTCAGACTGCCAGAGGGCAAGTACTCCATAATGAGTTTGATGTTCGATCCTCCTGAGTGACACACATTCACCCCAAGCAATAATACAGTAAGTATATATAAATGGGCAATATATTCATTGTAATTTAGGTATATAGTCTTAGTTATGAAGTTAAAAAGCCATTACGATTAGAAACTGATGTACTGTGTGTAAACAGGGCTTTTGTGTTTGTAGCTGTGCTCATAACTTGCCTTCATCATTGCAGATGCCTTTGTATTTGACAATGTTTTCATGGTAGAGGTTTCTGATGGTGCTGATCTCTCTCCTCAGGTTGCTGCTCTCATTTTCTGTTTTCAGAGATTTGACAGCCACCAGCTCACCTGTCTGATCTCCCTTAGGATCATACATACACAGTTCCACCATCCCAAAGTTACCCTGGATAAGATTGATAAAGAACAATACAAGCAGATAATGAATCAAGAGCACATTAATCCAAGGGGATTGTGGGATTTAGGAGGGATGAGAGGAAATGCATTGTGAATAAATCAAGTGTAAGACTGCTTTAACTTGGTCCAGATTTCCAATTATAATCACTAGTTCAAAATTCGAATGGAATTTGTAACGTTTTCCTATTAAAATCTCTATAAAATCTATAATATACAACTTCTGTAAATTGGTTTTGTTGTACTGGGATTACTGGTAATCATAATAGTCCTTTTGGGAACAATAGTGTTGTTACTGTTAAATAAAACTAAAATTTAAATATAAATCTGAAATAAATAAATAAATATATATACTTAGATTATTAAATTATTAGTATTAGACTAAAGATAAATAGAAATATCTAAAACAAAATACTGCAAACTGATTTTAAAAAATACTAAAAATAAAATGAAAGCTCTTTCTAAATATAAATAAAAATTATATTATATAAATAATATTAGAATAACACTAATTGGGAACGAAAATGTCTCCAGAAAAATATCTTCTATAAATAATAATAAAATAAAATTTCCTAATACTTCTAGTGCTTTCCAATACAGTTGAGTAGAAATCATGTACATGTTCTTATATTTGATTAGGGAAGAGTAACAGAACATGACAATCATAAACCTGGAAAAGTCCAGTACCTCTCCAAGTTTCCTGATTTTCTTGAGAAACCTTCTCTTGAAATCTGTAGGATCAGTCTCCTGCGGAGGAATTGCTTCCATAAAGTTAAGCGCTGTAGGTAAAACAAAACAATAAATTCACTAATGTATACAAATACAACCATAAAAGTTACTTTAAACTGTGTTTTAACATTTAAATAATACCATTTTTTAATTAACTGTCATTATTTCTTTTTTTAGAGTGAAATATTTAAATTCTTTGACATAATTGATGACAAAAAGTTATTATTATTATTTTTTTAATCTATAGCAAAAAGAAGAGGTAAAGACTATTATTGTCAGTGATGATCGTGTGATATTATGTGACGGATACCCTTCTCGTGCTGTTCTTTGATGCGGCCCAGCTCTCTCACTATGGCTCTGAAGAAGAGTCTCTTCTTGGGGTCATAGTTCATGCACTGTGAGATCAGATCAGCCAGTTCACTGATGCTGGGAGTGACCAGAGTACCGCACACCTCGTAGAATCGCTCTTTCTGTTTATGCACACACAGATGTTAGATTAATAGTGTTATATTCAGAAAAAAAGGCAATCATTCCAATAAAACAACTGCTGCTTCGGACAAGTATAAATGCAAAGTCATATTAGAAGAGTCAGGCACCTCTGAGAGTTTCTTTTCACGCAGAGGCACCTCCCCATTGTAGCAGATCTCCCAAAGGGTGGTCCCAAACCCCCACTTGTCTGCAGCAATGCTCAGCGCTTTGGGGTTTTTAACACACTCCGGAGCGATCCAGGGGATCCTGTCAATACACTCTGAGCACAGGCACAATCGAAAGCATTAGTAGTGCAAAATGGACTCTCAGAAACTGTCAAAATACATTATACTGATTATTATTTAACACTTACAATGCATTCGGGTCTGTTTTGACCTGGGCTGCATTTCCCAAAAGCATAGTAAGCTTAAGTACCGTGTAGACCCACTGAAACCAATGGAGCTACGATCAACTTAGGCTCACCAGGCTTTTGGGAAACACAGCCCTGGAAGGGATGCATTAAAAAAAATAATAAGGTAACACTTTATTTTAAAGTGTCATAATACAGAGTAATTACCTAATTAGGTACTTAGTAGTAGTCATTGTACTTACATGAAATAAAATGTACTTATCATGTAACTAAGTTATGGAACAACCTGTGCTTACTGTTACTGTCTGTTACACAGATACTTATACTTATGTACACTTTATTTTAAATACTTTTTAAGACCCTCAAAATAATTTTTTTTTAAAGATATAAAAAATTTAGATACAATGTTATACCTTCGACTCAATTTGGACTCAGGTATGTATGGAGTACCAACAGATGTCAAAAGTACTTTTGTAAAATGATTTATGAAGTTATATTAGTGTCAAAATGCTTTTGTAATATATATTTAGCCTGTTCTCCTTATCTAATAAACTTTTGGTCTTAATCTTGGGCTGAAATTGATCACTTTTTTCATCTGAAAGTAAAAGTTTATGAAAGCAAAATGAATTTATTGTGTAGAATTTGCTGTTTTGATGCTGTTTTCTTAGAAACAATATGCAAGTTTCATCAATGTTTTTGAGTAATCATGAGTTAAATGTTATTCACCTTACATTCTTTCTTATTCTTTCTTACTGGGTTATTATGATTGTGACATAAGATGATTGATCATGAATATTCTAATAGTTTCATTTCATTACAGTGTATTATATTAATAATAGTTTTTTCATGTTATTTGAAATTTCAGATACTTTTTTTATTAATAAAAATGCAGTAATAACATTGTATTAATATGGTAACATTCAATTTTATCACATTAACTCAAGTTGTTTATATAAAGTTTAAGATAAAAAATAAAAAGGTAAAAGTTATGAATATTTCACAAAATCCCCATTCTTCAGACCCAGAATGCAAAAATAGTATACAGATTTTAAATGCATTGTGAGGGTTAAATTATTTGACATTTAACTGCATACTTTTATGGAGTAGGGCTATACAGAGGCTCTCTGAATGAGTGTGAAGGAGTGTGTGTTACCCGTTTGGCTGAGCACAGCGATGGAAAGTCCAGGATCACTCAGTTTAATAAAAGGACCCCCTTGTCCTTCCAGACCATCCAGCTTCAACAGGACATTTTTAGCACAGACATAGCCATGAACGAGCTTTTTATCCTCCTGAAAGAGAAAAAATAAGACAGTAAGTCTCAAACATCCCATTAAAGAGTTCTGAATCATGTATTTACTTCATGAGTAAAGCATGATATTAAATTACCCCCTAGAAAATGGATTTTCGATAAGTGCCGCATGTTATTATTGTGATATATGAATACCATGAATAATTACAGTAAACATCTCTTTTGTCTGAATCTGTTATTCAGCCAATTCATACAGAAAATTATTTAAAAAAAAAAAACACTTGTTCTGTGATGAACTGACTTCTGAGTTAAAATTTATACATTCATTTTAATACTTTTTGCTGACCTTTAAGAAAAAATCTGTAGGTTGTGTAACTGTACAGTCTCTGTAGAAGGCTTTTAGCTTGGCGTAACCTTGCATTATTGTTTCTTTTTTATTTAAAGAAAAATAATGATAAAAAAATTTATTTAAAAAAAATTGTACACCTTACATGGTAAACTTACAAAGCAAAACAAAAATATATGTAATATATAGCACCAATGACAAACAAATCTAACTAAAATTACAACAAAGAACTGAAAATATAAAAATAAAGCTAATTCTAAATATTAATGCTACAATATTATTACGGTTAAATTTCAAGTCCTAAAATAACTGACCCAGAAGATTTCACAAAATGTAAACAAGGCTGAAACTGAAATACTGTACCAAATAACTGAGGACACTGGAAAGCTGCTCCGCAACTTGAAACTTCCAGGAGGGCGTGAGTTCAGAGCGATGATTTCTCATGAACAGATCCAGAGGGCCGTGCTGGACAAACTCCTCCACCATAATAACTGACAGAACAACAACAAAACATGAGATCATCTGCAGACACAAGTCAACTACTTCTTTAACTTAACAAATACAAATAAGTAGTGCTGTATTTTTGTCTGGTGGAGCGGGCACTTACTGTCCATGCTGTGCATGCATACGCCATACATCAGAACCATGTTTTTATGTGAAATCTGCTGCATTACACTGACTGTGTCCAGGAAGGCCTAAGAGCAGGAGATCAGGGTTTGTGAATTACCAGAAGAGTAGTCTGCCTACTCTGTGTGTATCAATAGATGTGGTGCTACTTACAGAAATGTGTCCTGCTGCCAGCATCTTCAGAACCACATCCACCACCTCATGACCTGACACACCATCATCATCCTCATTTCTCAAATTCAGCTTCCCAGAATAGATGTTTGTGCAGGTGCCTTGGCCCAGGTGTTTCTCCTGTTTTATAAAAAACAGTTTCAAAACATTGCTCTCCATTTCTAGGCTCCAGAAAATATTATTATTATTATTATTGATTATTATTTATATATGCCTCTGCTGGAATATTCAACTTAAACTGGAACACAAGAACTGAAGCTGGTCTAACTAAGCCGGTCTTAATAAAAATAAAAATAAAAATACATTTTACTTTGTTTTTTTTTTTTCATTTTAAACATTTATCTCATTTCCATTTATGCCTATAGTGTTCAAAATTTGGTTCAAATTTAAGCTTGCCATGTCAGAATTTTCACTGGTTCTACCACAAAAAATAAAATAGCTGTTGTTTTTGTTGCTTTTGGTCCCTGTTGTCTACTATTCTAATAAATAAGTTTATATGACTAAATTTTAACATTTTAGTTTTACAATTTTTCAATTCCAATTTTGATACCACAACAAAAATTATTCTTACAAATATGAAGTTCAAACACTATTAAAAACTATATATTTAGTTATAAGCAAGTTTTAGCACATAAAGATGCAAACTAAACAATGCATGAAACTTTTTGGTTTGTAGGGTTCAAGCACAAATTTGCTTATAATGAAATATAGATTAGTCATTGTGTAAGCTGCAAAAGAGAGTGAGTGATTTTCTCTCTCGCCCACTCTCTTTGGATTAACATTAAGAACACAGGCAGCTGCTGGTAAAATTGGTGTGGTCACTTTAAGAGAAAATGCATAAATCCAGTTAATCATTAAAATGTTAATGCAGTCTTCTTACTGTTTTTCCCTGACACATTCATAATCATTAATTTTTTATTGTGTGCTAGAATCATGCTTCCATAAAAAAATAATGTTAAAAACTATTTGAACAAAGCAGCTGGTTAAATCTGGTCAGTGTTCTGTTGCTGATTATTTATTTATACAAGATTTTAGCAGTGCAGCACAATGGTTGTTTGATCAGCTGACACCAGCTAGAAACTAATGACTTCACTCCGAACCACAGAGTCCCACTTAGGTTGGATCTTCCAGCAGAATGCACCAGGAAATAAACAGTTTCTATGAAACAGTTTTTAGATGTCTAACCTGAGTAATGTCATTTCTGAGGATCCTATGGATGACTGCATTATTGAAGGAAGATTGTGGCGATGCTGAATCTTTCCTTGTCATCATGACAAGGTTGGATTGCTCTGTGAAGCAGTAAATGGACGATTATTCATGGTTCTGCAATCTTCTAAGGCATAAGGATGATTTTAGTACAGTACAGTACTAATATCCCTAGCTAAAAATAGTAATAGTTATTGAAGTTATTATTATTTAACATTCTTAAAAGTAATAATGTCTTTCATACTTTTCTGGGCCTGGACAATGTTATTTACTTGGCAGTCAATGGAACACTCAAAAGCTAATGTATTTCAAATACATTTGTACATATTTATTTTTTACTAGGTATACAAGGAAAATTACAAATAAAACACTTTAACTATCCTAACTTTCCATGCCAATTAATTATATTATACTAGTGTTTCCTACAGGATTCAGTTTTTCCCTGTTGTTCACTACATACTGTAGACTGCCCTCCAAAAGTTTAGAAACACCCCTGGCAAAGTGTGGTTTTGGATGATATCAGCATAAATGCTTATAATTTTTTGGTGCAAATACTGTACATTAAAGTAATTTGACATTATCGTTAAAGACCAGCAATAACAATTTTCATTTTGATGACATAATAATGGCAATATAAACCCGACCTCAACCCAATTGAGCTACTATGGGAGGAACTGGACCGTCCGTAAGAAGTGTCCAACCAGTGTGAATCATCTTTGGGCAATCCTTCAGGAGGCTTAGAGTAATAGATCAAGTCAATGTCTAAATAAACTGACAACTCGGATGCTCAGATTATGCGTAAATGTAAGTTCCCTTTCAGTCGGTCACTCCGAGTCACGTCGGTGACCGACGAATAGGAATCTCACTTCGAGATGGCAAATCTAC
>JAUMHE010000043.1:148329-185537 GCA_032359235.1 Enteromius mattozi
TATTTAAATAAAATTTACTTTTCTTTAATTTACTAATAATTTTAATTTATTTTAAAAAAAAAAAAAAAAAAGCTCATATCCCCTATTTAGGTGACACTGAAAAGAACATTAGAAAATATAAAAAAAAAAAAAAAGAAGACAAAAAGCATAAAAAGAACAATCTTAAAACTAAAAAAGGCATGATTGATGTAAACACAACTATCACATTTTGTCTCCCAAAACATTTTAAAGATAAAAAAAAAACCTAAAGGGACAAGTATGTACAATATTACAGAAGTCTTGTTGAAATGTTAGAATGTCAGATATTGGTTCTACCCCCAAAAATACCAAACCAACCTACACAGATCATTAGTAAAAAATATTGTGGGAAGCGTTGTATTTGCCCTCTTGAGGTGAATAATTAAATACAAAACCATCCATCTGTGTGCACCCAATCAAATAATAGCTGCAGTTTTTAACTGGGATGTGTTTGTGAAATCTAATTGTCTGATGTTTATGCAAGAAGCACACAATGCGTTTATCTTAAATGACCATTTGAGCTATCGTTCTGTTTGATTGCTTAGGGTTTCACGATGGACTGTCTGTTTCTTACGTGGTATTATGTAATCCTTACGTAACTGGCAAATCAATTATGTCAAAGAACAAATCAAAGTAATTAAAGCAGATAGAGAAACAAAGACTTGGCAACCCCAGAAGCTGTTTGTTTTGTAATGAGATGTGTGTCAGAGAATTGTATGGTCATGTTGAATATGATTATACTGAGCATTTGCGAGTATTAATGAGTACACATCACAGTGGCATTGTGTTGTCCAGAGATTGTTTACAGCACAGACTGCCCTGCAGGCCAGTGAAAGACATCAGCTAACCTGCTTGTGATGGCCATTCCCCCACAGGATATTACTCTAAATCAGGGGCTTCAGTAGGGGCCCGTAACTTCTGTGGGGTCTGTGGTGGTACTGTAAACAAATCTCAAACAAGTATTTGTGGAAAAAAAGAAAACATGCAGTAAAGCAAAAGTACGACACTTAGTAAATGCTTTTTTAACTTTCTATTGATGAGTAAATCCTAAAAAAATAACAGATTCCACAAAAATATTCAACAGCACAGCTTCATTCAAATTTGATAATAATAAATTGCAAATCAGCATATTAGAATGAATTTTGAAGGATCATGTGGCACTGAAGACTGATTAAAATATATTAAAATTAGTGCTGTCAAACGATTAATCATGATTAATCACATTCAAAATAAAACAGTTTTGTTTACATAATGTATTTGTGTATACTGTGTATATTTATTAAATACACACACATGCATATAGAAAATATTTACATGTATTTACATGCATATATGTATATTCAAATCATTCATATTATTTATAAATGTATTTAATATATAAACAACATATTTGTTTCTAAATATATACATCCATATGTATTTATGTATACATAATAAATATGCACAGCAGACACTTATATATTATGTAAACAAAAACCTTTAATTTGGATGCGATTAATCACGTTTAATTGTTTGATAGCACTAATTAAAATAGAAAACTGTTATCTTAATGGCTTATTTTTTATTATTATTTATTATTACTTTTTAGTTATTTTGTATTTCTTACTGTGTAATTATACTTTTAAAGGCACAATATGTAGGATTTTTGTAATAAAATATCCAAAAACCACTTGCACAGTGTTATATATTTCATGCAGTTGTGTACTTACACTATCTCAGAAGTTCTGTAAGATTTGTAAATTCAAAGAAATTCCAGATTTAAATAATGAACCGTCCCTGTTCATTGTCGCCTATCAATAACGCAATATCCGCGCTATCCTCAGTTTCCGTCTATGAATACTATGGCAATACGCGTGGACAAATGTGGAAGTGGTAGTTATTTACTGTTCATTTCCATATCATGGATCATGATTACACTCTCCACGATCCCAAAAAACATAGATGTATCCAAACCGAGGCAAGAAGATATTGGAACAGTCAATGAAATAAAGAGAGACCTTCGTTAAAACTTCGGCCTGGACAGAGACTCCGCTCTCGCATGTGTTTTAATAGACGGGTAAGCAAATATATATTATTCACTGTGCAAGTAATAGTCATGTGTAGGTGGTTAGGTGATAAAACAGACATAAGTGAGCTTTTCATAGTATCTGTTATTGTTTTGAAAATGCAACCTGTAGTGGCGTAAACTTTCATATTGTGCCTTTAAGTATGGAGTATTATTAATTAACAACATGCACTTACTATAGGGTTAGAGAAGTAGTGTTTGGTTTTAGGGTTAGTTGCATGTAATTATGCATAATTGACTGTTATTACAGTAACTAAAAAATGTTTTCTATTTGAACATATTTATTCTTGTGATGCCAAGCTGGATTTTCAGTATCATTACTCCAGTCTTCAGTGTCACATGATACTTCGGAAACCATTTGTATTATTATCATCTATATTGAAAGTTTTATCATCTAAGTTTTATTTAGTTAAGTTAATATTTTTCTGAAGCAATTATATATTTTTGCTTTGGATTGTTTGTTTAAAAGATTCAAAAACATTTAAACTGAAATGATCTCATCATTTATTTGTCATTTTAATTAATTCACTGCATCCATGTTAAGTACTAATTAATTAAAAGTATTTATTTCTTTAAAAAGTTTTTTTTTTTTTTTTTCTTTCTGGCCCTAAACTGTCGATCTGTATTATAATATACTCTTATTTGAATGACAAGAACTCACAGTATTCAGCAGAAATAATTAAGTAACTGAGTATTGCCAAAAACACAAAGTATCCCAAAGACAGTTATACAAAATAACAGATCTGTGCCTCGTTGTAACAATGAATATAACAGAATATAACATGATTCTGCATGACTCCATTTAACAGGCTAGTAGATTTCTTCATGCTGGATATGGACATCCTTGAGTAATTCATAATCACTGACCCATGTTGACTTCATAATTGTTCTCTTAAGTCTTGACATGTCATAACGTGAGGTTATGAAAGCTATGTCGCTATAGTTACAGGCATCGCGCTACATGACAAACCTGTAATGTTGTTTTGGAACGACGTTTCGATCTCGCAGGGTTCAGTGAAACTTGCAATCCATTAGGAATTCACAAAATACCGAACCAATTGTATTGTCACACTCATTTAACGCAAGTAATTGTTTGAGAAATTAAGAACCCTGCTTCTCGTAGCTTGAGTGGATTTGGAATGCTTGGCAGAACAAAAATAAACAGATCCTATTGAGTCACAAGTCTGTGAAAGTCGACATTTGTACTTTTTGCCCTGTACACTTTTACGCCAGGACACTTTTATGCTGGGACAGGAACATCATTGTGGGTACAGCATGAGGTTATAACCAAGCACTGGTTCTGGTAATAAGATTGTGGAGCTGGTGAGCACCATGGAGTCTTTGTTTCAGCTCAAATAACATATTGTGTCTTACTCAGTACACAATACATGCCTGTTTGTCAGGAATAAGGACGCAAGTGCATTTCTGGTATTTAGCTATGGATTTTCTAAAGCCTTTTTGTGTGTTTGTATATTTGTTGATGTGAACTTTTGGGAAAAGCTTAAATGCGATAATGTAGATGGTGAGATCTGTGAAAATGATAAAAAAAAAACAACAACCCTGTATTATGCATGCCATATCAGTAACTTGCGATGTCAGTATGTCACTATGCGCTCACATACTTAAAGGCCATTGCACCAAAACTTTGTCAGAAATTCTTACATGTAAAACAATAAATATGACCTCTTGTTGTGTCAATCACGTTTAGACATTTTACTGTCATAAAAAAAAAATCGGTTTGGTTTTCTGCGTTCATCCATAGAATGCATTTTTAAAAGGAAAGGATGGCGAATAGGAAAAATGGAAAAAATGCTTGTGAAAATTTGTGTAAAATAAATAGTTCACCCAAAAATGAAAATTACCCCGTATTTTACTCACCCTAAAGCTATCCTGGGTGAATGTGACTTTTTTCAGTCAAAAAAAATTATCCTGGCTCTTCCGAGCTTAGTAATGCTGGTGGATAGTGCCCATTATTTTGAAGTTCCGTAAATCTGATATATCCGCAAGTGCTGCGATGTAAAACTAATCTATACACCTTCGGGGGTTGTCACATGTCCTCTCAAGCAGATTGATGGGTTTTTGTACCACCACCTGCTGGCTAGAACGCCATGTTTTGGCTTCTTGGCTGATTTCTGACTCAGTGTACATCGCATGATGTAAGTTGCATTATACGCTGAGCAACACTCTGTGCACAGTATCACGTTTCAAAACAAATGCATGTGTTTTCAGTCATTTTCACCTATAGAGGTCGCTCTCACCATAGATATGTTGGCTCTCGCACTGTATAATGATAACAAACTCTTCACAGCCACTCCAGCAGTGGAAGCAACCCGAAAAAACTGTCAAAGATTTGTGCCGATAACCGATAGTTTCGGAAATCAACTATCCGTGCCGATTAATCGGCAAAACCGATACATCGGTTGACCTCTACTTCAAAATAATGGACACTATACACATGCATTAACAAGCTTGGAAGAGCCAGTACAATACATTTTTTAAAAACTCAGACTGTGTTTATCTCAAAAAAGAAAGTCATATACACCTAGGATGGCTTCGGAGTGAGTAAAATATGGGGTAATTTTCATTTTTGGGTGAGCTATTACATTAAAGACTGAGCATGTCATATGCATACACATGTTGTCACTATATTCACAAGTTTGCATTTTTTTAGTTTACCCAGCGACACTAGTATTATTATTAATAATGCATTTTCAAAAACATGGACTTTGAAACCTGTATACAAAAGTTTGCATTTATAATTAACAGCAACATTATAAGTGAATAGCAGGCACAATGTCATTACAATCATAGTAATATATACACACAACATGCATCATAATTTCCACAAAACACATCATAAAAATGGCATGTCAGTGTGGACGAAAGTTTGAGAAAAAAGTTTGTTCGATCATTGTGAATGTAGACTTTATATTCAGTGTTGTATTTAGTACTAGGTGGTAGCTGGACATGATTACAGTTCATAGCTGCTGTTAAAAACTGGAAGTAAAATAGATTTCAAACTAATTGAGCCCCACACCTTATGTTCTGATGCAATTTTGCATAAACCAGTCTTTATCTTAGGAAAATGTGTCCAACAGATTGAGTAACCCCACCAAATCAGAGAAAGATGAGAAGGAAAAAAACAGAAGTGAGATAGTGTGGAGCTGAAATGTAAATTGGCTAGTCAAGGTTCTGCACAAGAGGCAATGCAATCATTTTTCACCTCATGCATACAAACTGCATGGAAGTGAGGTAGAATCCATCAAGACCTCATTATTTATCTCCCCGACCTTACATTTCAAGTGTAATTTATTGGGTGCAAAGGCAAATAAAAGGCAAGCAGTTTTATCATTCATGAATTAAGGCTGTTTGAACTATGAAACCCTGACTTTTTCCAGTTAAAAAGGTAATGATGCTCATGAAAGAACAGAAAACCGTCTCAGTTTACTTGAACGTGAAAGGCTCAGTCAACCACTGAGTATAATGTAATGTAACCGGATTGGAACCATTTGAGGAATTTCTTATACTTGGCAGTAGACAAGCGGTTCTTGTCAGCTTCAAAGGGGGCTTCAAAATGACTTAAAGTACCACACAAAATAAAACTTTTAATTCACTGCATACAACTGTCTTTGCAAAACAGTGTTCCTGTTTTTGAAAAGCTGGACTCGATATAAGGTATAGCCTAATTTTAAAAGTGAGATCTTTAGACCTGAAAACCTTAAACTCCATGGGTATTTTATAATGAATAAGTCTCCTGAGGCCAAGTTTAATGTCAAAAAATCAAAAAAGGTTTCGAAGCTTAGCCACTTGAAGACAACACTAGGAAAAGAGACATGTCTGAACCTTTATACAACAGTTAATTTATTACTTGAGTATAATAGATTGGAACAGTTGGACCAGAATTAAAAATCCTATTCATTTTCTCTATATTGGAAATAATTTTAATAATAACTTGCAAACCTACTGTGCTTTTGTTGAAGCCAAATAGCTCTCTCTAGCTCTCTTTTAATAATCATATTTTATAGTGAAATTCTTTGTAAATAAATTTCTTGGGCTTGGACTTATCTTGAACTAGCAACAAGAAGAAAGTACAACACACAAAAGAGTCTTTGGGACACTTAGTTTTTCAAAATACTAGTTTTTTACTTTATTTATATACTTGCAGGAGTGTATTTCTCATGTGTGATTACCATTGCTTTAATAAGTCTTATCTTACGAGTAGCTTCAAACCTACAGTATATCATATTATGTGGCTATAAATCAGTGGGGTTGCGACTAAAAATAAGTCAACTGTCTTCTGATAGGGTGACAGCAGTGAAAAAGCTATGCCAAATTCACATAATCAAATCCAACTAACCCAGTAATTGTGCATAGCTAAGACAGTAAAGTAAACAGACTTATCAACTTTTAAAAGGGAGTAGAAAGCATTTCCTATCGTTTTTTACTGACGTCAAATGTTTTGAGTCCAGTCATCTTGTTCAGATTCTCTCGGCAGGAGCTATAAATATTTGCTCCAGTGTTTATTTGCGTGTTAGGCTGGTCAATTACACTTCTGTTGTGTTAATACATTTACAAAATCAATTTTTCATGTTTTTACCATAAAAAAACACCATCCTTGCAGTAAGTTAAAACTTAACAAGATGTCTTTTGAAAGCGATGAACGGATGGACCAAAATTCTTTTTTAACATACAGTTTGGCAGAAGATGTATTTCCATGCCTTAGTTGGTTAAAAACTGATGCTTGGAAAAAGTTGAGTGTTTCAGCTGGACAGGGATCTGTAAGGCCGGGGACAGAGCCATCTGCTGTGGCTCAGAGACACAAAGCCATGCAGCGATCCAGTCAGACTTCTGATCTCAGTGCCAATGAGACATTGTTGTGGCACTGTTTGAAAACTGTGATTCACTGTCATCATCTGACCAACCTCAACAAGCTTAAAAAATCTGTTACGAAGAAAAGGCTGGCATTATTAACAAGTTGTATATGCTATGATCGCAGTTAACCCTAAAATCTTAATGTAAATTCTATTAATTATAATTAATTATAAAATGCTATTAATCTGTATTACAAAATATTACTATATATATATATATATATATATATAAACAATATAGTTAAGCAATATCACACAAGAGCTGTTTTTCCTAAATATCTGCACAATCAAAAATTTGA
The DNA here is from genome assembly GCA_032359235.1 of Enteromius mattozi. Taxonomy (NCBI): domain Eukaryota; kingdom Metazoa; phylum Chordata; class Actinopteri; order Cypriniformes; family Cyprinidae; genus Enteromius; species Enteromius mattozi. Next base: position 155,583 of record JAUMHE010000043.1, read on the forward strand.
ATGATTTTAACAGTGAATGATTCAACGTAAAGAAATTTAAAGTGGCCCTACACACTTTAGGACAAAACAGACAAGATGATATTTTATATTTTCAAAACCACATATGCCCATTTTAAAAAAAAAGGTTTTCTTCATACCTGTAATAACGTTAGGTAAGATAAACTAGCTAAATTAACTGGCTAACTAACTGACTAGCTAGCTTTGCTAGTTAAGATAAACCAAAAATGAATTAAAAATTCATTTTAAATTAATTAAAAATAAATGTATATGTAATTCATGGAACATTTTTTTCCCCAAAAACATTTTTGTTCTTGTTTTAGAATGTTAACAAAACATTTGCACATACAGAAAACATGCTTTAAAAAAATTGGCATTTTATGTTTGAAATGCAATTTCTAAATATGTTTAATTCAATTATATAACATACTTGGCAGGTACAATAATCTATTTATATTTCCCCTAGTGACAGAATTAACCAGTTTGTGGCTTTATGTTTACTGTCAGATTGATTGTTACATTGTTTTCACGTTTGCTAGATTTTTTTTTTTTTTTTTAAATTTAAACAAATGTATAGGTGGGTCTGTTTGCATTTTAAATAGCTTAAATAATAAATACCCATTTGTTATCAACAGAGCATTCTACACTCTATTCTGTTGATCTCAGGTGCACACACACACACACATGATCAAGAAGATGTGTGTATTTTGCATTTAGTTTCCCATGTCCATTCCACACCATCTCCATGCATTTTAATAAAGAATGATTGAAAATTGCCTCAGGCTCTAAATTCTAATATTTCAACACTTTAACCACTAGTGATTCAGAGCAATGATTAAAACTGAGATAAAATAAATTGCTTCCATCAAACCCCCAAAACTTGCACAGTCCTATACCACTTCCTGGGTCAAAGTTTCATTCGATAGCACTAGGGAGTGTTGATTTATGCTGTTTAATGTTCGATGACTGCATTATTTTAAATACAGTATACGTCTGCTTACATCATCCTTCTTCTTCAGCATGTTTTGATCTGGAGATTCAGTACTCTTTCGGAAGATGTGTAATAGTGTCCCCTACTGTATAACAATGAAAACATTTAAAGCCAGAAAATTGGCAGGGTAAGGGTCAATCATCATTAATCTATACATTTTGCACTATAAAGTTGCGGTATCTGCTGTTTACAGAAGTTTGATATTTATTTGTTTATCATTTAATCTAAAAAACTTCGATATTCAATGAATTTTCACATTTTTAAATGAAAACTCAATGTGAAACACAGCATGACGTTAGAGCTAAGATAGTATAAGCAATTGTTTATAATTTGGTGTTTCTTTGCTTTACTCTCTTCGTTTTTGAACACAAGAAATTAACAGCAAAACTGAGACAACTGTGACTTTTAATTTGTAAACTGGCCCAGTGGAGGGTTTGATGGAAAATTATGCTAATGGATTTTTTTTCCTCTGGCTACAGTTCACAGCTGAAGTTGATTTGTATGCCGGTGGAGAGTCCCGAGAGACAGAAGAACCTTCTAAGCTTGAGCTGTCAGCGGAGATCATGAGGAAGAGCCGGAGCGTCTTGGCAGTGACACCTAGTGATGTGAGACATTTTACTGTTGTGTTTCAACACGAGTAGAAGATAATGCTATGCATTGATTTGTTTTATCCTGCCTTTAATACACACAGAGGTTCATGCCACTTATAGATGTTTAAAAAAATTGCTTTTTACTTTTGCTTTTTATGTTTCACACCTATGAAGCAGCCAGGTTCTTTGATTTCTAGAGAAAGAAGTAAAACAATCAACACTAACCCTAGGCTACAAGAACATGAACAACCAATTAACCACACACACAAACCCACATACGCACACACAAATTATTAATAGCTATTTATGAGGAACGTGGGAAAAGATGGCAGGCACCATAAAACCTCAACTGAGGAAAAAAGAACAGAACAGAACAGTGTTTTTAATTACCTGAACGCGGTTGGTTGTAACCAATATTTTACAGTCTTTGAAGTCTAATTTACATAATATTAATTAATTGTTTAAACGTGAAATGTGAAAATTTCCCCACCAAAATATTTCTTTTCAGTTAGGATTAGGGTAAGTCAGAATCCCATTTACACATTTTTCTTCCAAAAACGGAGGTGAACTTGATTTTGTCAAATTAGAAAGGGATTGGATTATGAAAATTGACTCATGAGGTGATTGTAGTGTAAGGCTTAATAAGTGACTTGTTGTGTCAAGTGATACACATAAACAAATAATAATTAGGATTGTCATTATACCAATTTTTTATGAATTGATCAAAACCTTAACAGACCTCAGTTAGGTTGGAAGTCATATTGAATTTAATGCAGATAAAAACAAGGCTGGAAAGACACTGACCAAAATTATAAACTCAACACTTTTGTTTTTCCCCCCAATTTTCATGAGCTGAAATCAAAGATCTTTTTCTATGTTCACAAAAGGCCTATTTCTCTCAAATATTGTTCACAAATCTGTCTAAATCTGTGTTAGTGAGCCTTTCACTGTGGCACACCTGTGTAATAATCATGCTGTCTTATCACTTGTGAGGTGGATGGATTATCTCGGCAAAGAAGTCCTCACTAACACAGATTTAGACAGATTTGTGAACGTATGTTTAATATTTGAGAGAAATAGGCCTTTTATGTACATAGAAAAAGATCTTAGATCTTTGAGCTCAGCTCATGAAAAATGGGGGCAAGAACAAAAGTTTGGCGTTTACAGTTTTGGTCAGTGTACAATGGCACATACTGTATGAAAGTCCTAGATCATGTAATTTTCACAACACACAAACGTTTTAAAAATCCATAAAGCAAGACAACAATGAAAGTACAACAAAGGTACAATCAGGGGTGGATGGGCCATCTGGCATATAGGGCTTTTCCCTGGTGGGCCGACACACTTTGGGTTTGATACTTTGGCCCATCTTACAGGGACAGCTATGCATTGGTTTGTCTTCTGTCTTCTTTGACAGCATGATCCCAATTTAAATGCACCATAGACAAAAAGCCATATTGCAGCTGTTTCATAAGTGCCACCTACTGGCAGAGAGTTCATTTTAATTAATTGTATCATAATTTCACCAAGCTTAAGTCAGATCTTTCTATTTACATGTAGATATATATATATATATATATATGGGTTCTGTTCAACTAGACTGCTTCTGATTGTAGTGATGCATCATTTGGAGCAAAAAATTCCAGGGCTGTTTTTTTGTCCCAGACTGAGTACAATCCATTGAACACACTGTACTTCTGTCCTTCACAGCCTCATTTTCATTCCTGTCAGAAATTAAATATGGTGCTACCATGACTAAGGTCTATTCTCAACGTCACCAAATAACAAATGAATAACTCAAAATTAATAATCAGAAGCAAATTATACAACTACTGTAAGTAGTCCAACCTTAACCAGATGCATTCAGTACATTCATGTTAAGCAGTATTTACTAAACAGCAAATCTCTTGATAGAGAAAACAGATTGATAGTTATATTGTCAAAAAATGTAAAATATTTTAACGTCAAGCAATATTTAAAAAGTAATAAAGAGAGAGAGTTTACATCCTACCATACATACATTATGCTATAAGCTATATATTTTAATGCAGAAAGCATTAAATGCTAATGAGGGCAAATCTTGGATGCATGATTGTTATCATCACAAAATGTAAACTGGGTTTTAGCCCATTGGAAGTGAAAGTACTTAATGAACATATACTATGTGTGGAAAGCATTCACTCAGTGATATTTTCTCATTTTTGACCAAGATGGCTTTTAGAGGCTTTTGGATCTGAACTCTTCATATATATATATATAAGCTGCAACTGTCTAACTTTTGATTCTTAACAAAAAGGAACTATTATTGTTCATCTCTTTATAGTTAGATATACTATATACACATATAAATGTGGTGAACATATATATACTATGCTATGAAGATATTACAATCATTAACGTCATGATTTTCTATGAAGCTGCTTTGAATCAGTGTGTATTATGCAAGGAGCTATACAAAAACAAACTGAAAAAAGAAGGGACAGTATAGCAATGGACAATAGGACTGCAGTAGGTACACTCAAGTCAGTTGGTCAGTTTGCATTTTGTGTTAAATTTATTGTGCAGAGACAGCTGTATATTGATTTGTCAGAGGAGTGAAAACACTGTCGCTTAGTGACGCTTTCAAGACATTGCTCTGTTTGTTTAAACGACCTGAAACTTCAATCTCAACCAATGGCATGATATTGACACGGAGCGACCGGTTTGTCTGAATAATGGCTGGTGGTGCTTTAGCTGGGAGGAAGCGGCAGAGAAAGTGTTTGGGTAAACGTTCATTATTTCTCCATCTGCTGCATTAGTCACGCAGAAATTACACATACGACCTTTAAAGAAGGGTACACTCAGTATGTTCTTTCCTTAGGTTATGCTATATTTTTTTTGTCTAAAGAGCTATGGCATTATTTCATTGAGTTTAAAGACAAGAGAATTCATAAATCACCCTCTTAAGTTCTGGATTATGTTGCTGTACTTTGAAGAACAATACCTTCACTTGTTTATAGTCTATTTGCAAGTACACATGCACAATGAAGTAAAATAATGAGGCTGGTATTGATTGTCTGTAAAAAGCGGTTCTCACATTTCATCACCAGCACTCAATGAACGCTTGACACTCACCTCTCCTGCCTATGATTAACGTCCACCTCTGAATCCCGGCTCAGTCTGTGGCAGCAGCCCCCTCCATTGAAATCCTTCTCCAGAACAAGTGCATCTGATTACTTACTGAGACTTTCTCAGCCAGGAGTGGAGCCTGAGATTGAGTTTTTCTGCCACTCAGGGAGATGTAGAAAGACTGCCTACCCTTTTTAAACACACGCTGTTCAATTATTTCACGAAGAACTGCAAAGAATTAGAAAGTAATACATTTAATTAAATAAGACATTTAGAAGTAGGAAGGCTGAAATAGCATTTTCTTGTACATGGTACTACTTCAGTAATTGTTTTATTTGCGCTTTGAAAAATTATTTGCATAGTATAGATGTTCACTGTTATGATTGAGAATTTGAGTGCTGCTTGCCCATGCGTGAGTTGCTTTACTAGGACAGTGTTTTTATCATGCGGTTGCTAGGCTGTTTGCTTCTTAGTTCAAGCCAATAAATTGTCAAAGGTATATGCTGTGAAGCTTTGTGATGCTAAAATGTTACAGAGCTTTTGTCAAAGTGTAGAAACTGTTTCATTGCACCCTCAGTCTGAAATTTTCTCATGTTGTGTCAATTACGTTTACACACTGCCTTCGAAACTTTCGTCCATCATAAAAAATTTGGATCAGGTTTGATTTTCTGCGTTTCAGCATCCATAGCAGTTTTGATAGGAAAGGATGACGAATCTGAAAAAAAAAGGAAAAACTTTTGTTACTTTTTGTTAGAGTTGTTGTCAGACTGTGTAGAAAATGTATATGATTTATACAGAAAAAGATTAAAAATGCTACAACTAATGTCTGTTCATTGGTTAACTCTGAATTAGCTTACCATATAGCTACAATGACAAATTGAAAAAGGGTAACACTTTACAATAAGGTTCATTAGCTAACAACATTAGTTAACGTGAACTAAGAATGAACTATACTTCTACAGCATTTAATTTGTTAATTTCAGCATTTACTAATGCATTATTAAACTCACAAGCTGAGTTTGTTAACCTTAGTAAATGCACTGTGAGCTAACATGAACTAACGATGAATGATTGTATTTTCATGAACTAATATTAACAAAGATGAATAAATACTGTAATAAATGTATTGTTCATTGTTTGTTCATGTTAATTAACACATTAACTAATGTTAACAATTGACACCTTATTGTAAAGTGTTACCTTTAAAAGTGATTTTACTGTAAAATACTGTCAAAAGAAAATGTTTGATTTTTGATAAAACAAAAAAAAAACAAATTTACCCTAATTTAGGCATAAAAGAGTAAACAGTAAAAGCATGACATGACATATATGCTTTTTCCCCATTTTTGTTATCTGCATTGTACATTATGGTATTTTGTGTTTAGTTCATGTTTATTGAATTATTTTAGTGTCACGTGTGTTACTCTTGGCCATTTTTTCAGTACATTTTAGAGCAGATTTGTGTAGGTTCAGTGAATTAAGTCACATTTATTTCTATAGCGCTTTATACAATACAGAAGGTTTCAAAGCAGCTTTACAGTAATAAACAGGAAAATAACAGTATTAGTGTTTCAGGATTCATCAGCTGTGAAGCTAATTTAATTTCGGCTGTAAAGCAGCTCTTTAGAAGATAATGGTGTCATTATTCAGCTCAATTTAATTCAGTGTTGATTATTTAGTTCAATAACAGTGTCACTGTTACTAAGTTCATCCGTTATGAAACAAACTCGATGCAACTATAAAGCAGCTCTACAGCAGAGAAATGAATAATGTCATTATTCAGCTCAAATCAGTGCAATGTTGATTCAATTCCATTCAATAGCAGTAATAAATTATATGTTATTAATTTTCAGTTGTGAAATATACACATACCAATATGCCATCCTGTAATACTTGATACATTGTTCACCATATTTTTCACCACAGTGGTCTCCCGGGTGCTGGGTACTGTAAATGTAACAGGAAATTCAATATTTAAACATTTGTGCAATTTGAACTTTTGCACTCTGTATTGGGTTCGGCATCTGAGACAAAAATAAAAATGGTCAATAGATATGAGTCCATATTATTTGTTAACATGGACAAATAGGTCGCATGTCAGCCGCGAGCTGTATTTGTCCAATCAATGTTATTGACATTGTTAATAAGCAAAAAATAGGACAGCAGTCCAGTGTACAGTGTGAAGGCATTTGAAGAGTGATGATGTTCTGATTGAAATGCACCAGTGATACAGCTACTTATGCAATGCGTGTTTCAAAGAACAAACAATTATTGGTCAGTTTCTCACTTGACAGACATTAAAACATTTGTAGGCTGGTTTTAGAGCTGTGAATGTGAGGCTGTGACTCTTATTGACTCAGAGGCATATGACTGCAGGAAGGCAGGGGAACATAGAGGACGTGCTGTCCATCTGTTCCTCTAAGCTACAGGAGAGAGTCTATTTGTCTGATGCTCATGATCTCTTAGGGCTTTATTGATTTGTGCATTAGCGTTTTTCCCAAACTGCAGGGCTTAAAGTAGCACCATTATTCCACTCTTAATGGCAGGCGCAGGTTTTCCCACTTCAGATATTTGAAGTGGATTTTGTGAGATCCAAAGGAAGCCGAGCATTGGTCATGTCCAAACCCATCCTCCCTTCACTTAGCGTGTTTACTGACAGGCCTTGTAGTTTAACCCTCAATCATGTTCATTCTTAAAGGTGTCGGGGTGGTTGCCATGGTTACCGATCCTCCCTGCGATTGCCCGGTCTCTGGACATATGTCCATGTATATCTTTATTTCTCTTTCATGTATTTGTTTACTTATTTGGTACTCTGAACTCATGTTAGTTCCTGACAATTCATGAGATATTACTGCATAAAGTAAGGCATAATTTATGCATTAATTCATTCATGAATTCATAGTAATTCATGTACCCTTACCACTTATTTATTTGCTGGATCAATGCCTGTGGGCAGCCTAATCCTTGTTCACCATGTTTCCCTTAATTCAGTCAATGAAAATATCTTATTTTCTCTCTGGGCATGATGTTTTTCTCATTCAATGCAGAGTGTAACAGCCTTCTGGGCTTTAATGCTGTCTGAGCTGAGGAGGCGTCGCTTGTATTGCAGTGGCTGTAACATCTGTAAAGCGTGACTTGATTATTCAATGACACTTCATACGCTTCTCATGGGATTCCCCTTTCCTTTCAATCAATTTCCCCTCCATTAACTCAATGGGCTTCTAATCCACATGAAGCCATTTTTACCCATGACCTTCCACTGTTACCAGTAAAAAACATTTTGTTGCAATGCTTTAAAATTCACTGTATAACAGATTGTTCAAGATAGACCCCAATATTATATGTTTCCTATATTGTAGGACCGTACATGTTTTTCTTTGTGACATTATTTGCATGAAAATTCATGTAAATCATTATTGTAATTCTTAAAGGTAATTGTCATTACTGTATAATGTACTTTATTTATTTATCTATTTGTTCATTCTTTCATTTATGTATTTATTCATTTATTAATTATTTAATAATTCAATCCAGTGCAGCTTTCCAGTCTTGGAAAAACAATTATTTTAAAACAATTAAAATAATTATTTGTCCTGGAAGATTATTTGTCCTGAAAATCTTTCACCAAAAATCCATGTCTTCAAAAGCAAAAGCAGCAAGAACTTTTTTCATAATAATGATAAGAAGAACTATTATTAATATTTGAGCACCAATAATAATACTAAATAATACTACTAGTTTCATAAGACTGGAGTATTGAATTAAATTTGAAAATATATTCACATAGAAAACTCCTTGTCTTGTAATAATATTTCACAACATTACTGTTTAAAAAAATTCTAATACAATAAATATTAGCGTTGTGTATAAATATTTCAGAATGTAAATAATACATAATATACACAATAAAACAGTTACTGACCATTAAATAAAAAATACTGTAAACTACAACATCCAGATGCATTACAGTAATGAGAATTTGGAATGAAAATGACCCTTAATGGACCTGTTATAGAGTTTACTTCTTATAAAATCACATTTTTAAAATTTGTTTCCTCTGGCTTTGGGATGAAATATGACCCAGACTTGTTCTAGACAGGTTTCATGAGATTCACCCAATTACTGCCGTTGCTTTCTGATACGGCTCTCCATCAAAGCATCAATACATTTGCCAGAATTATAGCCGTTCCTAAACTCAGACTGAAACTCTAGCCGTCAAACAGAAGCAGTAGCTGTTTCCTCTCTCCCTTCTCAATAACTGGATTCTCATCAGTTATCCCAATCTATAGGCTGTGCTCGAGGAATTCCTGGTAACTCTCCTCTCTTCTGGGCAATTCTGATTGAGCTATAAACATATTTTGTGGTGATATATTCAGTCTTCTGCTATAGGCTGTTATGGATGTTGTCCAGCAGCTCCACTGACAGTGATATCCAATCACGCTGAGGGAGCCAGCCGTTAAACACGCTGTATCTATAAAGAACTGTCAGGGGATAGAGTCAACATGCTGGAGCAGTAGAGACTGAGCAGGGCTGTACATCAGTCACGTAGTGTAAATGAGAGGCTCGCTCCCTAGAGCTCTGTATATCACCCAAAGCTACTTCACTGACATCAACCTGAAAAAACAAAGATAAGAACACAGTTTATGGCTTGAGCTGACTGACAAAGTCCAGTACAGGTTCCCACACTTGTGTGTATAAAAAATATTGGTAACACTTTACAATAAGGTGTCAATTGTTAACATTAGTTCATGTATTAACTAACACGAACAAGCAATGAACAATGCATTTATTACAGTTGTTCAATGTTTATTCATGTTAGTTCACTGTGCATTAACTAATGTTAACAAACACAAATTGTTCCAGTCTTCGGTATCACATGATCCTTCAGAAATCGTTCTAATATGCGTATATTTAATGATACGCTAAGTTTCGGGGTATGTACAATTTAAAAAATATATATATATACGGGGATACATTAAATTGATCGAAAGTGACAATAAAGGCATTCAAAGGTTTCTGTTTCAAATTAATGCTGTTGTTTTGTATTCATCAGAGTCAGTTTTCACAGAAATATTATGTAGAAAAAACCTTTCATCGTGATAATAATAAGAACTGTCATTAATATTTGAGCACCAATAATAATTGATAATAACTGAGCAGCAAATCCCATTAGAATGATTTCAGAAGTGTCATGTGACACTGAAGACTGGAGTAATGATGCTGAAAATTCAGCTTTGCATCACAAGAGTAAATACATTTTAAAATATCACAATTCATCACAGTTAACATAGACAACAGTCTTTTTAATTTGTAGTAATATTTCACAATATTACTGTTACTACTGTATTTTCGATCTTTGGTGAACATAAGAGACTTCTTGGCTATCTGTTCTGTTTTGTGTGAAACTGGATAGCCAAGCCAAGGACGTTATTAAAATTTCCTGAAATAGTTTCTTCTTTGGTTTGACAAACCCTAATAAATTATTTAAAATTAAGACCTGGGACCTGGATTATTATAAAAAATGGGTCAGTGTTGATTTCATATTCACTCAGTTGTCAAGTGTATGCATGAACACACTGCATAATTCTTGCATACATTATTTCATTTTAGGGCTGTACAATTATGACATAAATAATTGTTAATTGTTTTCTTTAAATTGTAATTGTGATTTTTAATTGTGATCATCAAAATTCACACTGAATGATGTTTGTATCATTGCTTGAAGCAACTGCCTGCCATTTTTTAGATGGAAATAAGCTAAAAACACCTGAAAAATTTGTCACTTTAAGTGCCTAATTTGTAGTGTATACTGTATAGTGAATTTCTTCTCTGTTTTTATGATGTTAGGAAAGCAAGGACCTCTCAGCATGTACTTCTTCAGGAGCCACGTTGGGTGTGGATCTCTGGCGAGGCCCCAGACGCCACTCAGGAACCCTTGTGTTGCCACCGTTGTCATGGAGACAGGCAGAGAGGGCCCGCAGTCCTCAAGAAGATCACGTTTCCAGACCCACGTCATTGGGCTTCATTACTCCACCGCGTATAGATATCACACCAGTGCCGCCTGATAGGTGAGCTCAGTGTTAAATACAACACCAGAATACTGCATCAGCACATAAACACTCAAAAATGATTCAAGGTTCTACTTTTAAGTGCTTTGTATTTTATTTGACCAATGAAATACCAAAATATCACTTCCTGAGTCTTAGATGCAGAATAGATTATTCACTTTTTGGAACTAATAATGATGTCAATTGCCAAATAGTTATTTTTTAATAGAATTTTTATCTCAATTTCGAATGACTCTGCACTAGCCGACTGAAGGCCAGATTTACTAAAAATGGCAAATTAGCTCAATTCAGGAAGTTTCTGCGGGTGATTTACTGACAACATCTCATTTCCATAATTAACCAATGCAAGCTTTTATTTTTGTGGGTTACATGTTATATTGGGGGTTTTGCAGGTCTAAAAAAGTCTTAATTATTCCTTTCATTAATTAAATCATAAAGTGATTGCAATAGATGTTGCATGCACTGCAAAAACTGGATATATTCCTCAGTAATTTAGTTTTGTTTTCCAACACAAGTGTTTAAAACTCCTTAAATCAAGCTACTTTTTTCTAGAGATGCAACTGAAAAATATGAATTCTTCTTGCTACAAATATTTGTCAGTGGGGTATAAAAACAATGAGCACATCTGGCAGCTGAATGGTGCCGCAGGTGCAGTATATATACCACTCGAGGACTGGCTTCGGTCACTGGAGCGTTCAAGGTCAGAATGAGAAAAGCTGCTGATTTCAAAGGAAAAATTGTGATGGCACGGTGCCTCAGAACGTGATTCTCTGAAACAGCGTGTCTTGTGTGTTGTTCAAGGGTTGCTGTAGTAAGTACGTATCAAAAGAGGTGCACGGATGGCCAAATGACAAACCTTTGCCCAGCCGTGTGTCAGAGACTATCACACATTGTTCACAGAGCACTGAATCACCAGCAGCTACTACAGTTCTGCCCCAACCCCCCCCACCAATGCTAACTGCACACCATCACAGACAGTGCATGAAACGAGCCCAAGGTCATTGAGACTAGACTGTGGATGATTGAAAGGAAATGGCCAGGCCTGATGACTCAAGATTCCTGGTGCATCACGCTGACGGCTGAGTATGAATACATAGACATAGAATACATGAATACATACTGTCAGGCAGCAGTGGCGTTATGCTGTGGGCAGTGTTTTATTGTGACAATTAGGCCCCATTATCTCAAGAGCACAACCCCTGACAGCTGTCAGGTGTCTGAACGTTACTGCAGACCAACAAGATAATGTGCCATGCCACACTGCTGAAAAAATCAAGTATTGTTTCAAGGAAGATGATGGTACATTTCTGTTATGCCTTGGCCTCCAGATTCACCTGAGATGAACCCAATAGAAAACTGGGTTTGCATTACATCACCACCACCCTGCAATGTATGGGAACTGGAGGAGCTGCTGTTGATTTTATGGTACCAGATACTGCAGGAGAGCTATCAGCACCTCATTGAATCAATGCCTCACTGTGTTGCCACTGTTTTGTGGCCTTAAGGAGGTCCTACAGGTTATAAGATAATGTATTGGCTCATTGGTGTATATAAATGTGTATGTGTGTGTATACAGTATATATATACATGGGCGACATTTGACTCTTGAGTCGGGGGGGCAAGAAAAACATTTTAACGAGTAGGTATAAAAACAACATCATGCCTTAGTGAAGGGCTAATAGTCATCCACCAGGCGCGGCATCAAAGCGATTAACGGTCTTATCCAAATCTACGTGAATGGTCCGTTCAATGTTAAGTACTGCAATGCCCGAGAGTCTTTCCTGGCACATTGTGTTTCTCATATAAGTTTTCAGTCGGCGCAAGCAAGAAAAATTTCTTTCGCACGATGCGCTGTTCATCGGCACAGTTAAGAAGAGCTTAAAGAGATTGCCAACGTTGACAAGACTGTGGACTAGCTTTGACTCTTTGAACAGTGACAATCGCTCATCAAAACTCGCTTGTCCTGTTGACATAATGTTGAAAAGTGAAAGTTCTGCACTCGTCTCCTCTTTTGGAAATCCATAGTGATGACAAATAAATGCCAGGTCCTCTTCGGTGCATGTACTAGTGCGGAGGATGTTGTTAAGAGCAGTTGAAGTGTTCATGTCATTTTCCTGAAATCGTTTGCGAATCTCATTAACAGTGTTGTCCAGTACACTGAAATGCAAGTCCTTGTAACGGTCCTGTGCTGAGTCTGCATTCGGTCCAGGCATCGTTGTTTTGTTTGTTCTCCTCCATGGACGTTGAGGGCCGCGGTAGTTGTTTTTATCACACAATTGGACTGTGAACTCCCAGAGCTGCTGAAAGTGGTGATCGGTTCTCATCGCTAAAAGAGCAGAGATTGTGGCAGACACTAGATTTTTTACACTTGCATAATGTAAGGTGGATGACTGTAGTGCTTTGGACAGTACATTGCACTGCATGAGAACTCGACGCATCAAGATGCAAGGGAACAGAAAGTAAAAATTGGTGACTGATGTCAGCAGACTATTTGCCTGTCGGCCGATTCCCACATTTTTTTCTGAAATTTCACTTAAGAGTGTCAACGATTTGTTATCAAAGTTATCAAGTATGGCCTTGACAGCCTCTGCGCGGCAGCTCCATCTTGTGTCGCTAAGATGTTTCAGTGTGGTTCTGGATTTACCAGAAAAATCGCTGCTTCGTTCTTGCAAAGACTCAAAAACAGCATGTAATTTTGCTGACCCCTCGATGAAGTTATAGAGTGACTGAACATTGGTCAGCATGTGTCTCACAGCTGTATGGGTGCGACAGACATCCACGATGCAGAGGCTAAGGATATGCGAGTGACATACATCGCCAGTGTAAGATCCGTGTAGCTACACCACAGTAAGTCCCTCGCATACTCGCGGCACCATCGTAACACTGTGCTCTCAAATTGCTGATATCAAGATTAAAAGTTGTCAGTACATTCTTTAAAAGAATGGCCAGAGATTTACCATCTGTTCTGTCAGTCCGATAAAATCCAATGAATGATTCATGGACAGCGAGGTCTCCGTCAGCATATCTTAAAACCACTGCAACTTGCTCATGCCTGCTTATGTCTTGCGTTTCATCCGCAATAAGGGCAAAAATTTTGGCTTCAAGCACTTTCTGTATGATGTCACTCTTAACCTGACCGGCCATTATATCAATCAACTCATTCTGGTGCGTGCTGTGGACATAATTAAATGATCTTTCTCTCTTTTTGAATAGCCGGTCAATTAGTTGGCTGTCATTGGCCCTTCAATCCATCAGCTCTAAGAAATTCCCCCGATTTTGAGATTCTTTGGTTTCATCGTGACCACGAAGAGCAATACAAGAACGACAACAAAAGAGCAAAGTCTCACATATTTTTTTTCAGATATTCTCTGTTTTCATCCACTCTCTTTGCGTGTTCACTGCTGATTTGAGTGGCGACGCTTCCTGTTTTACGTGTCTGCTGATAGCCTTTCATTTTTAACCCTGCAGAAATGTGCACGCTGCTTTTCTGATGTTCATTACATTTTTCAGTGGCTTTTCTCCAGTTGCCAAATCCAGTCACTTGAAATGTGTCCGTCTTGAGCTCACCAAATGCATGACACGTGAAACAAACAATGACATTTTTGGTCCGTGAACCGGGTCTCGCTCAGAATGTGTGTTGTCTGTGGAGGCTTGGCTAACTGCTTTTGATAGTCAAAATATTGACTATCCAGAACGTTAAACGTTTAACCCAATTGCTGGATCAAAACAACACAATTTCTGGTTCTGTCCTTATTTAACAAAGCATTTTTTACAGTATATATATTTATTAAGTACAAAATACTGATTGATGATTTTTTATTTATTTAGCAATTTTATATGCTCTATCCTACTGTTACAAAATATATTCATGGAACGTATTCTTAATATCCTAATGATCTTTGGCATAAAAGAAAAATGTATAATTTTGACCCATGCAATGTATTTTTGGCTATTGTTACAAATATACCCCTGCGACTTAAGACTGGTTTTGTGGTCCAGGGGGTCACATACATACTGTATATGTAAATGAAATAATATTAAATAATGTGGCTCAGTATGTAACACTGAACAGCAGTTATAGTATTTAATCTGACTGAAACCACATTGATTTGGGTGAATAGATCATACATTGTCCGTCAAGACACATTTCTGTTTATACCAAGTATTACCAATAAGAAATGTATCGCTTAACGCCGGCTCTCCATCCGCACCTGTCTATCTGTATCAGGTTCAGGCTCCATCTAAACTGGGCCAAGCAGAAACTCCCAAGAACATTCCAGCAGGGCGACTCTTGGGAGGGGAGGGTGTGCCGGCCAGAGGCCTGACGAGTAGGCGAGAGGGGAGGATAGAGGGGAAAGGGTAGGACTGAAGCAGATAGTGACAGAGAGTGAGTGTGAAACCTACACAGAACCTCAACACACACACTTCTAAAGCCAGACCGCAGGATTCAAGGCTTTAACACACCACTGCATATGACACTTCCTCATGGATTTAAAACAAGATGCTGACATCTGCCCTGTAAGTCAGAGGATGGAGATGGGTTTGGACACGGACTGTCAGTCTGATATCAAAGAGCTCACAGCTGCTCCAAGAAACACACCTCAGAACTGCCCGGGCATGTTCAGAAAGCTGGTGGCGAATAAAACAGTCCGCCAACGCAGACGCTTCACAGTAGCTGTGTCTCATACCTGGTAAGACTCAGTGTCTGGCTGGATCCCTGCTTTAATTGAGTGAGTTTGGTCATACTTTATTTTAAGGTTCAATTCTTGCTGTTAAAAAAAAACATTAATTGTGACTTTTGCCTCTGTAAACTACTAATTTGCTGCTTACTAATAGTTAGTTGTTGTTAAGTTTAGGATTAAGTATGCAGAATATAGTAATGCAGAATATGTGCTTTATAAGTACTAATAAAGAGCCAATGTGTTATTAATAGGCATGCTAATAATAGCGAGAATTGGTCTCTATACTGAAGCGAGTTTTTATTGAAATCAAAACTCCTTCATGAATAAACTTGCCACCAGGAACAGGATGGCCATACATGCTACTGTTAAACCACGTCTAAGGGAATTTTGTATGATATTTAAGTGCTGCTGGTAACAATTTATTCTAAGGCCCTATTCTGACTATTAACTAGCATGCACATTACTACAATATTGGTTGTTTATTAGCACATATTAAAGAAACATGCCACTTTTTTGAAAGTACAAGTGTATCTGCAGAAGAGTCAAGTTTTAAATAAGTTTTAAACTTTGGTCATTTTTGAGTGTGATGCTAACGGTCTAGTCAGATTCAATGATCTATGCTAAGCTATGCTAAAAGTGCTACCACCAGACCCGGAGATTGGCTGAATGGATTCAAAAACGGTAAAACTCAACTGTTTAACTTTAGGTGAGTTGGAAAATGGGCCTATTTTCAAAAAAGTGGCATGTTCCTTTAATGGCTTATTCGACATGAGAATATTTTTGATCCCTTAATACTACCCCATATTCTTAACACCTACCTTACACTCTCAGAAATAAAGGTACAAAAGCCGTCACTGGGGTGGTATCTTTTCAAAAAGTACATGTTTATACCTAAAGGGTCCATTTTGAAGCCTTAAAGGTACAAATTAGTACTTTAAGTGTACATGTTTAAACCTAATAGGTACAAAATTATACCTTTTGAAAAGGTATCGCCCCAGTGACAGCTTTTGTACCTCTGAAAGTGTACTAACTATTAAAAAGCAGTAAATTAGGAGCTTATTGAGGCAAAAGTAATAGTTAATTGTTAGTAAATAATGATAAGAATTGGACTATAAAATAAATTGTGAACAAATTTATGTATTACTTTTAAGTGGATTCTTACATTCAGACATGAACAATACCTCAAAGCATGTGGTTTGCTGGTTTGCTTTTTATGAAACTGGATTTTTACCTCGAAAAATGAGTGGACAAAATCCTATAGACTGTTGGCATTTTTAAGGATCAGCTTTTCCTGCAGCTTTGGTTCTCATGAGAGGAATTACATTGTGGCATTTGAAGTGAAAACATCATTTACTTTGATTTGAAGGAAAAAAAATTTTAATGTGCTTTATAAATAAATATTGTATTGTATTGACTTAAAGACATTAATTAAAAGCTCTAGGAATCAGAATGATTTCTGAAGGATCAAGTGACTGGAGGAATGATGCTGAAAATTCAGCTTTGCATGTTATAAATTGCATTTCAAAAATAGAAATTGCAATAGAAAACAATTATTTTAAATTGTGATTTTCAAAGTATTACTATTTTTACAGTACTTTCAATCCACTAAATGCATCCTTGGTGAGCAGAAGAAAGAAGTATTTATTATTGTTTAACAACCTTATAGAAGTAGGCCTGTTTTCAGAGATTGAATGCATTATTGTTCAAAAAAGAACCTTAGCAACCATCAACAACACCCCAGCAACACAGTGGTGAGTTTTTCTGAGCAGGCACTATTCACATTTTCAGAAAACGTACAAAAAGACAAACCCCAACACTGTTGTGTTCTCAGATTCCCCGTAGAGTTTCTGCCCACCAGACACCACTTATGATGATGCTGCATTTTCACCAGTAACTAGACTCTTGCAAAACCAGCCTATTACCACACACACACACACACACATGTAAGAGGAGGTGATAGTTGCTAGGCTCTTCTACCAAGGGCTTTGACAGCTTTTTATACCAATCTGAAAATGTCGTTAGACACCCTTCGCAACCCTCTGGCACAACGCCCAATGTCATTTCCCCCAGTTCCTCTTAACCGTGTCACTCAGTGGCTGTTTTTCTATCAGCTGAGATGCCTTCTCACTCTTTTATAGTTGTTTTGCATTCTTTCTGGTCATTATGTCAACCCAAAACAGACAATGGATTAGTAGACACTTTATATAATATCTAAGCAATAAAATATTAGCACAAATGTTAACTTTAAGTAAGCAAGGCTGCTACCAATTTCCCATTTGTTTCATTTTCTCAGAAAAGCCATACATTTCCATACTCAGTCACTCAATAGAAAACTACCAGATACGGCAATAATGTTTACTATCATGTGAAATATTTTGTAAGGCCCAACTGATCAAACAATGGAATCCAGTGGTTTCTAAAGGTTTCCTCTTTATTCAGTCTTTTTGCTAATTCAATTTCATTTAAAATCGTATGAATTCATTTTATTATGACTTTAGATTTTGAGCTGCAATGCCAGTTGATTATTGCGTGTCGGTGGATCTCATGGTCACAAACTCGTTAGGCAGTGCTGGTTGACTAACGCTTTTTAGATGACCAGCCATGCTTGCTCTTCTTTACAAGTACTTTATTTAGTCCCTATTGACCTATATACACTTGAATCAAGGCATTGCTTCCCTAGTCAGAGGTCATGACCACAACTTTAGATTTAAGCCAAAAAAACATTTCTCTAAACGTCGCTGTGAGCATGCCATCATTCCCATGTACACTTAGCTAGAGTAATATAACAGTGAACAGAAGTAAGGCTCAGCCTGTTTAGGTCGGTTGAGCAATATTCTGTCATGGAAAATCCAGTTTCCCTTCATTCCGACTGTGCTACATGGGAATGCTCTTTTTAGTCTTTACAGTCTAAGTACATTTGACTAATGCCAAATAAGTAAAATATCAGTTTCTGGACTTAAGTCTGCTACTTTAGTGCTTTTTCTGTGCTTTTCCTTGCTACCTAACCACTACATTACTATAGAAACTAACTAGCAAAATTAATGATGTCATGTGGAGAAGGTAATGATTTCCACTAATTCATTAATTTGAGATCTCTGAGATGCTGCTGTAACAAACAGGGTAGCTTCGCCACACCTTCGCTCTGTGGAGGCAGATGTCTGTGCGTGTTTATATTGTCCGTATCTCGAGATCGAAGTATCTGAGGTTTTTCCATACAGTTTACTGTATTATGAGTGTGACAGGCTGCCGTTCAAAAGTTTGGGATTAGTAAGATTTTTAATACTTTTTGAAGATGTTTCTTATGCTCATCTACTGTATTTGATCAAAAATAATGTCATTTTGTAAAATATTATTGCAATTTAAAATAAAAGTTTCCAATTTTAATGTTATTTATTCCTGTGAATGGAAAGTGAATTTTTAGCATCATTAATCCAATCTTCAGTGTCACATGATCCTTAGAAATCTTTCTAATATGATGATTTATGCTCAGTGTTGGAAATAGTTGTGCTGCTAAATATTTTTTGGGACCTGTGGTGTGTTTTTATGATTCTTTGATAAATAAATAGTTAAAAAAAGAACAGTGTTTGTTCAAAATATATATTTTTGTTACAATATACACTCAAATTTTGGGACCAGTACATTTTTTTTTAAAGAAATTAATACTTTTATTCAGGAGGGATGTGTTAAATGGATAACAAGTGATAGTAAAAAATCATTGTTAGAAAAGATTTCTATTTTGTATAAATGCTTTTCTTTTAAACTTTTTATTCATCAAAGAAAAAATATTATAATAATTTCTGAAGGATCATGTGACACTGAATACTGGAGTAATGATGCTGAAAATTCAGCGTTGCGTCACAGAAATAAATTATATTTTAAAGTATATTAAAATAGGAAACCAATATTAAAAATTGTAATAAAATTTCAGAATAATACTATTTTTTTCAGTATTTTTGATCAAATAAACACAACCTTGATAAGCATAAAGGACTCATAAAGCAAACTTGATCCCAACCTGTTAAACAGTGGCACATCTAGTTTCAGCATCAGCACTGATTAAGACTAAATTGAAATTATAGAATGGTTTCATACTGTCTGTGGATGTAATTTATTGAAGAAAATCTGATGGGGTTGATATCATATGGCATATCACACATATACAGCTATGAAATGTGTGTGTGTGTGCATATTACACCTCTAACATCCCGGGTATGAAAAGACACAGAAAATTGTTTTCAGTATTTATTTCTATTGAAGTGAAATTGTCTTTCTCATATGATTTCCTTTGCTTTCTCACTGATGCAGGCAGCTCAATGACCTTCACTTCAAAGCATCAATTTTGACCTGTTCTCCACCATTCCTTTCTTCCCCATCAATCTTTTCATCTCTGTTCAATGTTGTTTTCCATTAGCTCTTGCATTGACCGCAGCATTTTCTTCTCAATGTTTTTTATTGCATGTCTATTTTAAACTCTGACGTCCATCTGTCTTTTTTGCCTTTTTGATTTTCTTTTCTGTAACTAATGTCTTCATTCTGTGGAGACACACTAAGTCAGGCTTGTGTTTTAGGCCTCTTCTAGATCAGCTTTGTATTGCTTCAGGAAGCAGATTTTGGATATCCTGACACTCCTTTTGTTTTGCCCTCTTCTTCTCTCGTAATCTGTCAGTCTGGTCCACTTTCTAGTTTATTCTCAGTATGAACCATTCACTTAGACAGCAGGAAATTTCAGACCATTTTGTTAAATGACAACCACAAATTTGTTTGATTTTGACATGTCTGCCCAGATTTAAATAATATATGTATGAACCTCAGTTGTTTTCACATGGCAGACTAACTGTTTAGTTTACGGGGTGGTGTTTTATTCATCTGATTTATGCTACCTGGTCTCATGGCATAAACATACTTGGGCGCACTTTTTAGCGAGACACGAAATATGTACCAATAAGTACATATCACTGCAGTTTCCAAAATAAATGAACACTAGAGGCAGTAAAACCTTTATTTGAAAACTGATGCTTTTGAACATTAGCATCACACACATCTAGCTTCATATCTATGGGTTTTCATAGACAGTAGGTTTGTTAAAATGACATGGTTGCATCAACAAATGTGTTTTTATATCAGTTTTCCATTTGTTAACACTATCAGGTAGCTTTAGGGTTGGATTTGGTGTAGGGCATATTTCCAACACAATAGAGCAATAACTTTTAGCAACAGTCCACAGATACTTCAAATCTGAACCGTCGCAATATATACCTATATCATCGTTACAAAAATGTGCCAGGGTTCACATATTGAACCTGTGTTTTAGCGCAACTCAGTGGACATTTCTCTTTGAAACTTCAGTGAAACATGCAGTAAGGCATGTAAAAACGGTGTTGCACAAAAAGTGCAGAGGTACGTATTTTAAGGTTTTTCTGTGTGTCTCTGTGTAGTTTGGAGGTGGAGAATGGCCCCTCTATCGGCTGTAGTCCACTGGACCTGCAGGCCTCACCGGGCTCTGGTTTGGTCCTTCATCCCAACATGGCCAGTCACGGTCAGCGGCGGGAGTCTTTTCTTTACCGCTCGGACAGCGACTACGACCTCTCTCCCAAATCCACCTCTCGCAACTCCTCGCTTGTTGGAGAGCAGCTGTGAGTAACTCAGCACTTCTTTACACCTTTACTGACATTATAATTGACCAATGCTGGTAAAATAAATCAAAAGTGCTCAGTCCTGCTGCGAATCACAGTTTGTTGAAAATAGCAAGCCAAAGGTGATGTGCTTTTTCAAGTGGATCATCCATGTGTATACATGCATGCTTTTTGTTTAATTTTAGCCAGAATTAGAAAAGCTTGTGACTGAAACTGAGGATTGTTTTACAATATATTTGTTGTCATTATATATATATATATATATATATATATATATATATATGTATGTATATATATAAAATAACAAATAAAGAAATATAAATATAACACACACACACACACACACACATGATTTAGTTAATAATAAAACCTAATTGAGATACAAAATCAATTTATAACATTATTTTTGAAAGTACTTTTGACAATACTGTAGCTTCTTTAAGCATTTCCACAGTTCTTCTGGATTTAATCTTTTTTTTTTTTCTTCATGTAGTCCAAGATGGGACAGTAGTGTGTGTGTGTGTGTATATATATATATATGTTTGTTATTTATTTGTTTACTTATTTTAGCTTTCATTTGTTTAATATTTATTTGTGTTTATTATTAGTTTATTGCTTTATTGAACGAACGTTCTAAGGTGTGCAATTATGTTCAAGGAACCACATACGTAAACGTAGGAACGTAGTTCCAGGCAGCTCTTTGACCGCATCACAGTTTCATATCACTTCTGCAAATGGTTTCTATTATTTCAGAGGTCTTACAACAGCAAAATAACCAAAACCCACAACAATACTGGCAAAACAAATAAATATAATAATCAATATGATAAAAACGACAGCTCATTTCCATGTTTTACCACAAAATTATATTTTATTATGTCTTGCAAGCATGTACTCTATCTCTCAGAGACACACACATTAACATATGCGTTAATATTATAATAATAATAATAATATAACACCTCGGGATTTTTCTAATAATTCCACGGCCCTTCGTCAATTATTCCTCTTTTTTTTAATTATTCATGAAGGATGCCCATTAAACATGTCTTTAGGCATCCGTTGATGGAGACAAATGAAATCAGAATGAAATTAAAATCTTGATTTTTTTTCTGTAAAGATTTTTATTTTACATTTCTGGCCTTAGCAGGGCATTTATGTTTTTGTTTTTAACATTTAGTGTTTTGAAGTGTTTATTTATAAGTCTGTTTTAGGACATCTATGAGAACTCAAGCACAAGGAAGGCTCAGAAATTGTATCTGCTGTTTTACAGTGTGCTTTGTATATGATTTGTTCTCATAGTACATTTTATGTTTTTTCTCACCATAATTTTTTGAGGTCTTTGCCTCCTTAGAGAAAAAGACCTTGACAAATTGTTTCAGTCTATCATAACTTCCAGCAGAGTTTAGCTCAATCAGTACACACCTGAATCAGTAAATCAAGGTTCATCAGACACCTACAGGCAGCTGTGTTTAAACACGTTTGACACTAAACTCTGCAGTAAACTCCATCTTCACCAACAGAACTGAGCACTTCTGCAATAAATCATTCAACTCTTTGCAGCTGCGGTACAAACAGGAGAGAAACTACAGAGACAATGCAGAAATAATGCATACCATATCCTATTTAAACCTGAGAGAGAGTGTGTGTTGAGATATTGCTCGGTATATTGACAAGAAGCAACCTGAATTGCATGAACTAAATTACTAACCCACTGATTATCATAATTTTGGTTTCATATTATGCATGATTTTTTTGTTGTTTCTTTCTTTTTCGGTTCTCAGACACGGTGAAGACCTGATTGTCACTCCTTTTGCTCAGGTACATTTTGCTCTTGCTTTCTGGATTGGAAAACTAAGACCAAAAAGTGAATAATTTGACACTTGTGGACTGAGTCCTTTCACATCTTTGTTGCTGTCTTTTTGTGCAATAGGTGCTTGCAAGTCTTCGCACTGTTAGGAATAATTTCAGCATCCTGACAAATGTCCAGTGTCCCTCCAGCAAGTAAGTGACATTTACATTAATTTCATAAAATGCAATGTGAAAAAATTCCACAAGAGGGCAGAACTCACTTAATATGACTAGATGGATACTAACCTACAGTACTGTACTGACTTTCCTCTTTATAAAGATAATGTGTATTGATTAATGTTTTTTGTTTAATTTGCTTGGTCATTGTAGCTGAATATACAGTTACTTGGACTTTACTTAAAAAAATGTTACTCTTAAGTTACTCAGTACAGTTTGTTCAGTTGGTGATTGAATGATCAGTTTCTGTTGAATGTTATCTTACTAATGTGTTTACTTTCCTGTTTCTTTAACAGAAGATCACCAGTCAGCAGTCATCCGCCGGTGACCAAAGCCAACCTGTCAGGTAAGATCCTCTGCATCTGTTCACAGACGTTAAACTGAGAAAAGTTCCCTTGTGATGGTTGTTTACCTCAGTGTGGCATCAGTCAGTAATTACAAAGCTGCAGACCTATAGCTGAATTACTCATATCATCTTCACTTGAAGGCTTACAGCATCATGAAGGGGATAGTATGATCTGTGTTATGAATAAATATGAAACGACAAACAAGTTATTAGCTAAATTGAGAGACGTACTGTGGAAAAGGGAAATCTCAGTGGAGGATGTGAAATGTGTCAAGTTTTGTTACGCCTGTAAAGAACTTATTCACATTTCACCCCAAAATAGAAAAAAGTAATTAAATAAAAATAATTTTAATAAAATCGGTATTTAAGACAAGTTTAGTTTTATTTTCTCTGAATTTGTACAGGACATATTGAAGCCCTAGTCAAAAATAAATATACTTAAATGTATTTGAATTACATTTATTTCATGCATAGTATGCTACAAATACATTTTCATATTTATGTACATAATAAAATGCCATGTAATTGTACTTTTAGTATACTTATACTAAACTGGCATACTTAAAGTCTGCTATTGGAACAACTCATTTTATACTTAATCCACTTTAATTGTGTAGAAGTAGTGCTGAAGTCCAATTAAAGACATACTTAGTATATTTGATTGTGCTGAAGTGGAACTATTGCAAGTATACTTTAGGTACACTTTAAATATTTCACATTTCAAGGGCAATATTACACAATCCTCATTAAAAGTGACAAAAACATGCATTTTAGGCTTATTATTAAGAAATATGTATTGTGCACAAGTAATACTCCAAATAAAGTTGAATTAAAATCTTGAGTTATCTGTCAGTAAATATGTTAATTTGAACTACACTAGTATGAAATAAATATCTTTTTACTAGGGAGGACACTATAAATGAATAAATAGATACTTTTAAACAGGGCCAGAGTGGGGCCTGTTTTCAGCTCAGGAGTTTAATGCCATATGTTTACTCAAATGTTTCAAAAGGAATATACCAAAAATAACAAATGACATATTAAACTTCTTATGTGACATTCATCAAACTTATGAATACCAACGGAACAAATTTAGAATAATAAAAATTAAAAAAGAACATAAAATGAAATGAAAATTCTTTTTAAAATGTTTCCAAAATGTTCTATTCCTGTCAGATCTAGACTGTCCTATTATAATAAAGGCAAAAATGGTAAAAATAAATAAAAAAAAATAATTATAATAAAATAAATAAATAAAAAGTCCAGTTTTTATGATTAGAATGTTATGTAAAGGTTGCAAAAACATTTCTTACAATTTTCTAGTACAATTTCCACTCTGTTTACATCAGAGTGCACGTGTCTTCGACGCAGCTTACAGTGTGTTACGTATTTAACCAGTTCACTAGTTCACACTTCCTCGGCGATTAATCAATAAAAGTGCTTGTTTGGCGGACTGTCCGGGGAACAGACAGGGAGCCCGGTGGACCCAGAGCCCTAGGGGATCTACCCCTAGGAGGCGAGGGTTGACTGATGCTCAGAGTCCAGCCTAATCCCCGCGTGCCCCCCGGGCGGAAGAGGCAGGTTATTGGAAGTAGCGGGAGAAAATAATAATTTTTTTTTCGGAGAGGACAGGGTGTCCCCGAGTGGTAAGCTGAAAGGTAGCGGTGGTGGAAAACTTAAAACTGGTGGGAAAACCGGGGAAAAATTTCTGGTTGTTTCGGCCTTTTTTCCCCAGTCTGACCCCGACTAGGGAAGGCGGTGAGACTGATTTTGCAGGGAGGGTGAGATCTTATGCTTTCGAGTTGCAAAATAAAAGTTTAGGCCCTAGGTTTCAATATTTTTTAAATATCACGCCTCCTCCAAAACACATGAACACACGCAGACAGACCAGAAGCTAACTAACATTGATGGAGGGTTAAATGCAGCGCTGTCAGATTACCTCGTGGCCACGTTCACACAGCAGCAGAATACAGTTAGTCCTGATCTCGCTCCCCTTGGGACATTGCAAAGGGATCTCATTGTAATAATACCACCCCTTAATCTGTAATTTTCTACCCAAGGCACTGTCATTTTGATTTCGCAAGCGACAACAGTGTCAAATGCCATGGCGAGAGTTTAAGCAGAACATGCTAACATAGCATTTTGAGCTGAAACTTCACAGACACATTCTGGGGACACCAGAGACTAATACTGCATATTGTAAAAAGGGGCATAATATGTCTCCTTTAACAGACAGGTAGGGCAGCTTATCATAGCCTCAGACCAGGGGATGTGAGCATACAAATATTTTATTGTCCTGCGCCTTCCACATAAATACATTTCTGTCATGACAACTCTCTGCATGGTAATGTACAGTCCATGACAATGTTAATGTTAATGTATTTAGTCTTGCTCTAACCCCCATAGCATACATGATCACCAAAATCTATACAGGTGGAGCTGGGGAAGGTGGAGGGTTTTTGAAGTGCAGCGAGCTCATTGGCTACCGATACAAAAGAGAGCCAATCAGCTGTGATATGTGATAAAGATATCATATTGAGTTACAGCTATTGGACTGCGCCATCTAGAGTTTCATGCCAGAACTTTGTATATAAATACATTTAGTCGAGTTAACTATTGGGATGACAAAGTTGAGTAATTTTTGGTCGGTTTTTCCAGTTTAGTTTGTCATAGTGTCTAGATGGTAGACTAAGAGTGTTTTCTCACCTGTCTCATTTGGTGCTTTTGTTTCTTGATAATATGCATTACAGCTGATAAGGTAGGGGACATTTTCTGTCAGGACATCTTGGTATGCTTTGAAATGTTGCATTGTGAAAGTGAACTCAAACTAAGAATAAAATGTAGCAATTGTAGCATTTCAAGTCGCTGTTTCGCAACAAAGTGAAATGTCTGAATATGTCGTTCAGACGCACTCAAATATAGACATATGCTGGTATCAATTGTTCATGTTGCAATTAATTGCTAATGCTTTTATCACGTTATACGGTATTATCACAATGTTGAAATTTAGTTGCAAAAAAGTGATGTCATAATACAGTTATAACAGGTTTATAAACATTTAAATACAATGCACAAAACATTTATAAAGTTAAAAATTTTACACAGATTAACGTGCAAAAGAAACTAAAAGACCAATAGGTATCACTTTACAGTAAGACATCATTAGTTAACCTTAGTTAATACATTAACATTATCAATGAACAAAAGCTACATTTGCTATAGAAGTCATTAATCTTTGTCTCTTTAAGGGTATTCTATAGTCTTGTTTGACTTAGTTTATGTTATGTTTATGTTAGCTCAAGTTCATAAAAAGCTGTTTATGAAACACAGTTTATAATTAATTTGATTTGAACGACGTGTTATAAACTATTTGAATTATAAAAGATTAATGAATGTTTAGAAGAATTTTTCATTGTGAGTTTATGTTAACTAATGCATATTCATTATCATTATATATCGCATTACCGAATACCAGCACGTCTACTCAAATGCAATAAATTCTATTATAATAGATAAATAGTTACTTATTTAAATAGATTTTCAATAGCATAATTTTGCATAACACAAAATATCATTTCTGATTTTTCTTTCTATTTTGGGATGAAATTTGAGCCAGCGTGTTTTTGTATTTGTGAAGTGAAGCAGCAGGTGTCTTAAAGCACCATTTGTACATTGGCCACCACAACACTCCCCATCTGAGCGGCCTGAAAATCCCAACCTCTTTGAAGAAAAGAGAAATGAGGGTGTGAGTGTGGGTGGAGGGGGAAGAATGAAAGTTTGAGTAAGATAACATGTTTGTATGACCTCTTACACACACACACACACACAAACCACAGAGACGCAATGTACGTAAATGCAGCTCAGCGACGCATATTAAAAGCTGTGTTTATTGCATGCGTGTGTGTGTGTGTTTGTGCGGGTGTGAATAGTCATGCGTGCGTAAGCTTGCATACTTAAAAAGAGCAGGATTGTGTGTGACACAACTCTCTGCATAATATTCACGAACGTGTTCAGAGGTTTGTGTGAGGATTTACAAATAGACAAACCTTGTTAATTCAGTTATGAACCCAGTCCAGGTCACATTTCACCACAAAACCAAAAGAAAAAAATACTGAATTAAATATTTTAGATATATTATTTAAATAGATGAATTGAAATCATTATGATTAAGGGTTAAATTAGGATTTGTAAATACATATTTGCTCGAGGAAAAAACAACTACATATATAAATACACAAATACACACAGATACAGCTTTTTAATAAACCTTTAAAAGTTTCTACTTTACTCTAGCTAATAAAAATATGTACTACAACTGTTTTGTAAACATTCCCATTTTAGTTATAAAACATTATTTCGGAATGTTCTGTTATGTTCTGTTAGAGGAACATTCCATTCTGTCATAAGAACATTACATCTTAATGTTCTTTCAACATTTAAAACACCTATTGTTTATATTTAACAAAAGTTTTTCTTGGTTATGTGAACATTAGAGGAACAATTTGTTTAATTACAAAACAGATTTTTATTGTAATACTGTATAAACCTTACTTCTTGATTATGTGATCAGCATTATGTTCCTTGTAGCTGATCCTTCCAATAATCAAATTATTTTCTAAGAATAATGTCGTCAAATTTGATGTCATTTTATTTTGTTAGTTCACTGGAACTGAAACAAGGAACACTGTTTCAGATTGTTCGGTTGCAGCTGTTCAACAGAGTGGGATTTGTACACGTAAACGTATATTAAAAATAAAATATGAATCTAAATGTAATGAGAATTTAACAAAATTGAGAATAATGGGAATTACAAAAGCAAGTAGAAAAGCAAAGCATTTTTATTATAGTGAGTAGAATTTTGAGGAAAATGTGCTTAACAGTCACGAAAATAATAACACAATTCTAAAAAATCTGAATGACTGTCATCTGCTGAACATATATATTTATGTAAAAATGAAACAACATACTTATTCTGACCTGTACCTATTAAAATATATAAAAGAACAAATGATGCATTTCATGCTTTTGTAAATGACTAAAAACAATTTGCATAATACAAAAGAGCTATTGTGGCAAAATTTTAAATGATAATAAAATGCACGCAGTGTGATTTTTAAATAGCCATCTAAAGATTCTTGTTTAAATATGAAGTGATTTTTGATATATAAGCTTTTGTTTCACTGAATGACATTTTAGTAGGTGTTGTCTGTAAACACCTATTTTTTCTTGGTTTGTATAAGAGGAACAATTTATTTTATCACATTGAAACGTTTGGAAACAGCAGTCTGTAATCTGTAATCATGGCAAAAATGCTTGATAGTCATTTTGTGTAGAAAAATGTGATTTAATGGCACACAATCTAATGTAGGAGGAAAAAACTAAAGCTGTTTGAAACACCTATCTTTGTCCTCGACCCACCTGCAGGTGTTTGTGTGTGTGTGTGTGTATGCGCTCCAGGTGTAGAGGGTTTAGCCACTGATCTGCAGAGCTGAGAGTTGCGAGGAGGGGGGCAAAGAATTGTGGGATGTTTTGGTTCCTGTTTCAGAGGCCTCTTAGCCTCATTGACGTCATTACCACCCACCTACTAGTACCTTCACTTCCTGTGTGTTTGAAAGCGCAGATGCCTCATGGTCCTGGCAGGAAGAAACACACACACACGCACTGAAAATGGTGGAAAACTGTGCTCACTTGCGTTCATCAAGCATATCTTGAGCACCGGAGGAAATCAGAGTGTGTGTGTGATGTCCCTGCTGGTCATTAGAGCAGCTTCCATGCTTCATCCTTTCACTTTTACTCCATTCATTCTTACAGCTACAGCAACCTATTAATTGCTTAACACATACACTTACATCAATTAATCAAGAGACAATAAATCATAATAAATCATTCAATTAAAGGGATAGTTCACCCAAAAAGTAACATTCTGCCATTGTTCCACACCTCTATGAGTCTTTCTTTTGTTTATTCCAATAGAAGATACTTTAAAAAAATACAGATAACCCCAAAAAAGTTTTGGTTCCCATTGACTTCCATGGTATTTTTTTTTTCATACAATGGGAACCAAAACTGCTTAGTTACCAATAACCTTTATAATTTCTTCCATTGCGTTCAAAATAAGAAAGAAAGGGATGCCATTTTGAATGAGAACATAAATGAAACAGGCCGATAATGACAGAGAAATGAACAGACCATAATCTATTATTTATTAGCATGGCTGCAGTTTATGTCTGTGGTCAGAAGTTAGCCAGACCTCATGGCAAAGGTGCCATCAATAAAAACAAATTTTCTCAATATATATATTTACATATGTTATCTAACCTATATTTTAGTTTGGTATGGGTTTAAATAAATATAAAGAGACAGTGTATTGTATGTTTTTACCAACACAGGCTCACGACCAATTCATACGTATTCGTACGAGGTGGAAAAATCGTGCTAATTCATACAAAATCGGGTTGGTTTTCATATTTTTAGAAATGTCCTTATGAAGGTAAAAAAAAAATATATATATG
>JAUMHE010000043.1:186208-197074 GCA_032359235.1 Enteromius mattozi
CTCTCTCTCTCTCTCTCTCTCTCTCTATATATATATATATATATATATATATATATGTTAATTAACTAATAAGCCCAAAGTGTGTATACTGTGTATATTTATTGTGTGTGTATATATATATATATATATACTAACACATGCATGTATATATTTAAGAAAAATATGTTAAGTTTGTTTTAAGTTTATACATTTATACATGTATTTTCTTTAATATATACATACAATTGTATGAATATAAATGCATATATGAATACATATACAATTATATATGTGGAAATACATAGACATAATTTTAAAATATATGCTTGTGTGTTTATACATAATAAATGTACACAGCATACACACATATATTATGTAAACAAAAACGTTTATTTTGAATGTGATTAATTGCGAATGAACATTTGACAGCACTATTATATTATATTATATTATATTGTATTATTTACTTATTTGATTCCTTACAAAACTTGGCAAATATGTATTTTATTATATACTACTTTATTTAATTTTATTATTTAATTCTTTTTTATAAATATAGTTTTATGTATATTCCAGTGATGATCATTTATATTATTATATTATATTATATTAGCATTTATTTATTTGTTTGTTTGTTTATAAAACTTGGCAAATATGCAATTCATTATGCAATTCAACTGATTTTGTTACCTTGGTTACGTATTTTAATATTTGTATCTCAAGGATCTGTTTATGACACTACTAATGTTTCCTGCTCGAAAAGGACCATAATGCTTGTAGTTTCAAAGTGCTTGGAAATACATTTCTTGTTGCTTCGATTTGAATGTGTTTGCAGGAAAAACTCATTCTTTGCCCCAATCTGTTCTGCATTTCTCTAAACCTCCTGGATGTTTTCTCACATTACAAATCCAGTCCAGATTTTCTGTTCTGCAGTCTCCGGAGCAGCAGTGCAGGTCTTAAAGCGTTGCACCCGGTTAGTATTTGAATTATGCCATTGACGTCAGCAGAGCTGTAAAGCTGACCGGCGTCCCTTCCCTAAAGTCATTTCTGGCCAAGAGCTCTCTATGGTGCATTGTGGAGGCTGTCAAACGGGTGTAAGATGAGTTGCAGACGTGAAGCAGAGAGAATAAAAGAAAGCAAACCAGAGAGGGAGTGTGTGGAAAGTGTTGTTTGCCGGTGATGCAGCAGCAGATGTAGGTTGAGATAAAAAACCACAGCTGTAGACAGTGAAAGTTAGACCCCTGAATAAGTGTTTCGTAGGAGCAATAAATGTCAAATAACCTACACAAGACCCTCTTGGCCCATAATGCAGATTGTGCGGCAAAACTACAAAAGGCCCACAGAGTCACACAAGGAATAAATTAATCAAAGTGTTTCTTATTTCCTAGTGCCAATATTGCACTGCACAAATAATGATATTTAAGATTAAAAAAAAATTAACTGTTAGCAGGACTCCAGCCTTTGTCCGGACAGCAGATAAACACGTCTGTCGTATTTGGCAACCTGACTGAATGCAGTTGACCTCAATGACACAGTGTTGATTCATGGAGCCGTTTGGCATTCTAGTCCTCCTGCCCACGTGCGAAGCCCAGACAAACAAAAACACACGAGTGGGACGGCGAGAGCCAACGAGCCATGCCAGAGAGCAAACATGTGTGTGATCCAGCCATCCATCAGCTCAGCCTCCACGCTCCCTCTGTTTGTGTGTGGGAAGCTGTCCCAGACTGCTTTATTATTTTTGGATATGTAATTTGGATCAAAACAACACTGACAAAAACATGATAGCAGTAACATTCCGCAATATGGGTCAATGATGTGACAATCACAGAATTACGCCAAAACACAGAATGTGATTCAGACATAAAGCACAATGACTTAAACACTTCTTTCAATTTCTCTATTGGGCATGTATAGTCATAAAGAGTAATGCAACTGTCCTGGGGATGGGGGGGGGGGGGTGGCAACACTTTATTTGAGGGAGCACTATTAACTAGTTGCTTATTAGCATTCATA
The DNA here is from genome assembly GCA_032359235.1 of Enteromius mattozi. Classification (NCBI taxonomy): domain Eukaryota; kingdom Metazoa; phylum Chordata; class Actinopteri; order Cypriniformes; family Cyprinidae; genus Enteromius; species Enteromius mattozi. Next base: position 188,201 of record JAUMHE010000043.1, read on the forward strand.
TTACTAGAGTTTTGGTTGTTTATTAGTACTTATAAAGCACATAGACCTATTAATCCCTTATTGTGCATAAGCCTGTTTTAGATCCCTTAATCCATCCCATACCTAAACTTAACAACTGCTGTACCTTTATTAATATTTGAGAAACCTTTGTCCACCAAAACAAAGTAGTACAACTAACATTCAGAAAATTACAGAAAACAAAATAAATTAGAATTATTATGCCTCAAATAATATATAATATAGATATCACATGAAAAACTTAAAATTAACAACTAACATTCAGGAAATTGCAAAAAAATGGCATTGACGGCTTACTGAAATAAGTTGAAGCTGAAGTACTAAAATTTGATCATTTGACCAACAGATAATTTGACCTATTTAGGAAAAGACAAGGTTCAATCAGGTTGTGAATTTAATATTAGTATTTTCCATGACATTAATGATATTTTTGAATAATAATTGAAGGTAAACTACTTTCGTTGTTGTAACTAAATGAAACTTTTATTTTTGCTTAAACAATAATGCTCTGTTATTTAAACAACATCTAACAAAATCTGCTGTGGGTTATGAATGATGTCTCAAGTAGTGTGGCTTTTATTTGATAACTCTCTTTTTGTGCAATCTGCCATTTTAGCATTTAAGGCGTTAATATGAATGAAAAATCCCATAGATGTACACTGAAAGAAGTACCCGGGTCATAGACTTTTTACTCGAACTAGTAAGCAACCAGCCAGATCTGCACAGACACTGTGTGGCATTAAGGCGAGAGTTTTACATGTTCAAGCACCATTCACATTTTCTTCAGCAATGCTGAGTTTTCCTTACGAACATCCCATCATTCACAAAATGATTCAGGGCACATGGTCTGTCAGCGAATGCTTTGATAAGGCGTTTTACCAGCATCAGCCTGTCCACTCGCGTCTGAATCACACATCTGTCCGTCGTGAGTTCACAGCTTTATGAGTCACATTCAGCAGACCGCTCGAAACGAGAAGCTCTTCGCCTCTTTATGAGCGAAATCAGGAAGACCTGGCCCATATATCAGCGTTTCGGCCCAGGAGCAGAGCTCACAGAGAGGACCAGTGTGCCCCGGCGAGGGCAGGAGGGGCCGCCCTCACAGAGCTGGTTTTGTGGGATGGAGAGGATGCTGGGTAAGTTTACACTACGGTCTTTTATGAGGAGAGTCGTACGGTAGGCCGATCAAACAGAAAGTCAGGCACTCTGTAGACCGTAGCAAGGAAGGTTTGACTTCTTAAAGGTCACTGGTAAAGAGTCTCACCGTGATGATGTACGTCACAGGGCTGGGCAACAGGGAAATTGTGAAACACCTCATGACATTTACTTTGAGTCTAATAATTGTATCAGATGTGCGTGTTCAGTACTGAAAATGTGCCGTGTCAGAATGAGCATGTCTAAATCCGGAAAATCTTTATTGTACTCAGAGTTTGATTTGTGTTGCTGACATTATATTTTCATCATTGTGAAAGAGATAAAGCAGAGGTTGATATAAGTGACGGTTATGCATGCCACAGTTGTTGACCTTGAACAGTTTTTGTTTTCCTTTTGAAAGGTGTTAGGGTTGTCAATTCAGGATTTGCATGGTGGTTTTTGCGTGTTGTTAAAGGTGAGATGCATCCTGTTTTTGTAGGAAACCATGATGTTGTCATGATTTTATCTTCTGCTGTACCTGTAGTATTTGAACTGTTGAACTTTACTATACTGTAAAAACAAATCTGTAGTTTTTACAAAATACCTTTGGCTGCTGTGGTTGCCGGATTAATATAAAAACAAAACAAAACAACAGAAAAACTGTAAACAGATTTACGGCCAAATACTGTAGATTTTACAATATAAAACACCATCATGATAACTCACGTGATATTTAAATAATGCAATAAACATTTATTTTGTTTGACACTACAATGAAAAAAATCACACTTTTCACAAACTCCAACAACAACAAAAACAAAATAGTGTTTGAATTAAAAACACAAAATCTTTGAAGAACAACTATAAACCATTATATATGGTAATAATAATACTAATACAATATTTGTTTAAGCTTATATTAAGTGCATGTAAACAGGGCTGAAAACCTTTTAGCCCGTCTGCCATGCAGTAAATATTTTGAGCCATTAAGCGATATGTGTATTATTATTTTAGTAAAAAATCAGGCAGAACAAGTTGGGAAAATACAAGACAACAAATATTTATTTATTTGTTAGTTTGCTCGTTTTAAATGATTTTGATATGATATCAAATTATAAATAATACCATGGAACTGTATACTTTATAATAATACTAATTTATATTATTATTATTATTAAATAATTATATATAGATAGATAGATTATTTTACTATTTACTATATATTAACATTATGATTAATATTCAAATCAGGGGTCATTTAAAGTTTGTGTATATATAAAGTGTTGGATGAGTTGTCAGTTGTCAGAACAGATTGTCATGATGATTTTTTTCTCTGATGTTGAAGGTGAGATGCATCCTGTTTTGATAGGGTGTGAAGCTTGAATCTGCTGCTTGAACTGTTAAACTTCATCACCTTTATCCTGCATCACATAAACAACAGAAAACACAATCTGCATCAAGAGAACAAATCACAATCAGATTGACAGCAGGTTTAAAGCAGAGTACTCCAAAATAGTGTGTTTTGGAGGTTGTTATAGGGCATAACTATTCACTAATTTTAAAATAATGAAATCAATTATACTAACTAGTATATATTAGTACTATTATTATTAATATTCAAATATGGGGTCAGTATTTTTTTTTTTTGCAATGCTGCATTTATTTGATTAAAAATACAGTGAAAAAAAGGTTACTATTGCTTGAAGTGACATCACTTTTATCTTTTCTTTGACAGATAAGCTGTTTTATATATATAATAGTGTGTATATAATTATTTATTTTTTCACAGATGTCAAAATTGCTACTTTCAATCTTCTGCTTGCACTGGAACGGTCCAGCCCATAATTTTAAGCGTCACTAGTTGTCAGTGGCACATGCTTGGCTTCATTTAGGCCCCTGGTGAAAGTTGCCCACTCATTGTTCTCTCTTAAGCTCCCGTGGTGATGACATATTGATGCTGTTATTCATGTGTATTTGTGCCAGGCTTCAGATCTACACACGCCGTTTAAATGGACTCCATATGTGAAACATCTTGAGCGCAGGAGGTTTCTCTCAAGTGACCTTATTCATCAGGAGTAATGCACTGTATATCCCTCACAGACGTCAACGGGGTTAATGCAAACCCTTCACTCGCTTTTACAGCGCTTACGCACATGGCATCCGGAGCTCCTTGTTGGATGTGGTCACTTTATTTGTAGATGCTCGCTGGAACGCAGTGATTAACTCATCAGCGATACACTAGGGATCAGATTTACTGAAGCGCTAGCATTCATGCTAACTGATGCATCTGCCACATGAGCAATCATAGGAGCATGATGAATACCGCAGTAATTAATTGGCTGTCTTAGTCAGTCCACAGCAGAAAACCGCACTTGCTTCATGTTTAAAATCAGGCCTTTTTTCTTGATAAATGTTTGGATTGTTCAGTCTGCTCCTCATCAGATGGTTGCTTTAATGTCTTTAAATGACAGTGGTTTGCCTTAAGATATTATTGTGATTTAAAACAGTAAAATGTTGGGACAATGTGAGGCAAGAGCGATACTCTTGTTCCTGACTGTGTCACAGAGTGCAGTTCATAATGCAACTTAAAGACATTTTGCACTGTCAGCATTATCAGAGTTTTTTAACAGTTGTAAAACAACAACTACACATTACAAGGAAGTGCACAGGGCCAAGAAATAAGCATTACATTTCCTGTTTCTGTACTGTGTAATGAGAGGAAATAAACATTATACATGTTGTAATGAGACTCGTGTGATAAAATAATTACACTGCTATGCAAAACTTTGAGGTGCTTTTTTTTTAATATAATTTTTTTAAATATAATTTTGAAAATATAATTTATTCCTGTGATGCACAGCTGAATTTTCAGCATCATTACTTCAGTGTCACGTGATCCTTCAGTAATCATTCTAATATGCTGATTTAAGGTGCTATCCATGTAAAAAAAAAAAATAGTTGGGCTTCTTCATATTTTTGTGGAAAACATAATTTTTTACAATTATTCCTTGATTAATATAAAGTTCATAATAACTATTTTCAAACCTTATAAATGTCTTTACTGTTATTTAATGCAGCAATTTAGTAAAAGTACACTGACAATAGAATTTAATGTGCACTTTGAAATTGCTAGTTAATTTCACAAATATTAAAAGTTAAATGAAACCTTACATTTGTAAATAAAAAAGGCCAAAATATTAGTTTCTTATAAAGCGTACTGCAATAATATTTGCTTTAACTTAAAAAATAGTGTATTAGTAATTTCTATAAAAATAAATAAATAAAATATTTCTGTAAGGGGTAGGTTTAGTAGAGTGGGTTAGGTGTGATCATTCGTATGAACTATCTAGTAAAATATGTACGAATTACCGTGAAAAAAAAAAAAATACATTGCATTTTAATAAACGCGCATTTTGATTGGTAATGATGCAACACGACACTGTCGTTATTTCTATTTCTAAACGACGTATAGGGACGTTTTTTGTTGGAGGACCAGCTTACTAACTGATAGAGGTGGTAGGAGTAGCTACTGAAGTATTCTACTTAAGTAAAAGTACTATTACGCTAATTAAATTTTACAAAACAGGATATAAATCTCAAAGTAGTTTCTAAATTACATTACTGACTATAATTTTTCCTCATGTAACTTGCAATCAGAAACAGACCACAATTTAATGATAATGTATTTGTGCGCTTGTATACAGTATGTATCTGACCTGAGATTTCACACTGTGATTGTAGTTGTGTAATAAAGATCTGTGAGTAGATTTTGAACTGGAATCCAGATGAACTTGTCAGTGCAACATGCCTTTAAGTCAACAAATGTTCATTTAGACAACACATCAATCTTTCTTCATGCAGAGTTTTGTGAAATCTATAGCTGCAGCCTGAAGGCAGACTCCAGCCTGAGCGACGCACAGAAATCTGCTCCATGATTTAGCGGCGTCTCAACCTCAGGGGAAGTGGTTTACTCTGCTTGGCTCCTGTTGAGCTTTGTCTGAACGCCAGCCAGCAAGGGGAGTAAAGTTTGCCTCTCGGGTTACTCCTGCAAACACAGCCCTGGCTTTGATTTCGTGCCTCCTTCTCTTTAGCCCTATCGGGGATCAAATGGAGGTGGTGGGGGGTTCTGTGAGTTGTGATCTCTCAATAAATATAAATGCTGATACCACCTTGGAAAAGCCTTGTGTCTACTGAAAGATCAAAGTTAATGGTCAGTGTGAGGGTGGTGGAGTCATTCAAACCGACGGATGCATTGCAGAGCCTTTCTGCAGGATTTGTAGTGGTGTGATTCATTCCTCTCGGCTTTAGGCCTTTTCCATGTTGTCTTGTCAACTCTTTATCTTTATTGTCACTAGTATGCTGTAAAATTGTAAAATACCATAATGCAATTCTATAATTCGCATTACTCTAGTGCTAAAAAAAATAGTTGAATGTTTAATATTTGCTATTTATTACATTGTTCAATTATATTGTTAAATTGTATATATTGTACATATATTGTACATATATATATATATATATATATATAGTTGGTTGTTAGTTGGTGTTAGTTATGTAAACATAATTGTATTGAAGTATGTTTACAACTTTAAAAAAAAAAAAAAAAATTTATATACATACACTTCCCTTAATGCAATTCTATAATTCGCATTACTCTAGTGCTAAAAGTGGTAGTTCTTTTAATATATGCTATTTATATATATATATATATATATAAATAGGTATAGGTATGCAAACCTAATTTTATAAATGTATATTTACAAATTTACTAAATTTTATTAAAGTATAAAGTATTTACAACCTCATTTTTTATTTCATAATGCTAAAGATAGTATTTGAATATACGTATTATTTATTATATTATTTAAATAATATTTTATTGTCATTTAGTTTATTAATAATAATATATTTATATTTACAATTAATATATTACATTTAAAATTCCAAATAATATTGTGTTTTGAATTGTGTTGTAGGGGGAAAAAATATAGGTATATATAAATATATATATATAAATTGTGTTTTATTGAGGGGGGGGTAAATATATATATATATATATATATATATATATATATATATATATATATGCGTGTGTGTATGTTTTTCTTACACTAGGTCATAAAAATCTAATGAGAATGAGCATTGAAAAGCTTTCCAGAAATAAAAACTCAAACCACAGATTATGATAATGAATTATTAACAATTTGTCAAATGCATTGCGGTCCTAAAAATAGGCTTCATTTTCTTGTTGTTTTGGGTTTAATTATGGCCTTAATGTGTGTTTTGATGAGCTTCATCCATCAAGTTCATTTACTAAAAAGATAATTGGCCGTTAATCATTCTCTCCCCAATTTGGTTTCAATAAACTACATTTTTGGTCAACAGAAGAGGAGAGAAATAGGGAATGAGTTTTGGAGTCCCTCCCACTAAGCTCCCCTGGGTCTGAGGCTCATTGACACATCAGCACAGAGAGAGAGAGCGAGAGAGACTGGCAGACAGACTGCACAGTAGGTGAGTTTGGAGACCGAGCCGGTGACACAATGGAAAGGACTATGAAGCAAACAGTGAGCTATTAATCCAGCTCGTATCAGTGCAAAATGACTACATCAGCAGCTCTCAGCCCACCATGAAAGATCACTGCTCCTCAATCTGCACCGCTCCCGTCGGACCACCTTTTCTGGCCATGCAGCAGAGGCTGGATCCTGAATACATATCCGTGTGTCTCTTACCAGATGAATCCTACCAGAAGCTGGCCGTGGAGACCATGGAGGAGCTAGACTGGTGTCTGGACCAACTGGAGACCATCCAGACGTACCGCTCCGTCAGTGACATGGCCTCCAACAAGGTGAGCCGGCAGCTCGTCTGCTCTCACTTTACCTCAGCACTGCTGGAAACAGCGGGGCATCTTTGTGCATGTTTTCAGAGATTTTCACATTTCATAAAAGTTCTGTATCGGCACTGATGGTTCCATTTAGAACTGTCACCATCCATGGAATCTCTCCATTGCAGAAAAAAATGTTCTTTAGATGTTCTTCACAGTAATTAAAATGGTTCTTTTAGAAATGTTCATTGAGAGGTGTTCTGTATGGCATTGCTGTAAAACATCTTCTTTGGAACTTTTATGTTTTATAAACATACTGCAAAATTTGTTTGTTTGAGATTTTTCAGTTTGTGTATTTTTTATCGCTTTTGACATTCATGTGTTATTTCAATGCCTAGTAAGTCAATGTTTTGTTGAAATACCAATGAGATGCAATAAGCATGATATGACACTCTATTTTGGCATTTTACAAACACTAATTAAAAATGTAAATTCTGTGATCATTCACAGAAAGCTGTAGTTAACAAGTGTTACCAGAAATTTACAGTATACAGGTTTGTGTAATGAGTGTGAGTAAATTATGACTGAATTTTTCCTAAACTAAACTAACACATTAAGTCTGTTTTGTCTGATATTCTGAGTTATTGGATGCTTCTCTTAGACAATGTCTGAACATTTTAGTCATGCTTTTACGATAGTCTGCTGGTATTGTTTAGTCACAGCTCTCAAATGCAGTTATGAATGGTGGATTTTTGAGTACTGATGCATGAATACAGTATGTGGTTGTTCGTGTAGAACAGTGTCTATGAGGTTTATACTGCAAACGTCATTAATGATGAGCTGTTGATGTGAGATCTACAGATATAGCCACATTTATATATCAACAGGAAAGCATGCAATGAAAACTCGACCGATTGCCTGATTATTGCCCAGAGAAATACAGACGAAACATTAAATAGAATATCTTAGTTCCAGTTTGTTGTCTTGGTGAAAGGCAGTTGGCCCAAGCAATTATTTGATCTTTTTTTAGCATATTTTCTCTCTCACAAGAGTTAAACTCTGTATATGTGGGTGGTTATGGATTCGGTGGATTTACTGGAATCGTTGTGTTGAAATGAAACTGTTGAAACACTCATTACTTAGAGTGAAAAACTAAATGATTAAACTTTTTTTTCAGGCAGGCATTATTTGAGTACCTGTGCTGGCACTGGCCTCTTTTTCAGCTGTGACCTCATTGCTTTGTTTACCCTGATACCTAATCAGATGTAGATAAAGAAAATGGAGTAACAGAGGACACACGTTACCTCACTGGCATCCAACCGTTATGCTGCATTTTATCATGTAATGCAATTATTAATTATATTTCACATTGTAGAATTATAGCCGTAGCATAATGATATTTACAAAATTATAATAAGTGGTATTATTTAATATGTGAAATGTTTTTTTGAAGGTGTAAATAAAAAAGAATATTAGAGTATGCTTTACAGACATCTATTTCACAGTTGCACATTTTATTTCTTATTACTTGCCATTTCTTTGTAATTATTAGTGGAATTTACTATATTAAACTATACACCAATTTTAATAAGGTATATATGATATATAGGCTACAGTTATTTTTAAATATGAGATAAAGGAGAAAAGTAAAAAAAGAATGATTTTATTTTGGGGCCTGCTACTTTTTTCTCATTTTTAAAAATCACTTAGGTACAATATAAAACTGATATATATATTTCATAATATACAGAATAAAATATTTTACCAAATTTAATTATATTATTATAAATAGGCAAAATATTTACAAAATTATTTCTATTCATTATATGTATATATATATATATATATATATATATATACAGTACAGGCCAAAAGTTTGGACACACCTTCTCATTCAATGTGTT
>JAUMHE010000043.1:219245-234180 GCA_032359235.1 Enteromius mattozi
CATTTTTCATCTTTTCATAATATTATAAAATGTTTTTACTGACACTTTGATCAATTAATAAAATATACAAATATGCATATTCATTTCAAAAAATTTAATAAATCTTACTGACCCCAAAGTTTTGAATGATACTGTATTATGTTACTTTTAGGGTGGTATCATTTCATACTTTTTTATGCTGTGATGCCTTGTACACTTGTACTATTTAAAATGTGTATGTATATGTTTTTTACAAATGTGTACAAAGCTATTTAGACAAAATAGCATTGATATTGGCCTTAACAGTAATGAATTTTAATATTTATTCAGCATCCCTACAGGTTTGTACATTTATGAATATTACAGGCACTATTATCTATAGCAGCTCACATTGCATTTAAGTTAGACAAGCCCCTATTGCTATTACCTTGTTGTACTCTTCAAGTTAAAGAAACACTATAATGCATTTACTGTGTGCTTTATGTATAATGCAGAACTGTGCTTCTGCAGTTTTATTTAACTTTTTAATATCACATACCAGTAGTGGCCAGCTTTGCCAGTCCTAATATTAAGAAACAGTAAACACAAGCAACAGTATGTGTTGTTGGTTTGGTTTGAAGCATTAGGTGGCATCACAGGGAGTATTTATTTATTGGTTAATAGTACTGATCTGTGACTCGCTCTCTGACCAGGTCTGTTCTTTCTCCTTTTTTGCTGATCTCAGAGGCGAAGTCCAGTAAGTATGGATCTTGTTAATGTATTACAAAACTGTGTTGCGTACGATGCAGAGCTCTGATGCTGCTGTCGCATGCCTGAGCCTGAGCTTCTTTGACCCCTTCATTGTAATGATGCTTCATGCTGTGTTCCTGCTGAACTGACAGCTTGATACCCTCGTGGATCAATTGGAGTGAATCATTAGATTCTTGATATCATCTGCAGCTTCAGCATGTTGGATGTGAATGTTCCAGAGTTGGCACCTGGACTCTGTTTTCCATTAGCTGAAGATGTTTGTCACTCATCATTTGTAATAAGTGGAACTAATGGAAAACAATGACCAGGTGCCAAATAATACCCTCTGCCTGTTAACTGTTAGATGTTTAGTTTTATTATGTGTTGTACTGTTTATGACTCTTTCATGTTAGGGTTAGGCACTATTTTGGTCATTACAAGATTTTTTTAGTGCTGTCAAAAGCCAAGCGTTTGTGTGCTGTTTATATTTATTATATATACTGTATACATTTAAAAAATATTTACATGAATGTATTTATATTCATATAATTTATATTTTATATATATATATATATATATATATATATATACTAAACATATAAACATAACATTTTTCTAAAAAAAAAAAAAAATTATATATATATATAGACTGGAGTAAACCTGCTTAAAATTTAGCTTTGATCACAAGAATAAATTACATTTAAAAAAATACATTAAAATTAGTGCTGTCAAAAAATTAGGCCTAATCGTGATTAATCACATCCAAAATACAACTTTAAATAATATATGTGTGTACTGGGTATATTTATTATGTATGTTTAAACACACACATGTATGTTTATATTTAAGGAAAAAATGTTGTTTATATATTAAATATACTTATTTATAATATACATTATATGAATATGAATGTAGACATGTAAACACATGAAAATATTTTCAAAATACATACTGTATGTGTGTATATTTATTTACATACTAAATATACACAGAACACACACATATAATATGTCAACAAAAATTTATTTTGGATGTAATCAATCACAATTAATCATTTGACAGCATTATTTAGAATAGAAAACAGTTCCTTTGTAATAACATTTTACAATTTACAATTTGTACTGTATTTTTGATCAAATAAATTCAGCTTTGATGAACGTAAGGGACTAAAACATAAAGAAAATCTTACCGAACATTTGTACGGTAGTCTGTGAAATCTTCACAGGCGTGCAGTTTTGGCACGTTTTATAGCGATGTTTTGACATTCACACATGCAGTCAGGTTTCTATCCGCTTGTGACAGTAAATATTAATGTTTTTATAGTATCTGTGGTTTTTGAAATGTATTTGTTATTGGCATTATCTTCTTTTATGACCTTTGTTACAGTGCCCGATGAAGCGAAACCTGTCGAGTGAGTGTATTTTTGGAAATATTGACTTTCTGTGTGTTGTCATATCAGTCCAGTTTGTACAGTAGTCAATTTAATTTTACATATTCCAGATGAGGAGATTGCCAGACCACGACGATCTACTCCGACACCCACGACAACTCCAGGACCTGGTTCAGACCCGCCCAGGTTAGTACACCGTCACAAGCCCTTGTGGAAATGTTTGTGCTTCTGCTCACTATTGAATTATTAATCTTAAATTGAATAACATTACTAAATTTCATTGCCTAAATACCCTTGGGATGTTTTGACCTTGTATTTTCCATTTGTCTCATAAAAAGAGAAAACACAACAGCGTTCTTCGGCCCACCGTTTGAAACCAATTTTGAAGCACACAACTCAGAAGGTAAAGCAGTATTTCTCAATAACCTAACATTGATGAGTACAATGATTTGTCAAAATAAATGTGGTTTACAAGTTTAAACCTTAAGCAGTTTTAGAAGAAATTTGCAAATGAAATGTAATTTAAGGAATTGTCCTTCTGTTTCATGCACTGATGTGATTTGTAAGTCACTTAAGGGAGATGCTGATGGGTATTTCATTCATGAATGTTAATGACAGTGTTCCCGGTTGAGCCGGAGCTCTGGTGTCAGTCCACTTCTCTCTCCACGTGTGTTCTCAGCAGATCTCTGCCCACTGGAGGTACTGCATGTCAAATGTCTTTTGAAGCTTAAAACTGCCCCAGTGAAGGCACCAATAAAACACACAATGGTGACAAATAGTTCCTAATGAATGCTACAAAGCATCACATTTCACTGCTTACTGCAGAGTGTGACTGGATCTATAAGGTTAACCAGAAAAAATCTCATTTATTAGCACCATGACACTTTGAACGGCTCAAACGAAAAAAATCCACTTTTGTTCATAATTACTGATTTTATGAATTGATTAGCAATGTAAGCTGATATGCAAGGATACTAGGCACATGTCTCCTTTTAAAGTAATGTTATTTAAATTTCCTTTTTAAATTAAGTTTACATTTTTGGTCATTTTGTTGCGCTTTTGTAATTTTTATTAGTTTTGTTTTACAAAAATACTTCCAAATTGTTTTAATTCATTTTTATTTTAGTTTCAATTTTAGCTTTATTTCAGTTTGTAATTGTTAGATGTTAGATGCTAGATTCTTCTTTTTTAACATGCCCTGTTATCTCTCCTTTCAGCTCCACCTCCACTTCCTCCAAAGAACATTCCTGTCACTCCACCTGGACGCAGTTCTAGCTCTGTAGCGTCCTCCGGTATGGGCTGACACTTCCATTTTAGCATCCAAAAACACATAGTTTGAATCTCCTGAAAGAACAGCGTTCCTGACAGAAGTGTCTTAATACAGAATACTTGTTCTCAGCTCCATGTTTGTGGTATTGATACGTTCATTATATTCTTTATATTCTGTGCAGTGGGAAGATGTTTGCCACTTTAAAGTGAATTCTAGGAACATTTGTATCTTTATAGGAGCATCTTTCCCTAACCTTATTATTGAATTTATGCATAGCTCATATTTTATGTTGAATTCCTAAATGTAGTCAATATATTCAGCTAGAATAATTATATCACCAATCAAATGAAATCTAATTCTAAATCAGATACATTTTTTTATCTTCAAAGATTGCATAGAAGCAATTTAGATGTATTCACACTTCAATTACAATTGTATACTATATGAGAATAACATTTTTAAATACTTTAGATATTGAAATATTGAAAAAGAATAAATGAATATAAATATTTGGGGGGGGGAGGCAAGCTTTGCCCCAATGTATTGAATTTTGGAATCATTCAACTAGACTACATAGGGTGTACAAACATGTTTTTGTAAGTGACATAATCAATAATGTCAGCTTTTGAAACAGCAAGATAACAAATATTGTGCACCCCTAGTTTATTTGACAGCTTGTTTTAATTCTTTCTGAATAGGTTATTATAGTGTGGTTCCTAGCGTCAGAGGAGATGGATCAGCTTCGGCCTGTCAGGATGCCCCATTATCTGACCCATCTGGAAGGGCCTCTATGCCTGACTTGGACAGTGTTTTTGGGCCTGTGGAGACGCCCAGGTCTGGGTCAGATGTGGTGCAGTGCAGCTGGGTGAGCTTCAGTGAAGGCTCTCCCGCCAGACCCCCTCCCCCAGACGAACCCGCCCCTTCTCCGCCTCTGTCCTCTTCCCCTGCGGACTCACCCCCGACCTCGCCCCTCAACCTGCCACCTCCTGCCTCGCCCCCTCCCCCCCTCCACTCCATCCCACCCCCAGATTCACCTCCACCACCGCCGCCCTCAGACTCTCCTCTGAGTCCTCCAGACCTCCCCTGCTGCTTTCAGCTCCCAGAGTCTGAGCTCGCCCAAGAGTCGCCCGTGACCCCTGCCAGCCCCGGACTGCCCTTCCTGCCAGCAGACCACCCCCCACATGGAGCCATACCTTCCCCTCTTGCCTTGAGAGATGACAGCAGGAGAACCCCTGACCTGGTGGGCATGAGGGACGAGATTTCTGTGTTTGGCACATCACCCAAAGACCTCACAGCAGGAAGCTTCAGAGGAACCCCACCTCCACTGCCACCTCCCACTTACAGGAGTGTGGTGGGCTCCCCGGGGCCCGGCAGTGGTAAGTTAGCAACTGTAACTTAAAGCAACACTCCACTATTTTTGAAAATAAGCTCATTTTCATTTTCTTAGTACATAGTGTAACTATAGAAGATGCAAGTTTTATGTAGAAAATTTTTTTAAAAAATTTTGGCCATTTTTCTGTGTGATGCTAATGGTCTAATGGGAGTTGGAAAATTAGCTATTTTCAAAAATAGTGGAGTGTTCCTTTAAAGGCATAGCTCATCTAAAAAAGACAATTCCGTCATCATTCACTCACCCTGGAGTTGTTCCAAGGCTGTATGAATTTCTTTTGTTGATCATAAAAGAAGATATTTTGCAGAATGCACATAACCAAACTGTAGTTGGTCCCTAATGACTTCCATAGTATGGAAAAACATAATATGGAAGTTAATGGACACCAGAAATGTTTGTTATAAAACCTTGCTCAGGAGCAGGATTAGCACTAACAATAACTTTAGTGTTGACCCTGCATTGTGTTGCTGAACTTGTACAGTGTGAAACAATGCAGTGTTACAGTAGAAGATTAGCAACTGACATACAAATGTTTTGTGTAAGTTTAAATAAAACTATGAATGCTGTCTTACTGGCTAGCACACTCAAATTTCACAATTTACCTTGTCTAAAATATTTAAGTAGTGCAAACAGCATGCTGAAGGACAACTAGATACTGTAGCCACATTTTTAATTTATGGCCATGTTTTATTAATTAATTCCCTTGTTTTAGTTAAATCGTGATCACATTTTACTGATTCTTTCACTTGTTTAAATTTACTTATGTCTTAGCCACAATTTAATTACAACAGAAGCACTTATGAAGTTGTGGGAACATATGAGAACAGTTACAAGAAACAGTATTATTACTATTTTAATTCATTCAACTGAATTTGTCAATTAACAATTCCACACAGTCTTTAAATCTTGAAGGATCTATGGGCCTTTAGTTCTTATTTTCTATTGGGTTTAAGTCAGGTGATTGTCTGGGCCGTTCTAGCAGCTTTATTTTCTTTCTCTGAAACCATTTGAGAGATTCCTTGGCTGTGTTTGGGATTATTGTCTTGCTGAAATGTCCACCTTGTTTCATCTTCATCATCCTGGTACTTTAGGTGTCGGGACTGAACCAGCTAATATTAATTTCCACTGATGAGGGACAGGACGAGGAAGGCTTTCCATGCCTTTTTGCACCTCCCTTTCTTCATGTGTTCAATCATTTTTCCCTGTGTCATTCCTTTTTATTAAAGACAACTTAATTTCTGAACTTATTTGTTTTGTTTCATTGTTATGCATGGATTACTTGGGTTGTTACCACATCTTGTGAAAATTTCAAGTCAGCAGCACCTTATATATATATATTACTGCGAAAAATGGTGGCATGTTCAATACTTACTTAGTTGTATATATACATATGCAACCATTTATACCAATAAAAATGTTTTTATGGGTTGAATGACTCTTTAAGGTAATAATTGCAAATAAAGCAGTTTACAATGTCATAATCATCTGAGTTTATGTTCTCAGGGCCATCCTCTCCCGCACGTGCTGGCACTCCCCTGTCTGCTGGGAGTCCGATCCCACCTCTACCACCAAGACCATCATCACGACCAAAACTACCACCTGGAAAACCAAACCTAGCAGATCTGGTATGACTGCATCAGTTGACTTTCTCCATTGCTGTGAAACATCTGTGAAACACACAAGGAATGCTTTTTGTGTTTGTTTTTAAGGTTATAAGGCTATATTGTGCAAAAACCAATAACTCCATTTTTTTATTTATTTTTTTTTCAGAAATCACATTTACTCATTCCAAGTACTATCAATCAAACTTCAGTTGGGTTGTTTTGATTAAATGATACCAACTTAGGATGTTTTTTGACATATCAAACATTTTATAGCAAAAACCGATAACTCCACATTTCACATTTTAAAATTAAAAAACACACTTGTTTAATCTTTATCTCCTCATGACAATGTCAATGCCTTAAAAAAGGTTGTTTTTGTGAACATAGACTGTATGGATGTGATTAAACGCAAACACAGCTTTATACCATTGTAACACGCTGCTTTTGCAAGGTTCTGTGAAAATGTTTTAGCTTTTATTTTCTGTTTATGCCCTGAACAAGATATCTCCGGTCCATTAAGTTCGTCGAAATTATACATTTTTGATCACTTTTAGTCAGCTTTGATGAAACTCCTCTCAGCTATTTTTCATTGTGAAAGTAACAAGCCTGGAAACTCGCTAAAATGGACTTATCGGCTTAAGATAGCTTGTTGGCTTCTGCAGTAAAACGTGAACTTGTAATGCTTTGAAAATGGACAATACTGGCTTTTTTGACAAAAAGTGTTTAGTGTTCAGATCACGCTATATGTGGAGAATAATGCATGGCAATCAGCTCATTTTTGTTAAGTGGCATTTATCATCGTTGCAAATGAACTCTTCATTTGCTTTCAGTAATCTGAAGATGCAAACGTTAAATAATTAAGTTACCCCAATGATTTTTGATTATCTACTGTATGTGTGCGCTCTATACCCACGTGAATGCTGGATCCAGTAAAACACTGATTACTGGAGTTCAAATTGGGCTTCTGAGAACAGTCTTAAAAATGAAGGTTCCAAAAGAGGACTTTCACAGAGATGCCATAGTATAGGGTTTCTCAAATCTTACCCTGGAGGTCCAATGCACTGTAGAGTTTAGCTCTAACCCTAATCAAACACTCTGCAGTGCATTGGACCTCCAGGGTAAGATTTGAGAAACCCTGCCATACTAGAAGAACCAGTTTTGCTTCCCCAGTGAATAGTTCTTAAAAGAACAATTTTTTCTTAGTGTGAAGAACGTTTGTGAACCTTAAGTCGCTGGGGTATATTTACAATACATTGTATGGGTCAAAATAATCTTTTATGCCAAAAATCATTAGCATATTAAGTAGAGATCATGTTGCATGAAGATATTTTGTAAATATCCAACGGTAAACGGTAAATATATTAAAACTTTATTTTTGTTAGTAATATGCATTGCTATGAACTTTATTTGGACAGTTTTAAAGGTGATTTTCTTAATATTTAGATTTTTTTGCACCCTCAGATTCCAGATATTCTAATGGTTGAATCTCTGATAAATATTGTCCTAATAAACCACACATCAGTGGAAAGCTTATTTATTCAGCTTTCAGATGATATACAAATCTCTATTTCGAAAAATTGACACTTATAACTGATTTTGTGTACCTGGGTCATATTTTAATAAACAAAAAAAAATGTTTTTCCACTGCAAAGAACCTTTTGTGGAATGAAAGGTTTCCTTGGATGGTAAATGTTCTTTATACATCCACTGATGCCAATAAAGAACCTGGTTCAGGCTGTTCTGTTTCTCCTCAGGCCCGACCCTTCAGCCCCCCTATCCACTCATGGAGTCCTCCACCCTTTGCTCCTCTGGCCAGAGCCGAGAGCACGTCCTCCATCTCCTCCGTCACCTCTCTGAGCGCAGCCTCCACACCTACACTAGGCCGAGAGCTCAACCTCTCTGTGTCAGGTGGGCCACAACAGAGCTGTCCCAAGTCAGTTATTGCTGATTATGATAAGTGAGGATGATGATACTAAGGCATAATGCCTTCTCAAGTTCAGCAAGTTGTGTATTTTGTATGATATTAGATCTACATCTGTATTTCAGTGTGTTCCAGAGGTCCGAGTCCTCTCACAATGGGACCCCAGGACACTCTACCAGTGGCAGCCGCCTTCACAGAGACCATCAGCGCCTACTTTAAAGGAGCAGATCCCACTAAGTAGGCCACTGAGCACCTTTTGAATTCGGTTCACATTTGGTTGAATTGAATGAAACTGTGTCTCACTGTGTGTCGTAGGTGCTTGGTGAAGATCACCGGTGAGATGGTGTTGTCTTTCCCAGCAGGGATCACCAGACACTTTTCCACCCATCCCAGTCCACCAGTGCTGACCTTCACCATCAGCCAGTACAGTCGGCTGGAGCAGGTCCTTCCCAACCCACAGCTTCTGTGCTGGTAATACAGTGATGTCTCAGTAGGGAATGAATTTTTCTTTTGAGCTGGGCTTTTGATGGTCAAGCCATTTAAGAATTGAGAACTTTGTTTGGGAATAAAACCGAGGGAATTGAAGTTGGAAATAGGGGTTTTGATATTAAGGTTATGGCTGATGCTAATTATTGTCAGTGTTACAAATTCTATAATATTTTATCAAAAAGACAAAAAACGCTGCATGCTAATTTAAGCATTACAACATATGATGTATAGTAAGAAAATATATATTCATTTTGAGGCCTGCTAAAGATTTTATTTACCAGTGTGATTTTATTTAATCAGTGTTTAACTGATTAAAGTGACAGTTAGGTGACGGTAAAGGGAATCTCAGTGTACAAATAGGAAAAATTTATTTGAACAATTAGATATCCAGTATCAGCTGCTAAATATTTAAAACAATGAATAGTACAGATACATTTAAAATTTGCAATATTAGCTAATAACCAATTAGTAACATTAGGAACAGCAGAGCTACTGTATAACAGTGTTGTAATTGTTAATTAAAACTATTGCAAAATATAATAAATTACTATAGTAAAAAGTTTTTATTTGAAATAAAGCTGAAAAATAATAATAAAAATATTCAACTAAACTCAACAAAACCCAGACTTGGCAAGGAACTGAAATCATTAAAATTACGCTAAAATTACAAACTAAAGCTGAAATTTAAATAAATTGAAGCTAAATAAAAATATTTTTAAATATGACAACAGCACATAACAAAAATACTAAAACTTAAAATAAACTGAAATGATTGAAAATTGAAAATAGCAATGCTGTAAATACTGTAATAGTATTTAAAGAATACTGAAATAACACTGCTGTATACTGCTAAACTGCAATTATTGGTTTTTGACCAGTAATTCTGAAATATTTTTTGTAAATAAGTGTAATAAAAGGACTAATTTATTGTCCATTGATCCAGGAATCATTGGCCCTATATTGGTAATTTTGAAATAATCTCCATCTGTTTATAACAGCTAACTAACCATATAACAAAAGTGATCATTTTACAAAGTTATTTTATGTTTTTAAATACTTGTTATGAAGTTCTAGTTTAGTGAATATAATATTGCATGCAGAAGGTATAAATATTGTGTGAGATTTATTCTGCAAATATTTTCACCCTGCAGCGACACCACACCACCTACAGGTGATTCAAAGGAGTTCTGGGTCAACATGTCAAACCTGTTGAATCACCTGAAGAAGGTGGCTGAGCAGAGGCCACAGGCCACATATTATAACGTAGACATGCTGAAGTACCAGGTGAGGTTTCAAATTTGAGCATGATCTGTATCAGTGAAATCTGAGCCTGGTCTTCCTCTCGGATGTTTGTGTAGGAGTGTGTGATATCTGAGATTTGTGCTCACAGGTGTCCACTCAAGGCATCCAGTCCACTCCGCTGAACCTGGCGGTGAGCTGGCGTGGTGATGCCAGCACCACAGACCTCAGGATAGACTATAAATATAACACAGAGGCCATGCCCGCACCCACACCGCTCACCAACATCCACTTTATGGCAGCTGTGGACGGCGGCGTGAACAAACTGCAGGCTATGCTCCCACCTGCCACCTGGTGAGGATCTGTCCAGAAAGCCACATTGCAAATCAACAGCAGTGTGGTGTTGTATAGTGATGTTTGGCTTTTTGTTGCGTTTTAAGGAACCCAGAGACACTGAAAATAACGTGGAAGATCCCAGAGCTCTCAACGAGGTCTGAAAATGGAGGTAAATCACCTTTAGATATTAACTGAAGGAAGGGAAGCCCTCTAACAGCTTTGCAGGAATGCTTAGCTCATGTTGGCAGCTGTGCAACGTGGTTCACTTGGCAGCATGCCCTAATGGTAGTAAATTAAATTACTCTAAGTAAAGGATTGACTAAGCCCAACTAGCTGTTTCTGCATTGCGCTCTTTATCATACATGATTCCATGGCAGCCTTG
This sequence comes from Enteromius mattozi, assembly GCA_032359235.1. NCBI lineage: Eukaryota > Metazoa > Chordata > Actinopteri > Cypriniformes > Cyprinidae > Enteromius > Enteromius mattozi. The sequence goes on from JAUMHE010000043.1 coordinate 229,975, forward strand.
AATTAGAATTTTAGTATTTTGCTAGAAATCATCGCTGGTTGTAAGTCCTGAATCGCAGCTCGATGATGCTGAGGTCATTAATGAAATGCTGTTCGGATGGCACAAGTGCTGGCAAGTTGCTTTTCTTTCTGCAAGCTGAGCAGATGAAGCATATCCATTCACTGCAGAGGCTTGTCATCTGCTTTCACTCCGACTGCAGTGTGCTCAAAACAAACATGGAATAAATGCATGGAAATGCTCTTTCGTATTTCTCTACTTTCTAGTTACATAACATATTTATACACAAAAAATGGATTTATGCATTATGCTTACAGAATAGTTCACCCCAAAACGTAAAATCTGTCTTTATTTACTCTTTTTCATGTTGTTCTAAATCTGACCTTCTTTCGTCTGTGGGACACAAAAGGAGATATTATTAAAAAAGCTACGCAGTCCGATGTTCTTTTGTCTTTAGAAAGAGAATTATTTTGAGTGCTTTTTGTAATTATGGCAGTGTTTAAGAATGTCTTGCATAATATCACATAATATTTTCTAAAGACACAAATAGTCAAATTAAACCTTTGTTAACCCCTAGGTTATCATAGTGATGTTTAGGCATTGAGGACAAAGAAATTCTGTGAGAGGACAGGATCTTGTATGACTCAATTTGGATAGAGGTGCTGCAAGAATGAGTCCCAGCACTTTTTGCTCTTTTGTTGGTTTTATTGCTTCTATTGTCCTCATTTGTAGGTTGCTTTGGATAAAAGTGTCTGCTAAATAATGTAAATATAGATGTCTTCAAACCCAGAAATGAATTATAATCTTTGATCTTATGGTTACATCATTATGAAGTCATTGGGAGGATTTTTAATGTGTTTTTGGGTAAATGCCTGCAATTAGGTCTGTATTGAACACATGCACAAAATATATTCTCACGTTTTATTCTTACATTACATCAGAGTCTTGCAAGGGTCCTGTTTGGTACACCTGCACCTGCCGTACTTAACAGAACACTAGACTCTTATCCATTAGCAGCACTTATTTATTTGCATACCCAACCCAACCTGTTATACTATCATAAAACTCTTACAAACTATTGTAGCTCAAACTTTCCATCTTGTAGGTTTTAAATGAAGATAGAAAAAGCTTTCAGAAACAATCATTGTGATCTGGAAGTCGTGCAAGAGCTAATTTTATGCATTAATACAAAAGTTTTTTGTCGAGAGAACCAGGGTGTGCTTACAAGTTGGCCTACAAAAACATGTCATCTAGCATTGACGCTAGAATCAATCATAAACAACCTAGGTACATGCCTCATTAAATATTCATTCACTTTTTACAGTTGCAGAAAGTTCATTAAACCACTAAGGCCAAGGTTCGAATGAATAGTGATGACAAACTAGCATTGGGTGATATGCTTTTATATCATCCTATCCTCAGCCTATGAGATCGCCGATAAACTATATTATCATGCTGATTTAGTTAATTATTTATTTAACTGAATTTGTATTTAACATTGCATTCATAAGCTCAACATAGTCGTGTGTGATTGTTTATAATGTGCAACACTGTAAAAATGCAGAAAAAGAAATATAATGCAACAAATAAGCCTTAATATTAATTAGATAGTATTACTAGCTTAATGATAATAATAATAATGTCTTACTATCGTTAAAGGCATCAGCCAAAGGTGATATATCTAACTATCGTCGATACACGATACTATCATCTATCAGCACAACCCTACGACAAGCATGTTAATTAATATTTTTCAAAAGACCAGAGCATACCTATGGCAGCATTTCAACAGAGCATGTTACTAAAACAGGTTGTGCTCAGTTTCAAGTCATTGTTATTAACCCCATAAAAATGCCAATGGAAATGTTAACAAATGTACTGTGTAAATAAACATTCTGGTATGAATCTGTTGTTGTGTGTCAGGGGTGGGTGCTCTTCTGGCTCGCTTCCAGTTAGCCGAGGGTCCCAGCAGACCTTCTCAGCTGGCAGTGCAGTTCACCAGTGAGGGCAGCACTCTCTCTGGCTGTGATTTCCAACTCGTCGGTTCAGGCTATAGACTCTCCCTGGTCAAAAAGAGGTTTTCTGCAGGTAAGTCTTTTAAGAAATATCTACCTACAAAGTGCTTAAAGGTGCTGTAAGTTTTTGACTCTTCTAAAGCCAAATAATAACATGTTTAGGATACATGTTATGTTTACATCTCTGAAAAATAATGCTATAGCCAGTAATTCTGCTGTGAAATGTGCGTTTTGGGCAGATTCCAGGCCTTAATTGCAGTACCCCTTTCAACTGCTAGCTGGTAATATTACATAATGCACCTTTAAATTTGTATGGTCCTGCCCACTTCCAGTTGTCGGAAAAACAGTGTATTGCAGTCAAGGACTCTGTTATGTTTGCACAGCTGTTCTGATAAATAATGCTATAGCCAGTAATTCTACTCGATATGCCTTTGTTTTTGCAGTACCCCTTCAACCGCTAGCTGTCAATCTTACATACTGCACATTTAAAGTACTTGAATCAGAGTTTTTAAAATTTAAGTACTGTCAATATACTGGATCTGTGCATTAGGTCTTAAAATGACAGCAGCATAATATACTTGATCCTGTCTCAAATCACTCACTGCTCTCGACTGAACAACATTTGTTGTTTTAATCTGTATTTGATTATTCAATTTTTGTAGCTGAATACGAATTCTAGACCCGCTTGGACCATTTAAAGCACTGTTTATTTCTTTTGCATCTTTGTTCTGTTGGATTTATAGCTAATTTGTTCTTTTTGTGTTATTATTTGTCTTGAAGATTGAACTTTAAATTTGTTAGGCTAACAGTTTTTGCTAATAAAAAAATGCAACTAATTTCACTCGTATCTAAAATCTAAAAGATTTTTTATTAGATTACAAAGTCACCTTTTATTTTTAATTCATTTATTTATTTTGCGGAAAGGCAAGTAAGTAACCCCCAAAAAGTGTTTGAAAATTGAAAAGTCCTGAAATTAAATTATAGTATCTGTACAAACCCTGAATAGAATTTTTTACGCAGATGGGCTTTTCTTTTATTCTACAGGTAAATATCTGGCAGACAACTGACCCGGCCACAGCGATGTAGGATGGACTGTGAGTGGGATATTAGGATGCTCTTTTGGCACTACAAAGACTTTCAAAAATGTTTTTATTGAAATACAGCACTCAAAATCTCACGTATAATGTCTGGTGTAGAATATCATCAGTGCGTTCTGTGGGTGTGTGTATGTGAATATTAGTAAATATTTTGTGTGTATTTGATAAAACTTCAGGACAAATGCAATACGTGGACTTTTTTCGCTGGGTTCTTGCAGAAGGCAGAATTTCTTTTTTCACTATTGCACATTCTCTGTCTGCCCAAACCAAACACGCCTAGTGACATTACAATCTAATGATACCAGGGTTCACATGTGGAACACACCTGACAGCAGTCGTTGGTTTTCATTTAGCTGTTTTGACAAATTTACAAACAATACTATTTAACTAACATGAGGTCTCTCCCAAACAATGCTACAGATTCAGTTTGTTACCTTAGATATCACAAACTAACAACAAACAATATTTTTACAGCCTTTTTTAATTCTAGGTTAATGTTAATCTCTGCATCACTGCAGTTTAAAGTCACTAAGTTATTTTTTTTAATAAATTAATATTTATTCAGCAAGGATTCACTCAGTTGTAACAGTAAAGACATTTATAATGTTACAAAAGATTTCTACTTCAAACAAATGCTGTTCTTTAGAACATTCTATTCATCAAAGAATCCTGAAATAATGTGTCCTGTTGAGCTGCACAACTGTTTTCAACATTTTACCAGTCCCAAACCACATCAATCTTAATAACTACTATTGATTTTGTATTTAATGATATTTAGTGATATGTAATTGTCCGGGAAGGCTGAAAGTCAAAAACTCCTTATATTCAGTGTGCCAAATTATTAGGAAATAGACTAAAAGTAAAAAATTATTAAATGCCCATTAGAAGGATGTGACTTAGCTTGAGTACAAAATCCTGGAAGATCAATTCTTCAAACAGTGGTTCAAGAGGATATGATGCTGTTCCTTCAAGAGTCACTCACAACTTATCCGTCCATAAAGCCAATGAGAAATCAGTCTGAATGGATTTCACAATATTTCAGCATGCTATTCTTAATAAGTGAGGGTCATTTTTTAGGATTTTGTACTCAAGCTAAG
>JAUMHE010000043.1:237389-249797 GCA_032359235.1 Enteromius mattozi
GGGGTGCTGTGTGTACATTAATGAGGAAAAAAAATTAACTTAAATGATTTTAGCAAATGGCTGCAATATAACAAAGACTGAAAAATGTAAGGGGGTCTGAATACTTTCTGTACTCCCTGTATATATAGATAGTAAATATGCACAGTGACAGTACACATACATGTATCACAATAATAATAAATAAAACTTATAACGCTAATTCAAAATAACTCATATTGTGAAAGTAATCGAGCTTGTCTGGTCCAGACTATGCAGTCTTATATATTATTTTATAGAAATACTTCTTTAAACTGCAACAAAACAAGTTTATTAGGGTTTTTTTAGTTACAGAGTTTGAAAGTTACTGCACAACAAGAATAATGACAGAAATGAAGTCAGCGGTAATTTGCTAGACATCTTGTCCTTCTTATTTTGCCCCGTCATCATAGTAAATGTTTGCGCAGGCCCTGCACGACGTTTCCCGGTGTTAACAGTGAAGGACATTCTGAAGGATGTGTTGACCAGCTACCTGCAGGAGGAGAAATATGAACCTGAGCTGTGCAGACAGATGACCAAAACCATCTCTGAGGTCTGCTGACCTTCACACACTCATCAGTCATCTTTTCTAAATCATAATAAACACATAATACATCAACACCGACTAATCAACACACGTTATTCATTAAAGCATGTTGAGGTTATAAATATATAAACACAGATATACGCTAAAGCATGTTCTGTTACTGTAATTTCAGGTGGTCAAGGCCAGAGTTAAAGATTTGATGATTCCCCGCTATAAGATCATCGTTATTATCAGCATTGGTCAGATCAGAGACCAGAACATGCGCATGGGGAGTCGATGTCTGTGGGACGAAACACATGATAATTTCTCCTCGCATACTTTCAAAAACAGCTCACTCTTCGCCACCGCTACTGTCTATGGTGTTTATTTTGAATGATTGTGTAATAATATCAGCTGAGTTTTAGTGACGCGTGATTTCTGCCAACCAGTGGCATCTACACTACAAATTTGCTCAGTTAAATGTTAAATGGCCTTTAAAATAACTTTTGTGTGTAAACAAAAATAATATTTTGCACGCATGAAATGAATTTATCGTTCTTCATGATGATGAGATTTGTGACAGCTTCACTAAGGGCTGTAAATGGCCAGAAGTGTAATTATTGTCTATATTAATGCCTACTATTTAATGTTATATTGTGGAAGCACATTTTGGACACAATTTAAATACTATTGTCTTAACAAGGAAACATTTTACCTCATATAAACAATTAAAAATATTAATCATCAAGTCATCATTTTAATACCTCATTGTGTGTCATACCTCATTGTAACTCAATAAATCTATATGTTTTTGATTTGAGAAAGTAGAAGTACAACCGTTATTATTTGGTAATTCATTACTGTCAATTATACATTACAATATAATTGAAAATATGTTCATTTATTCATTTCAGTTAATATAGTTTTAATTCATGTTTTGTTTAATGGAAAATAACAGGAGTCGGTTTAAAATACTTATATAATAAAAATACATTAAACATTTTACCAAACATTTTCAAACTATTTTTCTGAAAAAAACTCTTACAGTCATCAGTTAATGCTTTTTACAAGTACAAAAATATAAAACATAAATAAAATGATTATAAATAGACAAATATTGTTATACCTTTAAGACCAACAAAGTAACATTAGCTACATCTTTTAGCTTCAGTCTTCAAACAAACACATTAACATAATATCATTTGTGTTCCACAGAGGACAGAATGTCATATAAGTTTGGTTTGATGCGAGTGTACATGAATAATGGCAGCATGTTGTTTTTTTAAGACGGAAAAAGTTTGAATTTAAATAAAGCAAAGTTTTCTAAAAAATTGACCCAGTTGTGTTTCTGATGTCCCTGTACAGACATGCTGAGGATCCCAAGTCGAGCAAAAATCCTGCATAGAGAGGCTCAGTGAAAGTGCAGTGAAATGTGTGTAAGTGTGTGAGTGTGTCAGAGACGCTGTAGAAGGACAGAAAGCCACCCAGCCAGTCTACAAACAGGCCGACTCTAGTAGAGAGAGGTGAAGGGGCAGGTATGTCGCTTCTTATATTATTATGACAGGCAGTTAATCTGTTATCAGAGCTGAACAGAATCCAAGACTTGTCATTGAGTCCAAACCGACATTCTCTTCCTCCTTTCCTGCTGATTCCTTTATACGACACTGCTATAACAGCCTGTCCGCTCCATGCAGCTTCCCAGTAACAGCGTCCAGACAGGCTCTCTTTGCTCAAGACCTGCTCAAAGTTCTCAAATCTCTCCGGATGGTCAGGATACGATTGCTTCTCTTTTACATATGTCACCTTTGTGTAGCCCTCAAACAGGATGAGCTGAGTGTGTGCTGTGTTTGGATCCAATGTGATATCACATGAATCTGCATACAAGAAGGTATACAGGAACATTATAATTACAGTATTTAGTGTTACAAAAGGTTTGTATCTGAGCGAGCACCTACATTTCTGTAGACCAGGTATGATTCTGATCTGTCCTCCATGTTGCAAACTATAAAGACATAAAACATAAATACATTTAAACTGAACTCAACTGAACCAAAATTAAATTAATTACTATTATGTAATTATTTTCGATATACTTATATTGTATAGGCCCCTTTATGTTTTTTTTTTACTTTGTTCTGCTGTAGAATTTGTATTAAATTTATGTTTGTGTATTAATGCTTTGGGACAGACAGCTTTACTAACAGCTTGCACCAGTACAATCCCTCTTTTGGTGTTCAAAACTCCTGTCAGGATTTACTAAAGACACAGTGAAAAATTAGCAATGAAAAGGCATTGACACAGTTATTTCTGTGGCTGACCTTTTTTCACATAGATGTTTTTCTTTCAGACACAGAATTGTTATGGGATTACGCTAATCTGCCCTGTTCAGTAAATCTGGCTCTTTTGAGTCCTAAAAATGGAACAAAATTTGATGTTGTTAATTTTATAGTAATAACAGGTACTTGAGTTTCTCCAACTTGATGTTTGGATTCTGCAGTAGATCTGAGAGCAGCTTCACTCCTGAATCTCCTGGGTGATTGTAGCTCATATCCAGCTCTCTCAGGTGTGAGGGGTTTGAACTCAGAGCTGACGTCAGATATGAGCAGCCTTCCTCTGTCACCATACATCCAGACAATCTAGAGGAAGGAATCACATCAAATCGGATTACTGTGAAACACACAGAAAAACAGTTGAGACATTATTTAAAATATCTTTCATGTTCCACAGAAGAAAGTAAGTTTTAAACTATATAAGGGTGAGTAAATGATGTCAGAATATTCATTTTGGGTGAAATGTCCCTTTAACTACACACCTGAGTATTTCTAGTTGACAATTAGGATTCTTCAGTCCATCACAGAGCAGCTTCACTCCTGAATCCCGCAGGTCGTTGTTACTCAAGTCTAGCTCTCTCAGGGGGCAGTCAGCTGACTGTAGAGCTGAAGCCACACTTTCACAGCACTGATCAATGAGATCACAGCCAGAAAACCTATAACAAAAGGAAACAATCCTCTGCATGAATAACAAATGCACAATTGGTCATAATTGGTTTGTTTTTTAAAAAAATTCTATGTTTAATTTAATGTGTCAACATAATGTTTAATGCTACATATTTCTACATAAAGTCTAGAATTATTCACAATATTTTTTCCATATAATCCACACTGTGTTATTTAAATAACCAAATGCAAAAAGGAAGATGTATATTGTGCTGAATTTCTTAGTGGCAGCTGAACTTCCAACCCAATTCGTACATATTTTACTTGCAAGCTATTCATACTAATACAAAAAATTGTACTTATTGTGAAAAATTGTACGTATTTTACTCCAACCGCGCCCTAAACCTACCCTCACAGAAATAATACAAAATAAGCCACCTCATAAAAAAATGCATGAATTGGTAGAGAAATCGCATCAGGACATCTGACTGTATTAGTTATAGGAAAATTCTGCATTTAGTATTTCTGCAAGTCACTAGAGGGCACCCTCATCTCATCTTTGACATTAAGACATTTATCCCCACATTACTGTTTACATAAATAATATTTACTTTCAGCCAGAGGAAGAAGAGGTAAGAAATGCATTACAGCAAATTGCATGGGAACAGCGGAAAAGGAAGTATCTGCATGTTCACCAGGAAGCTCACAATAGCACTCACCCTTTCAGTTGTCTTAAATAAAGCCCATGGACACCATTTTCCCCTATATCAATTTATTTTCTCACACTGTTTACATATTATAGAAGGGGCTATAAATCATAGCTTGGGCTAGTTTTGAGTATCAATTGGGTGGATTTTGCTGTGAAAACCTGGTAACCCTTTAAAGCAGCACTGCACTCGCAAAGGCTGCTTTATCAGGCATTACGGACATGATGAAATGAAAATGAGACCAACTGGACCAATCACTGCAGATCACACAAAGGAGTCTGGGCAAGTCATTGAACAAGTAAGGTAAAAATAAATGCATGTTATAAGACAGTGAAAGTGTTTCTGACCTTGCATGCAGTCAACCTGTTGTTGGGGACTCCCAAAACCACAATATGAACCTTTCATAACCCATAATACTGGCACTTTAAAAATGTAATTGTGTAAAATAGCAATATAACACTTACAGAGCTTTTCTGCAGTTCCTCACAGCAGGTATCAGTCTCTTTCTACCCTCCCCTGATGTGTTGTATTTCTTAAGATTCAGCTCATCCATCACTTCTTCTGACATCTGAAGCATGTAGGCTATTGCTGAGCAGTGTCCAGGAGAGAGTTTCTTCTCTGAGTGTTTCGCTGAGGTCAGAAACTCCTGGATCTCTCTGTACAGAGTGTGATCTTTGACTTCCAGCAGACAGAGGAACAGGCAGATGGATCTATCTGCTGGTAGATGGGGATCCTTTTTAATTTTTTCTTTAATGTACCTTGTGATTTCCTTTATGCTCTCGGAGGTGCTCTCAGTGTAAGCCAAAAGACCATGTAAAAGTCCTTGATTGGACTCCAGCGAGATGCCCAAAAGGAATCGAAGGAAAAGATCAAATTGCCCCTTCTGACTTTCTAAAGCTTTGTCTACTACGCCTTTAAACAAGCGATGCAGTGCGGTAAAACAACTCAGCACCTCCATAGTCGTACTCACATAGTAGTAAAAAACATAAAATGCAGCAAGAAACTCTTGAAAACTCAAATGTATGAAGCAGTAGACTTTTCTCTCATTAACCACAGCTTCCTCCTTAAAGATCTCAGTGCAAATCCCAGATTGCATCACCTTGGTGACATCTATGCTGCACTCATTCAGGTCCTCCTCATAGAACATGATATTGCCCTTCCTCAGCTGCTTGTAAGCAAGTTCAGCAAGCTTCAAGATGACTTCTTTGTTGGACTGCAGGATTTTTGGATCTGACCCATGATACTTCTGGTTCTTAAAATTTGTCTGAATGATCAGGAAGTGTATGTACATTTCCGTCAGAGTCTGAGGGATTTCTGCATTGCCATCTTGCTTCAAGAGGTTTTGAAGCACAGTGGCTGAGATCCAGCAGAAGACGGGGATGTGACACATGATGTGGAGGCTTTTTGATCTTTTAATGTGTGAGATGATTCTGCTGGCTTGATGCTCGTCACTGATTCTCTTCTTGAAATACTGTTCCTTCTGAGTGTCATTGAATCCCTGGATTTCAGTCACACGGCTGATGTATTTTGAGGGGATCTGATTGGCTGCTGCTGGTCTGGAGGTGATCCAGATGAGAGCAGAAGGAAGCAGCTCTCCTTTCATGAGGTTTGACATCAGCACACCCACTGACGAAGACTCGTTCACATCAGAAACTGTGTCAGTGTCTAAAAAGAGTGAAATTCTGCTTTCATCCAAACCATCAAAGATGAACACCACTTTACACTCAGCATAAATCTTTGAGTCCAGATTCTGAAGCTCAGGGTAGAAGGTCAGAAGAAGATTGTGAAGACTATACCACTGCTCTTTAATCAAGTTAATCTCTCGAAATGGAAGCATGAACATGAAATCTACATCCTGATTGGCTTTTCCCTCAGCCCAATCCAGAATGAACTTCTGCACAGAAACTGTTTTTCCGATTCCAGCAATGCCTTTAGTGAGAACGGTCTTTATTTTTGCTTGTTTAAGTGAAGGGTCAAAGATGTCATTGCAGTAGATTGGAGTCTCTTGTGAGTTTTGTGTTCTGGGTGCTTTCTCCATGTGTAAAACCTCATGTTCTTCATTCACCCCTTCACATTCTCCCTCTATGATGTACAGATGTGTATAAATCATGTTCAGTAGGGTCTGATTCTCTTGTATTTTGGGTCCCTCAAATAAGTGCTCATACTTGTTCTTCATGCTGGTTTTGTGAATATTTTTAACTCTTTGAAGAACGTCATTCACTGGTTGGAGACAATTCTGTTGCAAGTCTTCATTCACCTCAACTCTGTGTGGATGTAGAACAGAGTGTTTACTTCTGTCTCTGCACTGGGGAAACGAAAGTGTCTGATATAACCTGTCTGATCACAGTATGAATGCTGATGCATAGCTCATTTGGACTGAATCTACTCTTTTTATACAATAAGAAAGATTAGTGACATGGACTAATGCACATCTACTTCATACAACTCTTATCTCTGAAAATGTCTGGATTTTTAAGTCTTCTTGTAGATCTTTATTGTAAGTGATGTTTAGTCAACTAGGTGGTTAAAGCACATTGAAAATATAAATAAGTGGAAACTACTGAGGTTTACAAATTGAAAGCAGGGGTGCATCACAAAGCTAAATGCAATTAGTCCATTAAGCTGAATAAATGCACCATAAAAGCTGCGAAACAGTTTTCAGAACACTGTGATTATAAACAAAGACCTGCAGCTGATTACAAGATTTCCAGGTAATCGGTTTTAGTGCTGTCAAACGATTATTCACAATTAATCACATTCAAAATAAAAGTTTTTGTTTACATAATACACTGTATGTATGCATACTCTGTATATTTATTATGTGTATATAAACACAAACACGTGCATGTGTATATTTAAGAAAATTTATTGTTTATATATTAAATATATGTATATATAAAACATTAGAATATAAATGTATAAACGTAATTTATACTATCAAATATATACTATCAAAAGAATTGCAATACAGCTCATACAAACTATTATCATGGTATTTTTACACCTTTTTTATTTATTTTTGTGCTCATCAGTGACCAACTCTTTTACTTTAATTTTATGGAAAAGAAGAGCAGCATTAACATTCTGCAACATTTCCTTCTGAGTTGTATCGATGGAAGAAGGAGGAAGTCCTTTTGCTTTAAAACCATAAGGGTGCATAAGCAAACAATGCTTTATTTATTTTTGTTGTGGTTAAAAATAGCTTTTAAATGACTCATTTTCATATATATTACATTATTCTCATTTACCTGAAATCAGAGGTTTTATTACTGCGTAGCTGAATGAAACCATTACTCTTCAAGGACTCACAGCTGGGCTCTGGAGATGCGGTTGTGTAGACCTCATGTCTGATTAAATGAAAATCATTACTATGTAAAATGTTAAAGATGGTGAAATTTCTTTACTAAATTATTCAACTTCAGTGTTGCCTTACATGGGGTCAGGGGTCATTGCAGGTGGAAAATCCATAGATTTATTACTCACTGACATACAAATGGAGTTTGGAGATGTTTTGGGGATCTGGTGATGGACAGCACCATCCTCATCTCTCTCCTCATACACACTCATTTTGAGGCAATACTTCACTTCTCATAGAGCCTAATGTACAGTAAGAAAAAAAAGATGGTTTCATTGCATGGAAACCATTTACTCGTCAGTTTCATTAACAAAATTTGTTAAGGCCACATTTTGAAGAAAATAACTGGCTAAATATCACTAAACATAGCTATAACGTTACAGATAAAAGCAGTGTCCCGTGTAACTTCCCAGTAACTCCCTCTAGTTGATCTTACTTACTTTCAGGCTGCCATTTGGGGTTTTATCGGCTTCGATCGCGTGTCACCCCGAGATTTGCAAAGCACGTTCAGTAAATTATTACAAGAATTATAGTTATAAAGTCATTTAGACTAATGAACAGAAGTCGGCTAGATTACGTCATTCGCAATGCTTCATGGGAGTAGTAGTTCGCTGCTTACGCCACAGTGGCTGCGCGATTCGCGCTTGAATATGGGTATTGTAGTTCTTCATCGGGAATTTGTAGTTTTCTGTGTTTTTGTTTCTAAGTTGAAATATCTGACTTCTACAGCAGCGCATATCATTACAACAACTTCAGAGATAATAGTAGGTCTGTTTTAAAAGATATTCGTTAAAAATCACTTTCTTCTTGGAGAAAGCGGGTCGGATTGTAACTGATAACGCTATATTAACGTTATATGTAGAGTAGACACCATTCATTATTAATGTCATCATAATTTTAGCCCTGCAACTTCCTGAGTCTGCTAATATTGATCTCTGCTTAAAAATCACACTTTTGTTTTATAAATTGTTTAACAAAACATGTCCTATATTTCCTGAGAACTTACCGAGAACAACTGCCGCTGGTTGATGTTACCTCATCATCTTTTTCGTAGCTGCCATGTTTGTTTCTTTATCTGCTTCAGTTGTGTTTTGTTTTTTCTTCAGTCACGTTTGACAAGCGGAAGAACTTATAGTGACGTAACTTCCTCAGGTTAAACCAGTTTTTTCCAACGAAGACCGTCTCGTTTGATTCCAGGCTTGAGGATGCGACCTCCAAAGGATACGACCTCCGGAGGGAGGCACAGCTATTGTTTCTTTAAGTACTGGGTAATATGAGGTCATTGTGAATCTCCAGTTAAAGTGGCAGGAATTTAAAAACACCTCCGATAATGTATTTATTGATATTTCCCAACAAATAAGGACTCAAATAAACCATCTTTATGTTTTTGTTCAAAATGCTTTTATTCTCAATTTTACACTTGGTATCTCTTGATACCGGATACATTCCGAAAAATGCAATATTGGGTAGACTATAAATAATAATAATAATAAAAACTTATAGATTTAAACCTTTTTACAGCATTTTTAAAACTTGAGTTCAGGTTCCTAACCATTTAACTTCATAAACCTTTAACCACTATGTCTTGGGGCACATATAGGCCTAGTATACATATAGTATATGCATATACTCAAGCAATACCCAGTGTATATTTCAAAAAGTAGGCAATGGGGTCTGAACAACATATGGTGTTTTTTTCTATTTCGTTATAGTATCTCTATCTAAGAAAACATTCATTTCTCAGTACTTTACATGTTGCCTCATTTTAAATAAATATCTATATATATGTGTGTGTGTGTGTGTTTAAAGAATTTCTTGGAAAACAACATCTGAACATTTTTCAAATGTTCATTTTAAATGAGTTTCTGATAAATAGTATTTTAAATGCATTTTGCTCAGAGAAGATGACGATGCTGGGAGTGTTTCTCAGCACATGAGAACAAGATCACTTTTTCTGCATCCCACTTTACAGCACGTGGAGGGCAGGGCTTCATAGGCCTGTCTTCTTACTCGATCCATTTCTGCAGAGGTCAGTGACTCCACATCAGTCTCGATTTCATAACCTGTGTAAATCAAGAACAGGTACTGTATGTGATTTCTGTTTCCTCCACAGGTCATGCTGTATAGGGTTGAGTTGGGGAGGTCAGAATGTCAGCAGCAGGTGGCGCACAAGAGCTGACATTGAATCAGCACAGTTCTGCTGCTCCTACTGTTTCTGCCCTGCAATATGGCAGAAAGAGCAATAGTAGGCTATTTCTTTAGTATTCTGTCCAAAATTCAGGATTTTTGGTTTAAATATTGTAATTAGACATTTTAGCAGACAGTTACTTGTAATGGCACTTTTTAAATACAAACATATAAATAAAACTTACATTTTATCAAATAAACAAACAAAAAAAGAAAATAAAATGAAGTTGAACAATAGCCATGGAGATAATAACTGAACAAAAATAAATAAATAAATAAAAATAAATTTCCCCACCCAAAACTTGACTCACCATATTCAGCCAAGATTTAATTTTAAATTATATTTTGATTGCATCATTGCATCATTTCAGTGAGTTCTTATCTACAAAGCTAAAAAAATACATTTTATTACGTGATCAGAGCATGCAAAGTAATGTAATCTGTACATGTAAAGTACAGATTAAAAGGTCTTTACTGAGTTTTATTAATGTTTGTTCTCAATTATTTGTATTGTATTCATACAAATATTTTTACTCTTTATATATTGATTTTATAATAACATATTGATCATTTTATAACATTTTCTTTAAAAACATGTGATCTTTATTACATTTTATTACATTTCCATTTCTTAATTTTTTGCATTTTTGCATTGCAATATGTACTTAAACTATTTTATTAGAATATATTATATAAAATTATCTATCTATTGTCCACAATGCTGTGTGAATGTTGCCGCCTTTCCCTGTAGACAGAGAATATTATATTATACTATGTTATATCTAAAATGCAGGGCACTAAAACTTTATAACATGACACTGTCTAAAATGTCAGTAGTTGGTGTTGTTACAGTAATAACAACTGCCAAGAATCTAGGAGTTTGATTTCTGCTCTCACTTACATCGGGATGAAGACTGAAAATATATACTGACCATTTAAGGGGTCCTCGTTTTGGCCCCGCCTCCATCTGGAACCCCCACAGGTGTAGACGACTGCCCGAAAAAACTCTCGGCCACAGAGTCTCAGAGCTTTTTGGGCCTGGGCCGTATCTGCGCATGTGGCCAACACCAACAGCACCGCCAGCAGCAACACCTTCATGGCTGGAAACAGAGTCAGAGCAGTGCCTTCTTCTGAGATTATAGAAGTCTTTTGTTTTCTGACCTTGGAACGTCTTCGTTTATATACCACGCAAAGAGTGATTTATGTCTTATTGACGCACTTATTTTCCGTGACCTTTTAAGTGAGGCAAAATGACCCACAAAGCAGAGACTTCCATTTGTCAAAAAGGGTTTGTTGGTTTTGAATAAATAGATGATGTACAAATGGTGTATCAACATACAGCTAATTTAACAAAGTGGCATGAGGTCTTTGTTTTATTTGCTACAGCAAAGTGCTCTTTAATGATGTTTTAAAGATACATGCCCATAAAACTAAATATCGCAAATTTGAGCAGCATTATGGAGTCACACTTGGATAATTACTTCCTCCCAAACCTTGTTAATTTGACCTAAAAGGCTGAGCACCATAATGAGCCAATTTATATCTGCCTGGCAAACAATTTGTTGCCAAGTGCTTCCACACAACATGGCGGTTTATGTTTTTGGCATAGGCGTTCACGTTTTAGATTTAATTGCAGTCATTCCTAAAGGAAACTTCCATGAGTCATCAGAAGATAGAGCCTACACCTAATCCTTTTTCATTTTGCATTATTCGTTTTATCTAGCGTGTTAATTAATTTTATGCGGTTGTTCATAAAGCAGCAGCAACTGATACTTGCTTTTGAACAAGCGGATGTGAAAGTTTAACTCATTTTGAAGTCGACCACTGGAATTAGGACAGTTTGGGCTCTTTGTAAAGTTATTCTAACTTCCCACCCTGCATCGTTTCTACCGCTTGTATTTGTTGACCCAGGCAGGGCGTGGAAACAAAAGAGATGCTATAAAACCTTATCTGTGATGTTTATAGACAAGACGTTGTAAAATATCTACCACTACATGATCACTCCCAGTCATTCTGGCATTCAACGCCAGCACTTAGCTTAGCAGTGCAGATCTTAAAGTAGTTTACCAGTATCCTGAGAGAACATTTACATTTTGTTTGTATGTTTGAGTTTGTTCTCTGAGTAGGAACAATCAGTGAGACTATAATACTGACATCGATAAGTTAATGTCTGAATTTTGCCCTGCATCTTGTGAGGGCCTAAGGTTATTTATTTCTTTTGTTTTTACTTCAGTGGTAAAATCCACATATTGCATAAAAAATAATAATAAAAAAAACCAGAAGTACATAAATTGAAAGAAAAGGCAAAAAAAAATGTAGGTGAAAAAGTTAAATTTGTAAGTTAAAACCCCAAAACGTATCAAACTGTTTATACAACACAATAATATAATAAAATAAAATAAAATAACAACTGTATGCGTTAGCTTAACAAAAAATAAATTAAAAAATGTTAACCAAACACTTGTCGGTAGCCATTGACTTCATGGTATTTTTACCCCATACTGCAAAATGACCTCCAGCAGGTCACAAATGTGAATGTGTCTGCTCAAACGTTCAGAAACAGACTCCATGAGGGTGGTATGAGGGCTCGACGTCCACAGGTGGTGGTTGTGCTTACAGCCCAACACCGTGCAGGATGTTTGGCATTTGCCAGAGAACACCAAGATTGGCAAATTCACCACT
>JAUMHE010000043.1:257682-270443 GCA_032359235.1 Enteromius mattozi
AAGCAAATAAAATGCAAAAACTGTATTACTTCTTAAAAAGGTTTTTGTTTTATTTTCCCAGTAAAGTAATAATTTTGTTGTATGTTGTGGAAAAGCAAAAAAGCTCTTATAAAGCTAAATTATTTTTTTTCAGTGGAGAAGTATATGCTCAATGTAACATATATGTAACATCAAAAATGTATCATTAACGCTCAATGTGACATATATGTAACATTACAGATCTCTCACAAGGAGGGCTTGAATTTTAAAAACAACTGCATAAACATGTTATAAGTGGTCCATTTGGTCTGTTTTATATACCTCATAATTTTCCTATAAGGAGAAATTGGTCCGGGTCCTTATGGGATATAGACATATGGACAGATAGATAGATATATTTTAGTACACAGTTCTTTTAGTTTGACCTCTGGACCTCTAGTATTCGATGAGGGAACTGACAATTGTCTATTCGTTTTATAATTTTTATGCTTTGTACCTGAAGCACCGAGTGTTAGATAGATTCCCTGCACAACCGAATGTGCATGTTTCCAGTACCTCTTTGCGACCGATATATAAATAGTGTTGAGAGCTGTGTGCACTGCGTTATGGTCCTGAATAGCTGCTTTGTTGAGTGTTAAGTTACAGTACACTGCTGAAGCAGTCATGAGCTTAAGTTTATGTGTGTGTGTGTAAGAGACCTTATTTGCCTCTGTTGCCATCTTAATTCTATGCTGTAATCAATCTGTGACCTCCCAGATCTTGTGATGTTAGTTTAAAGAGCATGTAATTAGAAAGGAACAATGTTAAAGAAAAAATTCACCCAAGAATGTAGGTATAAATTTAGGTATAATGCTGCCTTAAAGTATCAAAACGCATTATTTGCAATTATAGTATAGAAAAGTGGTTCCCAACCATGACACTGCATTTGCATCTCTCCTTTGTGTGACATCCATTTCAGCTTTTGGAGTCTCTACTAATTAAGATTGATCTACTGATTAAGAAAACATGGAAAACATGCAGTTTTGGGGGCCTCCAGGAGTGTGGTTGGGAACCACTTGGTATGGTATATTACAGTATTATTATAATGCTGCCACATTTCATTAAAATTGAATGTTTTTCTTATTAAAAAAGGCAATTCAAGCAGGTTTGTTTCATTTTTATTTATTTAGGAATTGTGCAATAATGCAAACAATCAATGACAAGTGGTTCGAGGCTTTATCTTTTATAAACTGAGCAAAACCACAAACCTATTGATTTGGAAGAAGTAAGCTTTTATGCAACTCCCGAAATGTTAATGTAATAATAATATTAGAGCATGTGCTGTTATATTTAACCAAGAACTTGAGATTATCAAACAGCTACTACTATTATTATTATTATTCATCTGACAGTCAACTTAAGATAAAAATAGATTGCTTTTCTGTGTGATTAACTTCGTAAATCAAAGTGATTGATCTTCACAAATGCTTAAATGTAGCTTATGACGACAATAGCTGAGTTAATCCATGACATAATATACATATTATTGTAATGGAGGGGTCACATCGGGAGGAACCATTTCTGCCGGATCTGTACAGTAGTGAGAGGGTGGGAGGGGGAGTGACGTAGATTATGACCGCGACTCTGGAGCGAACCACCACATACATAGGCGCAGAGTGCAAGTACCCCGACAGTGTTAATAAACAGTGAGTTAAAAAGCAATAAAATCGAGCATACGTGTTCGGAATGACTTGGATGATGTTTGTGATACGCAGTAAGTCAGCACTACAGGGGCGCGAGGAGAGAAAGTGTGGCCCTCCCCTCCTGTGTCTCAGTGGTACGGTCCACTGGTAAAATTCCGAGAATTGCGAGCTGCGTCTTCTCAGAAGAGTTCTTCCAAGAACTGTCTTCGGCGGACACTTCCAAGAAAAATACACCAGGTGATTTTCTTCTATCTAGCAAAAAAGTCTAGACTGAACACGAGACGCTCTAAAGAAACGACTTATTTCTATTGTTGTTGTTTTAAATCTTATTATTTTGTTTTACACCGGACTACTTTCTTGTATTTGGAGCTGCCGTGTTAATTACGCAACTCGACTTTTGTTGGCCTAATTGCGTGAATTACTAATTTTATTCGTCAGTTTCGCTCTCTATAGAGTTGCGTTAGATTCGGTGAGGTTAAGCTCTGAATTGTTTAAGAAAGACAGGTTTATGCAACTTTATATGGGTGCATAAACTAAGTTTATTCCCTATAATAGTGGTCATAAAACAGTAGACGCGTAATCCATATACATTTTTAAATATCAAAATTGCTTTAATTTTCTCTGACTTTGACATTCACCCATGCGCATGTGACCATGCTGGTGAACTCTATAATTTATGTGTTTAATGGAAAATGTAATAACTTATGGTTAATAAATCCAGCATTGCGTCAGCGTTCACGCGCATTAATCTCGTGAGATTATTTATGTGTACTGTAACTTAGTCTCAGTTTGACTGAAACATTACCGTATCAAATCGAAACGCTCGTTTTACACCAAACACCTGCAATAGAGTCGTGTGGCTTTTATTCATAAACTGTATGTCATAATAATACTTAGTCAATGTGCCACAAGGTTTGATATACCAATATGAGCCTTCGCTGTTCAACAAGTGTCACTTAAATCATGTACTGCTGCTCCCTAAATAGTGATGTTTGTCTAAAT
Source organism: Enteromius mattozi (assembly GCA_032359235.1). Taxonomy (NCBI): domain Eukaryota; kingdom Metazoa; phylum Chordata; class Actinopteri; order Cypriniformes; family Cyprinidae; genus Enteromius; species Enteromius mattozi. The sequence continues at coordinate 260,346 of JAUMHE010000043.1, forward strand.
GCAAGGTATGCATGTTTTTTAGAGCAAAGGTGATGCAGGATTTTTTTTTTTTTTACAAATGTTTATAATTTCATGACTCAATCATAGTAAGATTGGCCTTTTTGGTGGTATTATATCTAATATAAAAACATAACTAATGCGGTTTAAAGTTGTCTAAGTAAGCAGCTGTCTAGATCTGTCTGCAAACCCTCTCAAGTCAAATGCATATAGTAAATATTAAAATTATATGAATATAGCAATTAAGAGTATGTATAAGTTATGTGTGCATATGTGTAAAACATTAATTAGATGTCTTACTATAAATATTGTAATGCCTAAATATAAAGGTAGATTATATCTTCAGTTTGCAACATTGTAACTTTGTGGACATCTAGTGTTCGGTTGACTAAACTTGCACCACTTTAGTTTAGATTTTAGGTTAATATAGCCTGTTATGTAACAATAGACAGAATTTTTTTAGATATAACATTTTTTTTAAGCATGTCTGGTGTGATATAGTTTATTAAAAAAAAAAAAAAGCTTAGTAACCAAGTGGACATGTGTGTATGCATTGGTTCATTGAAATGTTTGACTTGATTCTGAATGCTTTTTGTGCAGGTGAACAATGTCAAGTGCAGCAGACGGCTGCATTAAATTCACTCGCCATGCTGGTGATGTGCTGTTCAACTTCAACCACCTCCGCAGCAGAAACATCCTGACCGATGTCACCATTGTGGTCGGTGGGCAGCAGTTTCGGGCTCATAAGACTGTTCTGATGGCATGCAGGTAGTGAAATGACTTTGCATTTTGCAAAATGTTAAATACATGGGAATGCACAGTAAATTTTCCATCTTGTCTTTTTCCAGTGGCCTCTTCTACTCCATGTTTGCAGATGCTTATAAAAGCACCTTGAGCGTCATAAGTTTAGATCCAAAGGTGGACCCTGATGGCTTTGCCATATTATTGGAATTCATGTATACGTCTTGCCTCACGCTTAAAGATAACTTCATCATAGCCACCCTCAACACAGCCACGTACTTACAGATGGAGCATGTGATGGACACATGCCAGAGGTTCATAGATTCCAGGTGAGTGCTTAGAAAGAAACACGGACATGTGATTTGTAACATGAGACATAACATTGATTTTTTTACATTTGAATTATTAATTTAGAAATACATTAAAAATGTATTTCACTTCATATATGATGAGCATATTTTTAATTCATTCATTCATTCATTTGGGGGGTGCAGCAAATAGAAAAAATTAAGGTGATACAACTTTCCTGAAATCATAATCAAGAAAAAAACTCATTAAAAGGAATGTATCAATATATATATATTTATTTATTTATTTATTTATTTAATAGAGTAATACTGTATATATACATTTTTTTATTTTTTTTTTAATTATATATTATAATTTTTTATTATCTTTTAAATTGTTTTTTATAACTTTTTTCTCTTTTAATGTGTACGCTTGCATATATTAAAAGTATAATAAATATTTTATTGCATTTTACATGATTACGCCACATGACATTTTTAGTCAGTTATTAAATGGTTAAAAATGGTATAGGCCGAAAGAAAAATAGAGCAATAATAATACAACGATTACACAACTACCCATATGTTTTAAAGAGGTCTCCTTTGCTTGGATTTTCTTTCATTATCTTGTTATTTCTCACTGACTCATCATCTGCTGGTTTTCTCAAAGGGGCTTGTGTGTAAAGCAGACCAGAGCAGAGATGCTTGTCAGTCATGGCTGTTTATCTTCAGAAGCTCCCTTCATCCTCAGCGATGCCCTGAACAGCCAGCCCAGAGTTAACTTCAGCACTTACGCTCCTCCGAACATGCACTATGCCGTCAGCACTTCCACCGAAAGCCCCGCTCACTTCTACAGACCTCTACCTCTCAACATGGACGTCTCCAACACCACAAACCCGCTCTGGCAGATCCCGAAGAGCGGCGTGATGGTCCGCCAGCAGCACTCCCCACCAGACACCGGAGCCTCGGCCCGGACCGTCGCTAACACAGGAGCCTCAGGGGCCCAGGAGGAGACGAACCGTCCGTCTGTGCTCTTCCGTTCAGCTAGAGCCGTGGGAGACAGGAAGACTCCGGAGGTGGAGAGCACTGAGCCGTGTCACAGCAGCGGGCCCAAGAGCCCTCTCAGGTCAGACTGCCAGCCCAACTCGCCGGCAGAGTCCAGCAGCTGCAGCCGAGGTGCGCTGTCTCCTCCCGGCTCCGTCAGCCCTCCGAAGGTCCGTAACTGGAAGAAGTACAAGTTCATTGTGCTGAACTCCTCAGACGGGGCCAGTGACAACACCTCACCGACTCCATCCCACATGACTACAGAATCCAGCAACAAGAGCAGTGAAGCCCAAGGGCCACTCAGTGTGGACAGCAGGTCAGTGAAGCCAGACTTTAAGGATGACAATGTGGCAAATGTTGGTATTTGACACTTTATTCTTAAACATGGTGTCATGTGTTTTTAGCTCTGCAGATGACCGCATCAAAAAAGAGGAACACGACTCTTCACTTCCCAACAATTTGACAGAGGAGAGCAGCACAGGACCCACAAGATCAGGTGAATACACTTTCTTTATTTTTTTATTTAATTTAAAAAAGTAATTATTTTAAAAGTAATAATAACAATAATATTAGTATTTAAGTATGATAATATACATAATACCTAAGTTATATTAAATAGAATATAAAATTAAAAATACAAAATAATATTAATAATTTAAAAAATAGTATAACTAGTTGTTTTGAGTATTATAAAAAAATAAAACTTAAGTCTGTTTACTTAAGGATTTTAATGTTTTAGTAGTTTTTAATTAATATTATTATTCAACGTTTAGGCATTACATTTTATGTGTACATGTAATACTAAATATTAAATAAATATTATAAAATATAATTTATTTAATATATTATATAACATTAAAATATGACAATTTTAATAGATAATATTAATAATAGTTAACAGTATTTAGGTATTACATTATATATTTTAAGTGAACATACCTTGAGTTTTATTTTTATTCATTATTTTCCTGTTGGATTTTTTTTTCTTTGGGGCCCCCTGTTGGTCACAGAGCAGTATGTGCAGTGAATGTGAAAAATACAGCCGAGTTTTCCACCTAATGCCTGCCACTCTGTTGTGGATAAAAGTCTTTTGGAATCTTTTTGTTATTCACTTATCATTATTATCAAAACCAGTGTTCACAGTCTGAACTAACAGTGTGAATGAATCCTAATAGCTGTTGTGTTGTGTTTGCAGAGCGGGATAGAGTCTACTGTAACGACTGTGAGTCCAGGAGCGAATCTGACGGAGAGAAGCCACAATGGCTGCAGGATGGAAAACCCTACAAATGTGACCGCTGCCAGGCCATGTTCTGCTATAACGGGAACCTAGCGAGCCACAAATCCATCCACACAGGTACATTTGCAGTGCTTCGGAGCTCTGTGATGGTGCTCACTCAGACCTGTGTGTTGCATTTTTAAATTTTTATCTTGATCTATTATAGCAGGAGAGAAACCGTACCGCTGCAGCGTGTGTGGGGCGCAGTTCAACAGACCTGCCAATCTGAAGACACACTCACGGATCCACTCTGGAGAAAAACCATACAAATGTGAAACCTGCGGCTCACGCTTCGTCCAGGTACAGTCAGACGCCCAGAGTGCTTCCGTGACAGTGACAGTGCAAAGCAGTTGCACTTCATCTTCTGCTTTCGTGGTTTGCAGGTGGCTCATCTGAGGGCTCACGTACTGATCCACACCGGAGAGAAACCGTACCCATGTGACATCTGCGGCACGCGCTTCCGCCACCTTCAGACGCTGAAGAGTCACTTACGAATACACACGGGAGAGAAACCTTATCATGTGAGTATCAGCAGCACATATGTGACCCTGGAGCACGTGTCATGAGTAGCACGAGTATATATTTTTTTAGCAGTAGCCAAAAATACATTGTATAGGTCAAAATTACAGATTTTTCTTTTATGCCAAAAACCATTAGGATATTAAGTAAAGATAATGTTCCATAAAGATATTTAGTAAATTTATTACTGCAATATCAAAACTGAATTTTTTGTTTGTAATATGCGTTGCTAACTTCATTTAGGCAGTTTTAAAGTACTCCTTTTATGGGTTATGAAGCATTAATATTTTGAGAGTCCCAAAACAACAGGTTGACATGCATGCAAGGTCAAAAAACACTTGTATTTTCTTATAATATGCATTTATTAGTCGACTGTTTCATTTTTAGAGACAATAACTTTATACACGTTGCACTTTCAGATTTAAAACTTGCAGGATGTTTTCATTCACTTAAGAGCTGTGTTACACACTGCATGAAAGCTCATTTTCAAAAATACATAACAGGGGTACTTTAAATGTGATTTTCTCAATATTTAGATTTTTTTGCACCCTCAGATTCCAGATTTTTTAATTGTTGCATCTCAGCCAAATATTGTCCAGTCCTAACAAACTATACACCTATGAAAGGCTTATTTATTTAAAAAATGGTTACCATATGACTGGTTTTGTGGTCCAGGGTCACATTTGTTCACATATCAGTGTTGAATAATAGAACTGAGAAAGCATTTGATGTGAACTCTTCTTGGCTTTTCATTTCAGTGTGAGAATTGTGACCTGCACTTCCGCCACAAGAGTCAGCTGCGTCTCCATCTGCGACAGAAGCACGGTGCCGTCACCAACACCAAGGTCCAGTACCGCAGAAGCAAAACAGACCTGCCCGTCGCCTCTCTCGTGACCTCTTGAACACACATCAGGCTCTACAGAGACATTTTACAGTTCCTTCAGCAAGAAGAGCCATCAGAAAAACAGATGCCCGTATGGTCTTGCCATTGTCCGTGTTTACTCATATGGGGACGTTGCATATTGTTTCTTAAATATGAATGAGCTCACCAGCACGTTCTGATTCAGCCTGCATGACTTCATCATGATAGTTTAAGATTTTACTGTAAATACTGACTTCCAAGCATCGTATGTTAAGCTCTTGTCAATGCAGCCTGAGTCATAGTCTCTATAAGATCTCTAGTATTTATTTTTTATGAAGAATGCTATTTCACTCCCTTTTCAGTAAAACTATGCATTGTGTATATGTCAGGAAAAGTTGGTACAAAAATGATTATGCAATTGCAGTGTGTATGTTTTGTCAGTGTGGTACATTTAAAGAAGCTCTTATCTATCTGACAGTTATATTGGATTTACATGTATTTGTACAGCTGTTTTTGGTACTAGAGGGCCGAAGGTCTTTGCTATTAAATATTTCATATCAAACTAATTCAAAGTTCTTGTTTGATTATTATTATTATTATATATTATATACAGTGTTGGGGGTAACGCATTACAAGAAATGCGAGATACGTAATAATATTACTTTTTCCAAGTAACTAGTAAAATAACACATTACTTTTAAATTTTAGAGTAATATAACTGAGTTACTTTGTTTTCTTATTTATTGACTGACAAGTCTCCTGCGTATATGGTGCATTAAAATAGTGGAAGACGTAAGTCACGGGAGAAGAGTAAATTATTTTAGTTTTATTTGTGCAAAAAAGTATTCTCGTAGCATCACAAAAGTGAGGTTGAACCACTGATGTCACATGGACTGTTTTACCGTTGTTTTTGTATCAGCTGTATTGCTGTCTATGGAGGGTCAGGTAGCTCTCTGATATCACCAAAAATGTCTACATTTGTGTTCCGAAAATGAACAAAGGTCTTACGGGTTTGAAATGACATTAAGGTGAGTAATTAATGACAACATTTTCATTTTTGGGTGAACTAACCCTTTAAGAGTTGGTTTGTGTAGCTACAGTTTTAACACTATTTAACATGTTTAGTTTACATGAAATTTGAATTTATGTGGTGTAAGTTTAGTAATATCTATATTAGTTTTGATTAATATTTTGATTTAGCTTTTAAGTTTGTATTTGTTAGTTTTAATTTAGTTTTTTTTTACTAAATATCGCTATTTTAGTTCAGCTTTATTTAATTTTTAAAAAATGTTTTATAAATGAGCTAACATGAACAATAAAGAGTATAAGTCTCGTAAGCAAAACCTATTCACTGATCTATATGCATTTTAAATCTCTTAAATGTTATTGAGATACTGTTGCACCTTTATAATATTTCAACAATATTTCACTTTTTACTGGATATTGCATATAATACATTTTCAGATTCAAAATACTTGCTTAAGTGAATAGTTTTGTGAAGACAAAAGTTTTACTTTTTTCATTTTTAAGGTATGCATAGGTGAAATGTCTCAGTTGCAAGTGTTGGAATCTAAAGACAGTTTCTGTAATGAAACAAGGATTTTTTGATTGTTGATTCATTGTTATTTCTGCACATTGCCCATTTATCTGTTTTTTCATTAAAAGTAAAAAAAAAAGGAAGTAATTTGTGTTTGGCAAGAACTGGATTATTAAAATGTAATGTTTTCACTAATATACTGGAAAGAATTTCTGTTAATGAACTTTTTTTTTTTTTTTACTGAAATGCCAAATGTATCTCCAGTTATAGAATCACCCATATATATATATATATATATATATATATATCATGGGAAAAAAACAGAACCTAATCAGCCATATTTCCACGTTAAATGTTGGAAGTGTCACACGGATTCCTTCACAAAGTTCTGGGGTTGATGTAAGGCACTTATCATGCTCTTCCACAAAACAATTTCTGTATGAATGTAGCTTTGTCCGAAGGGTTATTGTTGTGCAGAAACATGAGAGGTTCTTTCACAAGCACGGATTCATCCAGAAAGGCTTATCTGCCTTATTATATAGCTTTATACCTATACCTCAACTATTATTTTCCTCCAGTGAATGTGAACATTTGTCAAACAGGGTGAGCACAGGCTTTTATAGTTGAGAAACTAGATATTTTAATCTTTTCTATTGTAATGGTGTGTGAAAGAACAGCAATTCCCAAACTGCTCGTATCACGTTTAAAGTCCGTTAGACTGCTGCCTGTGTTTGAGAAGCGTCACAATTTAATGAGTTATAGAGTAAAAGATCAGAAACGTTTTAATCTTTAAAAATATTACTTTAAAATTATTACTAAGTGAATTTACTGTTGTTTTTCCACTATGAGGTAAGGAAAGATTTCTGTCCCTCCCTCACTTTCTGTTCTGAATGTTGGCTTTTTTTTTTTTACCAACTTACAGGAATAGTTCCCCCAAAAATGAAAATTCTGTCATCATTTACTCACCCTGGAGTAGTTCCAAATCTGTATGAATTTCCTTGTTCTGCTGAACACACAGAAATATATTTTGAAAAAAGTTTGCTACTGTAGTTTGTTTTTAGTCACCATTGACTTCCAAAGTAACTTATTGTCTAATTGACTAACTTTTAAGGCTTTTATTAGCCATTTTTGCATTGACTGTCAACCCTGTGATGTTTAACACACTGTATTGTAACAACATAGCACTTACCATAACAGTTCTATTGCAATATATTTTAAATGTAATTTTATTCCTGTGATCAAAGCTGAAATTTCAGCATCATTACTCCAGTCTTTAGTGTCACATGATCCTTCAGAAATAAAGCGGTCACTGGGGCGGTACCTTTTCAAAAGGTACACTTTTGTACCTACTAGGGTCTAACATGTACTTTTAGGGTACCAAAATAGATCCTTCTGGTACAAGCTTACCTTTTGGGAAGGTACCGCCCCACAGCTTCTGTACCTTTATTTCTGAGAGTGTAATATGCTTCGATTCTCAAGAAACATTTTTAATTATTCATTTTGAAAACAGTTGTGCTTTTTCATATTTTTGTGGAAAACAAAACTTTTTGTCCCATTTATTTGACATACAAATCTTTAAAAAAGTTAAAAAACTGACCTGTGGCTATTTATCTTAGAAACTGAAGTTCTGAATTGTATTTACAAATTTCGAACATTGAAAAATCCTAAATGCTGCTGTTAAAAGAGACAATAATTCCGGATCCACTTTTAACATTTTCTATTTATTTCCTGAGAACAAAAAATTTGGTGATGCATAATAGTCCCTGTCACATACATGTGATTCTAGCATTCAACTCCAGAAGGCTTTTATTCTTTTCCTGTAGTGCAGAAATGCAAATTAGTGAAATTCAAACTGAGCATTAGATTGGAGTCAGAAGACATTCAACATCAGAACGTTTATTTTTTTTCAGTGGGTTCTGTCATCCTTGATATTTCATTTATTGTTTTGTGTTTTTTTATGGAAAGGTCACATCAATATGACAAACTCAGCTTCTCCACGAACAACACCAAGATGCTGAGACAATCAAATAAAAGCATGAGCCCCCATTCCCCACATCTTAAAATCCACTGACTGAGCAAAGATGGCATGTGTTCGGAATACAGCAGCCACAATACGATAAAAGAAAAATCATACAGCTAAAACTCCGCTCTCTATTGGGTGGCCAGCAAACGGTCCTCAGAACCTGCTGTGGATTGCTATACAAAACAAGAAACACATGACCAAATATAACACAAACAGGTCTGGAGATCTACTCAAAACACTCTTCCTGTTGGTCATTTATAGCTTAGAGAATGAAACAGTTAAGTGCAGGAGCCAATAGGAACTGCGGTATTTTTCAACACATTCTTGGCTTGTTTCTAATTGTTTTATACACTGAATGGAAGATTATCCTGAAACTAAGAGCAGAAGCGTGCATGTTCTCTACCTATAGAAGTGCCCTGAACATTATTGCTCAAGCTTGCTTGATTTTCGATTGAAATATGGTTCCTCATCTGTGTAATAGTGATTGAAAACGGATCGCTTGCTCAGCAGAAGTGTTTTCCTTTCATACTTACAAACATAGATATAAGCACACACTCTCTCACGTCTAAAAAAACCCCTACTTTACTGTTGAATGAGTAAAAATGTATGTATATCGGTACATGAAAGCATAGCGCTGCCGACAATAAACTGACACCTTAATTTTCAAGAATTTGGATTTTTGCTGTGGATGTTTAGCCTTCTTTCTCCAGGATGTTCTTCACATCTCCAAACACCTGAAACAACAAACAAATAAAAGGAAGCAAAATGAAACTCAAAAGAACGGATAGATGTATATTATTTACCTTGAATGTACTATGGCAGTGGTTCTCAAGTCCAGTCCTCAGGACCCAATGCTCTCCCTTATTTAACACAGCTGATTCAGATCATCAGCTCATTAGGGGAGAGATCCATTAACTGAACGGAGTGTGTCAGATAAGAGACACATACGAGCAGTGGGTCCCGAGGAAAAGAGGTGAGAACCCCTGCACTATGGCACAGTAAAGCACTTCAGTATTATTTCTACTCTAGTATTATTTTCAACAAAGAAACATTTTTTTAACTAATGCAAACTCAGTTTCAATGTTTTTCATATGATGTGATTTTCAAATTGTTCCAAGCTGTTGGTGCATAGATAAGATCCCTGAAGTTTAAGAGATATTCTTTATAAAAGTTACGAATTGTCGAAGCCTCCTAAAACGACTTGTTTAAACACGCCCCCACTTTTCTACATCACAGAGTGGGTTTATTTTCAAACACTGCCCAAATGTTTACGCAAAGAAAGAAGGCAGAACAATTATTCTTGCTGTAGTGTTGCTGCCGGTTGCTGGACACACTGTGTGTCGTTGTGAAGGTGAAACTACTTTCTTTGTGCTTCCAAAAGAGGACATAACTAAAAATCAGTGGTTAAGTTGTATTCACAACACTGTTCTAGATCAGTTCAACACAAATATTAGAGTGTGTTCAGAGCATTTACGGAGGACAGACTCCCAAAACTTGCAGAGCAGTCTATGCTGGCTGTGTACAGAGACTATAAAGTGGAGCAATTCTAGCTCTGCAAGGACAGTCTGGCGCTTCTGACTCACAACCTGTAAGTTAACTAGGTTCTTACAATTCAAACGCGAGGTTTGAGCAGTGACAGATAACGTTAGTGCTTGTTTTTCTGTCGTTTCTCTGATCAAGAATGCACACATGGTGCATTCATGTACTCAGTACTTGAGCGAGCTCTTATCACATGATAGTCCTCCACGTCTGCTGCGTTCTCAAAACTCTGGCCATTTGATAATACCTAGAATATCAAAATCTACTGCGGGT
>JAUMHE010000043.1:271847-300283 GCA_032359235.1 Enteromius mattozi
TGATTACAGAGACCGTCTCTGCATTTAATAAATAAATAGTTTAATCTCGTCATTATACATTACCATAACTCTATTCTCCTATTTGATAATAGATAGTGCTTTGCTACAACCTGTATTGTTAAAAGCGCTGTATAAATAAAAGTGATTGATTGACTGATATGTTTATGAGGCACGATGCAACGCGATGTGTAAAAAGACAGAACTAAGTCATGATAATCAGTAATTATGTCCCCACTGGATGCAACAACTGCCTCGTTTGTAATGTGTTTTATTATTTTGGTGTCAAAGCACCGGGACACAGCATCACATTATAGTAAGGGGCGTAACATTTCCACCACACGCTTGCGGTATTCAGCCAATCACAGTGCACTGGATAGCTGGCCAATCAGAGCAATTTTTTTTAGACCGATGAGCTTTTTACAAATTGACTTGTTTCAGGAGGCGGGGTTTAGAGGAGAAACAAAAATGTACAGTATGTGGAAAATAATGTGTTTTTTGCACCTTAAACTGCATAAACACACTGCATTACAACAAATACACAAAATAATGTTCTTTTTAGCAACATCATATGACCCCTTTAAGTCTTAGTGATTTGTTTTGTGCTTTTGTCATTTTTAAAATATTTTTTCTATTCAGCTTTGATTTATTTTGACTTCAGTCTTAGGTTCATAATTTTAGTAATTCTTCAATTTCAGTTAGTTTGTCAAGGCAACGCTTCACTTTTTTTGTTTGTTTCTTTTGTAATTTTTCTCCGCACAGTAAAATAACAGCATTTTTTGTAAAGCATCATTGTTATATGAGGGACTATATATTCTAGTAGTGAAAGATACATCTTAATAAGCACACTTTTTTGTCCTTTTGAGGAATAGTTCCACCAAAAAGCTCAAAAAAAAAAAACAGTCATACCTCATCAACTGATCGAGAAGCATCAATTGTGCGCACCTTCCCCTGTTTCTCGTACTGCTCTATAATGGGCCGTGTGGATTGGAGGTATGTCTGGATCCTAAAAATGAAACAAGAATGTTTAGGAAAAATTGAAGTGACTCAAAAGTGCAAACAAACTCACTGTAAAGAAAGAAAGCATTCCATACATTTCCATGTAATGCCAAACTATTCAGTGACTGCCACCAAACAACATTTTCAAAACACAATGCTAATTTCTGTGGTCTGCTAAAATTATGACAGTATTCATACTACATTCTTTGCATATAGCTTGATATATCTAACACAGTCATAATGGTCAGAACTACCTTTTCTCTAGACTTTCTCTGTTGTCATCAGTGCGCCCGCTGCTCTTGCCCCGCTCTAAACATCTGTCAATGCAAACCTGAAATACACAATAGCAAAAAAAAGAGAAAAAGTCACATTCAATTTAGAAAATATAAATTGTGAATGTCATCTTTTTGGTGTTTATGATTGATCAGTTTTACTACTAGTTATAACATGAATTAAACATGACCGAACAACTCATGTCTCATATAATCACTCAATCAGTGTTTAAACTGCAGAAAGATGTCAATGAAAGCTTTTAAACAAAAAGTCACACAGCATTACACTGACCTCAGGCAAATCATCAGTGTCCACATCTCATAAGCTCACTAGAGGAGAGCATTTCACTAAATATTAGCCTATGTATTCATTATATTTCACTTAAGTTATAACAGTCACTTTGCAAATGATTATTTCAACAACAAAAAGAAACTGTACAATTAGATTTAGATGTTAATCTAACAGCTGCAATTTACAGGTTTAAAAAACAGTTTTTTTTATTTAAGTGTTAATTATACACTGCCCTCCAAAAGTTTGGAAATGCCCTAGAAAAGGAGTTTTAGACAATATCGACATGAATCATTTTTAATTAGTGATAATTTTGCACTGATAAGGGATAACACAAACAACAAAAACATTTTATTACATATATAGAAAATACTTAAATTTTCAATTAATCAAAATATCCAGCATTAGCAGCTATTATAGCAGCTCTCATAATCTGGGCATCTGAGCTGTCAGTTTATTCAAATATTGACTTGATATATTACTTTAAGCCTCCTGAAGGATTGACCAAAGATGATTCACACTGGTTGGACACTTCTTACAGACATCACGGTCCAGTTCCTCCCATAGTAGCTCAACTCTGACATGTATATATTGCCATTATTATGTAATCAAAACTAAAATTATTATTGCTGGTCTTTAAGGATAATGTCAAGTTACTTTAATGTACAGTATTTGCACCAAAAAATAATAAGGATTTATGCTGATATCATCCAAAACCACACTTTGCCAAGGATGTTTTCAAACTTTTGGAGGGCAGTGCATAAAAGCAAATAATTGAATTTAGTAGTTTGGATTTTGTTGGTATTCGTAACCTTCAATATTACAGTAATGTGCTCTGGTTTCACAGCATTAGCTGAAATTTAAATTACAATCCCTACAAGTCAAAGTAACAATTTAGTTAAAAAACTACTGTTTAATAAAAAACTAAACCATTTTGTTTATTTTTTCCATCCTGCTGTACAAGGACCACACCGAACAATCAAAACTGAGGTTATTGTGTATTGTTACACCCCTATTATTTACAGGTAAAAATGTCCAAAAATAATTATTTGGTTCATTCAAAAAGATACATCAATAATCAGATGGCACTTAAAGCAGCCGTAAAGATAAATACATTAAAAAAACAAAAAAAAAGCTGCTCCTCACCGCATTACTGCAGTCAAAGAAGAGCACAAACTTCACATCCGCCTTCCCTTCCATCACAGTGCTCCATCCCTGCAGGTTGTCTTGGTTTCGTGGGAACCCATCGATAAGAAAGCGGAACTTCTTTTCATCGGCTTTCATGGTCTCTTCCATCGCCTGACAAATACAGATGTTTCTTCAGTAAAGAAAACATCCATTTCTAGATAAGATAAATGACTAATCTGCTCAGAAAAGGCCGGGCCGTTAGAATTATAAAGACTGTAAAGAGGCTTGACAGTTTTATAATGGTATCACAGTTACGATTTATGCCATTTATGATACAAGCCTGTCCGTTTATGTCTATTATGAGCCGCTCTTTGAACCCCTGACAGTGAAGCTGCTCCCATTTGTGATCAAATGCACTCTCAGCGATAATTATCTGAAAACATCCACCAGTTTCCTTCTACAGTCACCACCTGGAATGCTTTGGCTTGTTAAGCAGGATGGACAAGTGTAACCACCTTTTTCAGCAAGTTGATGGTGATTTCAACAGGAACTATTTTGCCCTCTTTGATATAGTTGTCGATGAGCTGACCAAACTCGGAGCCGGTTCGGCTGCGCTCCTCTCTCAGCAGGTCTCCAGCAGACAGGTGAGTGTAGCTGTAGTTCTGAGCGCAGGAGAAAACACAGTACACAACTTTACACGTTACAAACATCAACAGAACATGACAACTGAATGGAATATAAAAGAGGGGTGTGTATGGGTTTGGTAACTGAACAGGCAGCTTTGTGACAAAGTCTGTGCAGACACTATTTAAGTGGTTTTTAAGATCATGAGACACCTTTTCAGTTGTGTCCAAATGTTTGGGCTGCTGGAGTTTGTGTGGCCTACAAAAACATCCAAGTTGCACTAAGCAAATAATTTCACAACCTTGTTCAGATGCCATATGGATAAAGTGAAGGCTATTTTCTAGCACTCAAAGCGCAATATAAGAGTTAAAAGAAATAAGTAGTTCACACTGAAATGCTGTGGGTGGCATGCTTCACGTTATTCATATAAATGATCTAAATCCATTTTAAACAATTAGTTAATTATCTAATTATCCAAAATTAAAAATTGAAACCGGAAGAGTGAAAACATTTTTTTTCTAATTATGCAAAAATAAATAATAAATTAAAACCAGACGAGTCCAAAAAAAAAGCTCCAGTTACTGTAAATACAACATAATAGTATACACTTTCCAGTATAAAACTTTCCTGTCTTTGTACTCCTCTATTTTAAGTTACGTTCATTTTAAGTTAAGACAAAAGTGTCTGCTAAATTAATAAATGTAATTACTTTTACTAATGTCTCTTATGCTCAACAATAACTGATCAGAAATACAGTAAAACAGCAGTATGGTACAGATAAATAGCTTTCAAATTTTTCAATGGTCATATATTTCAACATTTTACTTATTCATGTGTATTTTCTGTCTTTAGTGTGCTTACACAATTAAATATTATTTAAAATATTAAGTGTTTTTACTGTATTTTTGATCAAACTGATCAAATGTAAGACTTTTTCCCTACAACTAGAATCTAAAATAAATAAAAATCCTAAATCACGTTTCACACATATGCCCTTTTACCCGATGCTGGTGCCAAATCATGACAGCTGAACCCTGCACAGACAGCAGCTCCTGTTCATAACCAGGACATATGAATAGGGAAACGCTCCAGGAAATTATTACCACTTAATGCACGTTAGAAAATTATCTTTCCATCAAATTTATTTCACCATCATGTCCGGTGTCGCTGTTAAAGGGACGAGATGGCGCTGGGAATTGGCATTTTCCTTATGAAATGTCTTGGAGGACATACGGAAGTGAAAGATCTCTGTAATCTGCTGCAAATCTGAATCCATTAACACTCTAGAAGCCCCATAAAGCCTTGTTGTTCTGCATACAGCGCTTATATAATATTAGTTATTCTTTATTAATATGATTTTAAAGCTCCGCGTCTCGCTTACCTCCACGATTCTCGCGCATTGCGTCCCCTTCCCCGCGCCAGGCCCGCCCAAAACAAACACGACCTGCGGCTTCATCATCACACTTAACCTGTGCACCACGCGTGGGAGCTTCTCCGACAGCCTGTGCAGCAAAGACACGATCATAAACCGTGCGGATAAGATAGAGCTGCACTAATGAATGACCATCGACCCCTGCGAGTCAGGTACAGAGCTGCTTGAATGACCGCTTGATGCGTGTCCAGGAAGTGCGCGGGCCACATTCCACTTCCGCCGTACACGTGTCCGACCAATCGGAGGGCAGGGGAGACACTGGCGTCACGTAAACCACGCCCACATCCCTGAACGCTCTCTAGAACGCGCACCCCTCCTGAGCCTGGGGGTCGCGCGCCAGCATCAGCACCCTTGTTGCCATGTCCGCTAATTCTACACGATTTTTTTCTTATTATTTAAAGATGGCTATAAATTAAATGCAAGCATTCCCAAATGTTGGCCTAGTGTTCAGAAGACGATATTGATGCTTGACCTTCATTATAGTACAAAGTATGACTAATCATTCAGTGTTTCTGCATTTTCTCAGAAAAAAAGATAGTCTAAACTCTTAAAGTACAAAATTAGAACAGAGATTGGATCATTTTTGAATAACTCCTATGCCGCCCACAACCTAAACAACACCCTAAACGCCACAGAATTTAATGTCTTTATGTAAAAATATATTGACACAAGTTAAGTGACATTAAAATGTTTTATTATGTTAGACACCATACTGAATTTAACATGAATGAAAATGAAATGGTGAGGGATTAACTTAAGGCAAAGTGTAAATAGTGATAGAGGCTATTTACACTAAGCAGAAATAGCATATTTTTTTAGGATAAATGCTATTTACACTAAGTGTGCAAATAGTGATGGATAGCCTAATCACACGTTGGTGGGCGGAGTTAGTGTAAATAGCGCTTGAGCTGTACTTAGGCCGCGTGTCCAACAAAGCGTTTTTGTCAGCTGAAAACACTCAGCGCAGCATTTTTTTCCATTGAGATGCTGTGGTTGTTATGATACGGAATATCCACTTAAGTAATGGCAGACACATTTCTCCAGACAGTATATTTCATAACAATATTACGGTAGTCTGGCAATTTGACCTAGTAAAGAAATAAATGGTCGGAGACAAGAAATAATAACTTCTCCACTGTTCTTCTCCACTAACCCTCATGAAATGTGATTGGTTGGCCAGAAAAAAAATGCCCGAGTGCTCAGCACTCAGCACGCTCCTGGATTTTTAAAAAATGTGGCGGTCCCATTGAGAACAACTGAAAAAATACACTAGCTGTGGGAGAAAACTTTGAAAACATAGTTTATTACGTATTTTGAATTTTTTTTTTTTTAGTATTTTTTTTTTTTTTTGTGAAAATAGCATATTTCCTTAGCATAGATGCTATTTACACTAAGTGCAAATAGCGATGGATAGCCCAATCACACGTTGGTGGGCGGAGTTAGTGTAAATAGCCACTCCCAAGAAGGCAGACTATTTGCACTTACTGTAAATAGACACTCCAATAACTTAGGCCGCATGTCCACCAAAGTGTTTTAGTCAGATGAAAACGCTCAGTATATTTCATAACAATATAACAAATTGAATATTGAAAAGAGGGCGTGGTTTTATTTTAGCGAAGGGCGTGGTTCACCCAAGCCGTCAGACTGACCTAATCACAGACGGAACGCCACACCAGAGCAAAAGCAAATGTTCAGATTTTGATTAAAGATTTCTAACAAAGTAAATAAAATCATCAATAATATTTTGTTTATTTACAAAATATTAGGTTGCAATTTAGCATTGCTAAAGCTAGGTTTTATGTAAACAACTCCAGGTTGCTTGTTTTTCTTGCGCGATCTGGCAACACCGATCAGCACCTCGCTGCAACTGAACAGCGACCATATAAGCACATGTCTGCGTTAACATTCTCTGCTGTTTTTCATTGGAGGAATATATTTAAAAATCACTGCGCTATATAATGTTGCAGGTGGCTTGCATGCGATGTGTTTGTTATTATTCCATCACCATATTTGTGTTCTTCAAAGATTTGCACAGGGTGTCTTCGCTATGGATGCAAGGGATGGAAGCACACAAAGGAAAAACACAAAATTAGTCCAGTGATGCCCATGACAGGCATTGCGTTTTTAAACGTAGCACCCAAGTTTGCATTGTAAATCAGATGCACTAAATCCCTGCTCGGCCGGATCCGTCTGTGCGTCGCTTCCCCCTTTTCAGAAGGAGCCGCATCAACAAAATGTTGGGTAGGTCGTTCACCTGGAGGAAATATAACCAGCGTACCCTCTCTATGCAGCACCGGCTCCCTCTTCAGCGCTGACATGCCCGCGCCCAGCAGAAAAACCAGGATCAAAGGGCTCAGAGCTACAGCTGGACGCGTGAATTGGAAGAGGGACGGCAAACAGGCACACACCGGGTGTCCAAATCGGTGGAGGCCGGATCACATCTGCTGGGGACGAGCATCAAGGGCAGTGCGGCACTCCAGCGCTTCGGGAGCAGGCGACAGGGATCACCCATACACCCTCAGCTCCACAACAGCACCGTGTTCCCGTTACACCTCTACATCGGTCTCAAAGATGCGCTAGAACAACGCACGCGCGCTCTGAAATGCATCAAAACATGTCGATAGCAGACATGCTTTTCAGCGCTTTCACCCAAAGGATTTGCCGAGAAATTATCGAGTTGGAAATGAAGACGGGGATCTGTCAGCGTTTCAAGGGATGTAAAAAGTGCCAATGAATATATTGCTTAAATATATTCTCCTTTTTTCGTCATTGGCCACATTGACACCCCTAATAAGCAGGACCATGGGTTGCATTCAGAGCATCGCCTGCAAGCCCCGCATCCGACGGGAGAACATAGTGGTCTATGAGGTCTCAGCCTCCATTGATCAATGCCCGACCATCATTGAGGAGAATTCGCCCATTGTCCTGCGATACAAGACCCCGTACTTCAGAGCATCGGCCGGGATCGTGATGCCCCCGGTTCCCAGAAACGAAACATGGACCGTGGGCTGGATTCAGGCGTGCACCCAAATGGAGTTCTTCAATACATATGGTGATATTGGCATGTGAGTAATCGGTAAACCAAACAAACACCGACAAGCTCAAGTTTCAATGTGTGTTACATGACACTGACAGTTAACTGAAGCAAAATGTTGGAGTTTTTATAGCTATATGTTGGGTTTGTGGTCATCTGTTGTGGACAGATGAATGAGTATCAGGTTGTGCGGTTTGGCATCTCTATATCTTTGTAGAAAGTGTTCTTTGTATGTAATATGTATTATAGGGTTATAGGACATTCCGAATAGAACTTAGAATGTGTTCAAAACTCCAACTACTGTAGTTACAAAGTAGCAAACAGGATGCAGAATTCCAATTCGAATTTAAAGTAGACTGAATTGTAATTCGAAGACATCCATAGGCTTTTTGGCCTGAAAAAAAAAAGTTGTGTAAAAGTTTAAAAAGCCTTCAAGTTTAAAGATTTATAAGTCTTGTGGAGAGAGAATTCATTACCCAGAATGCACTTCCAAGGTTGAATTCCTTCAAAAAAAAAAAACAATTGTAATTCCTCTACTTCCTGTGAGTTGTGCCTCATTCACTTTAAACTTATACACTCATGAATTGAAAGGCATTCTTCAACCCCAACTTATGCCAAGCTGTTTCTAACATAAAATTGTGAGAAATGATGTTGTTCAAGCCCCAAATCAAGCTTTAAATTTAAGCTTAAATACAGGATTATCAAGGAGACCATCAGAGTAGGAGAGAAGCAGACAGAGACAGCTTAGAAGGAGATAGTTAAAATGAGTGGGAAGGCAAAAAAACACATTCATGAATATTTCATTCACAGCTCCGTATCTTTTAATCACTGTTTTTCCATATTTGTATGAGGCACTTTGTACTGAGCAGGTCCGCTCACCCACCTTCGCCATCTCTATTCACTCACCTCGTTCGCCTGTTTGATGTATTGAAGCACTGCCGCTCTTTGGACCCGTGCCTCTTTTGTCCTTCCTGACCGCTCGCCTCTTCTCCCTTCCGCAGGTCCAGCTGGGAATTACCCGAGCTTCGAGAAGGACGGGTGAAGGCCATAAGCGATTCTGATGGCGTCAGTTATCCCTGGTACGGTAACACCACCGAAACAGTGACCCTCTCAGGCCCCACGTCCAAACCGTCCCGGCTAACGGTGAGCATGAATGACAACTTCTACCCCAGCGTGACTTGGGCGGTGCCCATCAGCAACAGCAACACGCCCATGCTCACGCACATCACCCGAGACCAGAGCTTCATCACCTGGCTGGTGGCGCTAAACGCAGACACCAAAGAGCGTATCGTTCTTCAGACGGTGCGCTGGCGTATGCGTGTAGACATCGAGGTGGATCCTTCCATGCCGCTTGGCTCTCGTGCCAAACTGATGGGACGGCCGCACCAGGAACAGCCACATATTCTCAGTAACAATGAGCCCATCCCGCCCAACGCTCTGGGCAGGCCCAATGCCAATGACGCCCAGGTGCTGATGTGGAGGCCCAGGAGAGGACAACCTCTGGTAGTGATACCGCCCAAATAGGGGTGTCTCAACAGTGCCTATCGGACATCGAAGACTGCATGCGCTGTTTGGACACTGGATTTTGGGATTGCCTTGTGGATTCCCAGTTTTGTTGGGTTTCTCAGTGGCTTTGAACTAGTCAGTCGAGAAGGGAATTCTCTGCGCACACCATGAGGTTTTGCTACCTTTAAACTTCAAAGTACTTGGTCAGACAGCAAATGATCAGGAGTAACTAGTACTAAATGAACCCACTAGGTTTAAGGAATAGTTCACAGAAAAAACTTAATTGTACTAACACTCATGTTTTTTTTTTGGGGGGTTCTGCAGAACACAGAAGATCTGCGACCCTGGACTGCAAAACCAGTAATAAGGGTCTGTTTTTTGAAATTGAGATTTAGTCACTTGCCATTGATGTATGGATTGTTCGGATAGGATAATACTTGGATGAAATACAACTGTCTGGAAACTGAGGGTGCAAAAAAATATCAAAATATTGAGAAAACCACCTTTAAGGTTGTCCAAATGAACTTCTTAGCATTGCATATAATACTAATCAAAAATTAAGCTTTGACATATTTACAGTAGAAAATTTACAAAATATCTTCATGGAACATGATCTTTACTTAATATCCTAATGATTTTTGGCAGAAAAGAAAAATAAATAATTTTGACCCATATTGCTACAAATGCTCCTGTGCTACTTATGACTGGTTTTGTGCTCCAGGGTCACATATTTTGTAGAATGTTTCAGCTGTTTTTGTATATATACTCGACTGGTATATTTCAAGTCCTCCAGAGCAACATGATCACTTTGAATAAAAATGTAAAACTTCGAATCATTGATCAACACATGCATACACATACTACAGAATATATGGTGAATGTCAACAAAAGTCATACCTCACAAGTTCCTGCAAGTCATGTATGGGCAAAATACAGCTGAATACATTCTTCAATATATATTCATTTGTGTTCCAAAGAAGAAAGATAGTCAAACAGGTTTAGAATGACATGATAACAGAATGTTCATTTTTCAGTGAACTATGCCTTTTGGAATACCCTTAGTGGTAATATCTTTACAATTATTATCAAGAGTCTTACACTAAGGTTTTTATTAATTTTTTTTTTTTTTTGCAACGAGGCCCTAAACTTTCAGGACGGATGCTATATAATGCATGAAAAAGATTGAATGTTTGGTCCCATACAACACAAAGTGAATCCAATGGCATTAAAAGAACCAAGGGAGGTCACCGCAGGACATTTACTCTTTTGCTTTATAGGACAACCAGCAAAACTCTTCGAAACGTCTATCATTCAAGACTTGTGACTTCATTTCAAATGCTAGCAAATATCTTTAACATGCAGTAAGATGAAAAAGGTCGCAGGGTGCATGAAGACATCCGCCCGTTGAGGTGGAGTAGTAATGGAGTAAAAGGATGCAGTGGGGCCGTTCATCCAGACACATCCTGGCACCGGAGAGTGGATAGGAGTTTGTTTATGCTCGCACATGAGTCCGTTTGAGTTTACGCAGTGGGTGCTGCACCATAGGCATTCACCAGATTAGTCACATGCCATACACACTCCATCTGTGCCATTCCACGTCCCCGTCTCCCTCTCTCTATTCTCAAGCTGTCTCATTCCGTCCTCTCCCACTGAGACTCCTCGGGTAATTATGACACAGACGAAATTGAGTTTCCATTACAAATGTCAGGTAAACCTGAAAATGACAATTCTGTCCTTATTTATCCACCTTTGTGTCATTACAAACCCGCATTATTTTTTTTTTCTTTTGTTGGACAAAGATATTTTAAGAACTATTTTGTCTATTCCTTGATTCAGGATGACACAATTACTCACTTTTTATGAAAACTGGACTAAACTTTTATCTATGTCAAATTAAATCCCTTATTGCTATGGATTTTGGACTTTCAAAATAATGCTTTTGCTAATAAAGCGTCACTTAAATTCATGCAGGGCTGTTTAAATATGAAAAATAAAGCAACGTTAACAAAAAGAAGTAAATATTAAAACAAAATAAATACCTTGCGGTCTTTGCACGCAATGCAAATTAATATTAAAATAAAGATTTATATAAAGCTAGCATAGTTTTTTTTTAACAAAGTAGGCTCTAGGAAATCAATGTGAAAAAGAAATATTTAAAAAAATAAATAAATTTGAAATCATCTTTCTCTGAACTAAACTGTTCTGTGGAGGGACCAACAAACTAACATGCATACAGTATAAAGTGTGTGGCTAATGCTTTCATGAGACACTGCTAAAATTACAACTTATAAATTACTTGATAGTTTTATTCATTATTTGCATGCTTTTAATTTAGTGAATTGTATTGTTTTATGATGCATTGAATTGGACTGGTTGGAAATGAAGAGGTGATATCCAGTCTGGACATATAACAGAGAATAATAATGACTAACTCTTAAATCTAACAGAGCATTTATTCATGCCTGATGCTTTGCCTAAAATCACTTTCAAAGGAAAGTTTCGTTGGAAGTTGAGATGCATGCAGTACGTCTAAAGCTTGGAGCACTGATCTAGACCAAGGTAGAATACATCATCTGGGGTTCCCTTTCTATAATATGATAAATACCTCACCTCATCTCCCTCTATCATTTTTCAGTTACATCTTGTATCTCTGTCAAAGCCATATTCCTCCTCAAGATGATCATCTAAATAAAGATACATTCAAACGATTGAACTCATTATCTGAAAATGCATGAACACCAGCAGCAAATTAGCAGTTTTAGTGATTTCAACATTTCCTAGAACAGGATGTGCTGAAATGAGGAACAAAAATATTGCTTAAATAGTTAAAAACCCACTTTCTGTCATATCCCCATGCTTTCCCACTGCAAAACGAGTCTATGCAATGGAAGAGACTGAGTTTACTGTGGAAAAGTTTCATAGCATTGCATTACGGGTGAGAAAGACCCAGTTAAGGGGGGGGGGGGGGCTGATTTTTCATCTCCCTTCTTGCATGCAAGTCGTTTTTTGCATAAAACAAACTGTGATGCAACATATATATTTCCACTGAAACCCCCAGCTGAGAGCAAAAAGGTCTGACAGTTCACTCTGTTCATTCAAGGACTAATAAAAGTGCACTGAGCATCTCGCAGGAGTCTGATCTCTCAACATTTATCCCAGATTATTAGAGCAATCAAAATGCAGTCGTCACTCCTAATAGTTGTTTTTATTATGAGAATTCGACAGGAAGACATTTGAGAAACACTTTTTATTGGCGTTGATAAAGGATATATTCAAGAAAAACAATAGCTTTCTCAATATGCCACTGTATGGCACAGAAAAAGAATAAACTGTAACATGTTGAGTTTGTGAGGCTCTATCTCAGAGCTTCCTATTACATGTAAACACATTTCAAATGAAGTCCTTAAAGTCCTCAGCTGAGTGTAACAAACAGTCCTGCCACCGAATATGTCAGAAGCAGTTTGAGTTTCATTTCAGGAGTTAGCTTGTTGATATCATGAAATGATATAATTCAAGTTTAGGTTGGTTGTGTTTTGGGGTTTTTTTGTGCTACCTTCTAATAGCATCCTTACAACATCATCGGTTCTCTAGTCCTGAACTTCAGCTGAAGTAGAGCATCTCCTGATGTTTATCATTTCGTGTCCAGTCTTCTAGACTTTACTTAGAGATGCCCGCAGGTGTCCTCTCATACCCGTAGAGAAATGTAGCAGCGATAACCAGCATCGCACCCAGGAAAAACACACTATAAAAGAAAAGAAAAGGCTTCAGTTTCCTCAAGATCTAAAAGTGCAATAAGTGGGTCATTCCCAAGAAACAGTGCCATTTACGTCAGAAAATTTCAGGACTTTTTTTTCTTTTTATTATAATAATTTCATTTGAAAAGGTTAGTGCTGAACTGCCAAGAAATCATATTTTCACATCTCAGGGCAAAATTTCCGGAGACATTGCTGTCATGATCACCACAGGGGAGACGTTCCCAACGATATTCAGATTAGAGCAACGTAAATTTCAACCCTGTCACAGTGAGTTTAGAATTTAGAACTTAGAACTTCAATGGACTGCTGAATAATAGCAGATATTTTTGAACTTAAAGGGGTCATATGATGTATTTTCAAGTTTTCCTTTCTCTTTGGAGTGTTACAAGCTGTTAGTGCATAGATAAGATCCCTGAAGCTGCAAAGACTAAAGTCTCAAACCCAAAGATATATTCTTTATAAAAGACTCGACCACTTTCTAAAACGACTCGTTTAAACACGCCCCCACTTTTCTACATCACAGAGTGGGTTTATTTTCATAACACCGCCCAAATGTTTACGCAAAGAAAGAAGGCGGAGCCATTATTCTCGCTGTAGGCGCTATGTTCAGAAGACGCTGTGTTTAGTAGTCAAACTACTTCCTTTGTGCTTCCAAAAGAGGACATGACTAGAAATCAGTGGTTTAGTTGTATTCACAACACTGTTCCAGAACAGATGCAATGAATGCCTTGTTTGTAATGCATTTTATGTAATGTGATGCGGCATCACGTTATGGTAAAGGGCCTAACATTTCCGTCACACGCTTGAGGTAATCAGAGCACACCTCGCTTCTCAGAACGATGAGCTTTTTAAAAATCCATACATTTCAGGAGGCGGGGCTTAGAGGAGTAACAAAAATGTACAGTATATGGAAAATGTGTTTTTTGAACCTTAAACCACATAAATATTACACCAAATACATAGTGTTCTTTTTAGCAATATCATATAACACCTTTGAATATGTGCAAACATTAATAAAGGCTCAGGGAACACAGTCAATTCACCAACAAATGACAACGCTTTCTGTGTGTTGAGGGCCATTCACACGGAACATGTTTTTGTGTTTAAAAATGAAAGGCACATAAATGACCTGCAGAGTTTTTGCATTTCATAGCGCTGTTTTTCTACATAACCTGTGCTAGATGGATGTGTCTGACTGTTTCACATCTTTTGCATAGTTTCCTTGAAGTGACAAATTGCTCTAAAAACTGACACTAAAAATTTATAGTAGTTACATTTCTAGATACCCCATCTCTTGCTTTTTTCATTTCACTGTGTCCACCAACGTGTGTTTTTATTTTAAAATTGTTTCATTAGTAGCACCGATGAAAGTCTATTTCACAAAGAGCGCTGCGTGTTTGGCTTTTTTTCTTGTTCTTTTCTTGAGAGTTGAGAAAACCTTGAGTAGTTTTATTCCACCGTTTTTAAACACAAAAACGTATTTTATGTGCATCTTTACAATACAAACAATGGAAAAGTAGCATTACAAAGCACAAAAACATATTCTCTGTGAACGGACCCCCAGGCTTTTGAAAATCACAAGATAACGAGTCAAAGGTCCAAATACATATTTGCCTAAAGTTTTTACTTTTTAACCTAAGTGCCTCAGTTTTATATTACTTCATATATGCATATATATATATATGTATTATGTGCAGGGCGCATAAAAAAAAGATGCAAACTTAATGTTCAAACATGTTCACTTATAGCGCATGTTTACCTTTCAGGCGAGAAGTGCAAATAACATGCGTGTAATTAAAAGAAACATCCTACCTCTGCAAACCAAAACATACAACACCATAAATTAAAATGTACCTGCTCTGCCATAGCTAAAATGGAAGATTATGAATATATCAAACCAATATAATGAATGCACGCAAATGTTTGGTTTGTTTTTTGACAGATCCATGTCTTTGACACACCTGGTATAAAGGGACTGTTTGATGGCTTCTTCAAAAGCAAATGATTATGTGTTCTTCTGGCATAATTTAAGCATGTAAATTGACACAAATGTAAATGACAAACAAAGAAAGGTGTTGTAAAACAGTACAAAACACTTGAGTGTGGATCGACACAAACATACACCTGCATCTCTTCAGATAAAATCATTTGCTTAATGAATAAATGTGAATTTATTTGACTCAGAGTGTAAAGAGGCACTTCAAATAAATGAAAAGATTGCTCTGTTTGTTGCCCCACCCCGACCAGTTCAACAAAGTGATCATTTACATGAGTTTAGGGTGGGATGATCTTTAGCCACGTACACACTACAAGTCAAATACACTTGTACTGTGCATACAATTTGATTATTCACAGAAGTTATTCAGTATCCTGTGAATTTTTCCAGTCGTAAGAGTCATGCATGGCACAGTTTCCTGGGAAAGAAACAAAAACAAATAAGACGGTCTTACCTAGTAGGGTCAAAATCTTCCAACAAGAAATAAGAGATGAGTGTGGACAGAATGATTGAGATGGATGTGGCAAAGCCCTTCAGGATGTTATCTGCATATTTGATGACAGCCGCAATGACTAACCCACCCAAAGCCTACAGGAAGTATGTGAAGCAACACAAATAATAACATGACACGCAGGTCTGTGCATGTGCTATTATGAAAAAGATGTGAAAATGTACCTGAAGAGCCACCACTGTCCACGTCAAACCATTGTACCCTTGAAATAGTCCATTCTCCTGCACTCTTTCTCCGTCGTACGCAAACACTCCCCCAAGCCCAAAAATCAGTCCGAATACACCTGAGAAGAACGATGGAGAACAAGTGTGTCACAAAAGCAAACACATTTCCTGAAGCAGAAGCTTGTAGACAATGGCTAGCAAAACTAAATGTGCTTTTTGGGGGGGTTTTTTTAGGACAAAAATGCTGTGCTCTTTTCTAGGTTCATATTTTTTAATAAAATTCTGCTGACCTAGCTGGATGTTACGGATCCAGACGCTCTGCTTGCTCTCTTTGAGGATCTTTTCGAAATACACGCCAGCAAATCCGCTGGAGAAGCAGGCCACAAGCACAGCGAGAAGACCCATAAACTGAGAGCCGGCCGTCAGATCCTCCTGTCTGGTGCTTGGCGTAACTTCAGTTGGCCACTGTTGATTCACGTTAAACATAAACAAAGGAACATATTTAAAGCATACAAAAGTTTTCAACCCTCCCAAGAGAGTGCTAGAAGATCCGTGGAAATGTTAAAGAGAAAAACTGTGCTAAATAATAGAAAAAGATCAACTGAAAATTATTGAATTAATTAAATAAAATAAATAATATAAATGGAATTAAAATATTTTAACATAGAATTAAATTAGAATTAGAATGAAACAAATATATATAATCTTTTATAGTAAAACAAAAAAAATATATATATATAATTATACATATAACTTGAAAGAAACAGAATATTTAACAAAGAATGTTTTAGAGATTATATAATATTAAAATTGATTTGACAAAACACATTACATAAAACATTATATTTATATTTATAAACACTTATCTATACTATACTACCTATATCTATATGTATAAATACTTATTTAAATATAAATAACTATAAATATTGATGTTTTAGAATAGTATCTGATTTTACAATATATTATATAATACAACATAATATAAGGTAACACTTTAGAATAGGTAAAACTTCTTATTAACTATGACTTTTCCGTCCAAAAAATTCTTCATTTGCTGCTTATTAGTAGTTAGTAAGGTAGTTGTTAAGTTCAGGTATTGGGTAGGATTAGGGATGTAGAAAAAGGCATTAATATGTGCTTAATTAGCACTACTAAATGGCTAATATTCTAGTATTATGAATGCTAATAAGCAACTAATAGGTGCAACCGTAAAATAAAGTGTTACCTAATATAATATAGTATTTTACGCATTAATTGTTTTTTTTTTATACAACAAACATATAGCTGCCTTTAAACTTTCAGAGGCTCTTGCATTAGGATTTCATATTTGTACCTTGTTTTGGACAGATTCAGATTAAGTCAGCCTCATGTTTTCAATGAGAAGGCAATTTTTATGCTTTTTACAATATATAGGATGTTTAGGTTAGCAACAAGTTAACAACAAGCTCTCAGTCAGAATCAATTTATACAGTCACAAAAGCAGACTGCCTGTTCCATAACTGCAGGTTTCAAGAAAAGTTGACCTTATAAACAAATCACAGGGCTACTTACCTGGACAAGTGCAATTCCAGTCATCAGAATGACTAGCGAGAGCCACTGGTAAATGCCAAGTCTTTTGCCCAGCATGGACACAGAGAACAGGGCTGTAGTGAGAATTTTCAGCTGATATGTAACCTGGAAAACCAGTGAGAAGAAGGTAAATAAGATAGGCCTATAAAGAAACACAAATATAGTATTTTTAAGAGAAAACTTGGCTTATTTGTTTTCCATTGAAAATTATTTCTGAAGGATCATGTGAAACTGAGAACTGGAGTAATTCAGCTTTGATCACAGGAATAAATAACATCTTGAAACATCTTATAATATCTCATGATATTACCTGCATGGAGTATTCATTGATATACAGACTACTTCGGTGATTCAGAATTCGAATATCTGTGGACTGTTGCTAAAAGCTAGTGCATGTTGGAAATATGCCCTACACCATATCCACCTACCCAATAGTGTTAACAAATGCAAAACTGATATAAAAACACATTGGTCGATGCAACCGTGTCATTTCCACTTCCTTTACAAAGGAGCTCCTGGCCTCTCAAGTACATCTCTGTACTCTGTGAGCTACCGAACAAACCTACCGTCTATGAAAACACATAGATATGAAGCGAAATATGTGTGATGCTAATGTTTAAAAGCATCAGTTTTCAAATCTCCCAGCATATTAATATTGTTTTGAAGACATAACATGATATTCTTCAAGTAATTGTGCGAAAATTACTCTTTATTGATCGAAACTCTGTAAATTTGTGTGAAAAAGAATAAAAGGCGTCAGAGTTTTACTGCCTCTAGTGTTTATTTCTTTTGGAAACTGCAGTGATATGTACTTATTGGTACGTATTTCGTGTCTCGCTAAAAAGTGCACCAAGATACGTTTATGCCATGAGACAAGGTAGCTATATATATATATAATAATGGTTTTATATATATATATATATATATATATATACACACACACATATATGTAAACATGTTTTTGGTAATGAAATGTATTAATAACTTTTTATTTACTCAAATTAATTCTAAATAGCACAAAACTGGAAAGATGAAAAGGTGCCACATGGGCCTTTGTTTTCTTAAAAAAAAAATCACTAAATTTAAAAGTTTCTGGAAACTTTTCAAAAGAATCTTTCCTCTGGATCTGTGCTTCCTCACCTGGTAGGTAGCTGCATCTAGATTTGACAGAGCCACATAGAGCAGGTTGTTCTGCAGGGTGTAGATACCTGAGGGAATGGCCATCTTCAGCGTTAGCAGAGGCTTGTTGATTACTTCCTCCTTCAACACCCGATTCAGTGCACGAACACTGAAACCTAAGAGGCACATACAGCATTAGACAGTGATGCACAGCTCTCCTCTACTGCTCTGAGCTCCTGACAGGAATGAGAATGCTGCTTCAGACAAAACACCTGAGGACACTGAATATTTTCCTTGGACAAAAAATGTTTTGAAAAATTGAAAAAGTTTTTTTCTCATAGTTCTTAATTGTCAGATACAATCTCAAAACTGTGAGAAATAAAGAAATAAATGAGGAAAAAAGTCTATGGGTCATTCCTGTTATACAGTGACTTCTGTCTCTATGATTTACGTCCTAACATTTTCTCTAAAATAGTCAAATGTTTATAAGAAATTGCTGAAATTATATGTATTAGGGCTAATTTATCACTTAAACAGAGATAATAGACATTAAACATATTTAAAAAACAAAATAAAAAAAAAACAAAAACCATATCTGACATAGTTATAAACGTTATGTTTGTAGACCTTCTGTAGAAGGTTAGAGAGCTAAACATTGATCATTAAAAAAACTACAGCTAATTCAGCTTAAAATTTTCCACCCTGATAGATTTTTATAGACTGTGGAATGTGAAACTAATAGAGTGGAAATTCTAATAGAACACTGAGCTTGGCCAGTATGTGTTCCATTTATTTAAACATGTTACAATTTTGGTAGAATGCTAAAAACATAAAAACATGTAACCTTTTCCCAAAGATTATGAAGCCAAAATGTTACCAGATACCAAGAATGGTCCCTACACTGAGAGACATAAACTCAGAATTGCAAGAATATAAATAAATCTTAATTGTAAGATGCAAACACTAATTTGTGAGACAGAAAGTCAGAATTGTGAGAAAATAAATCTGAAATGGGAGAAAAATATAGACCAAATTTTGAGATATAAACTTAAATGATGATAATAAAAGTCTGAATTGAGATATACACTTAACGTTGCCAGATAAAGTCAGAATTGTGAGACATGAGCTCGGGATTGCAAGAAAAAAAAGTCCAAATTGGAAGATATAAACTCAGATTCAGAGAAAAAAAGTCTATATTGTGAAATATAATCTCAGAATCATAGGAATAAAAGTCTGAGTTCAGATATACACTCAAAATTGCCAGGAAAAAGTCTGAAAATGTGAGACAAACTCAGAATTGCTGGAAAAAACATATATAACCTCAGAATATAAAAAAAAACGTTCCCATTGAGAGACAACCACTCATAATTGCCCCCAAAAAATTCAGTTTGTGACACACAAAGTCACAATTATCTTTTTTATGTTTTATCCCATGGTGAAAATAATCTTTCATAGAATACACACAGCATAGAGCCACAACGACATAAATCCCAGGTAAAAGAAAAGACAAAACACTGAAAGTGATACTAGGATTAGACAGATAAACACTTATAAGAAAAACAAAAGATAAGGATGATCTAGAGATCGAATGCATTAGAAACAGACTGCAGATCACATTAGTTTCCATGCGTCAGAGTCGAGGAGGTGCAAGCTCACCGTTTTCTCTGAAGACGAGCAGCACGCATACAGCAATCTTCAGGACTTCAGCGCACACCACGGCAGATGACGCCAGGTAGCGCGGCCCGTCGGACTGCAGCGTTCGGGAAAAACGCATCGTCAGCACCAAGGAGGTGGTCTGCAGCACCAGCACCCCCAGAGAAACATACTTTAGTTGAGAGGAGGTGGACGACATGGAAATACTGGACACCTCTGCTGATATAGAGACGGAGGACAGGGACAAAATTCCCTGTTTAGTCTGAGAGAGAGAGACAGAGAGACATCAAAGAGAGATGATTAAAGCCTGATACCTTTTTATATGACAAGGGATATGGAAACATTTGCATATATCATAAGGGCTGCACGAGTCTTGCTAAAATTTGTACCTGTGTTTATTATATTTATCTGTTTATGAAAATGTCTTTTACATTAATAATTATCTGTCAATAAGCAGATGTATTTTTATGATTTCTTGGGCATTCATTTCCAGATGAAACAAATCTTTAAATTAGTTATGCATTAATTGTATTCTTTTACAGTACTTTTTTACCATTTAAAATATGTTCGGTGCAAAGTTTACTATGTGTATTAAAATGTGTAAAAAACTGATGTTTGTGCACATGATCAATCACAGGTAAATGGCCCACTTCTTTAAAAAAATAAATAAAAAAAAATAAATGTAATGCACACATTTTTGAGAAATAAGTAGTGCACATTTACATAATTCGTAAGAACAAAAAAATTGTGTAGCTGTGTGTACATTAGTTCATTAGTATTTTATTAATTTACCGGACCCAAACATATGTAAGTTTTAAATGTACTGGCTCAGTTAGCATTCATAGTATAGTAATAATAGTGGTGTAGATTGCATGTGAAGTGATATTAAAAATCCTTATAATTATAATGTGTGGATTTCTTCATATCTCTGCTCTGGTTTTAACTGAAAGTATCTATGCTCACACTTGCTAGACTGGAAATCCAACATGGCAGAGGTATGTAACATGAGGGGGAGGAGAAAAATGATCCAGATTTATGAATAATTGGTGTTTCTTTTATTGTGTGATTGTGACAAATATATGAATGCAGCATGATCTGAATGCAGAGAAATACAAGGAAGTGAACCGATAAATAAAACAATAAAACACTACTTGGTATAAACCCATAATGCATTACTAATGCATTTCTAATAGTTTTCCCATGTCTCCAAACCATTAGAGCATTATACATCACTAAACGATAATGGCCTTGATAGATTATTAACACACCAAGAAAGACATCTCAAAACGTACATTCATTTGTCAGCGTGAGCCTTTTTAAAATAAAAATGTGGTGTTCACCATGAGAAAATGCCACCTACCTTCAGCACTCATGCATATTCATTAACTATGGCATTAAATGAGCTCTCATTTATCATACCTTAAGAGTCCATTTACAATACAAAATACACAAACTGATAGTTTCACGGATCAATGATCCTCACTCACCCCAGATAAAACCATCACAGCGGTGTCATTGCTGGGTTTGCATTCAATCTTTCTGAGCAGCTGTGTTTCAGCAGATACAGTATCCTTTTAGTGCAGGTACTGAGAAAGCAGGCCTCAGACTTGAGTAAAGAGGGAAGAGGCCAACATGAGCCACTCCCACCTACACACAGCCGGATAGAAGGAGGATGTGATACAGTGTTGTAATCCAATATTATCATGCAGTTTTGCTTTGACAAAGGAAAAAAAACTATTTGCACACTGCCAGCTGGTAAAAACACAGTGATTAAGACAAATGGAGTCTCAAAGTCATTGTAAAAGGAGCTGTGAGTTTTAATTTAATAGATTTACATCAATGCAAACATGACTTGGCACACAGGAGGTTTGGGTGTGATTGAGAGGGCTGGCTAGAGGTGGATCGTACAGCACACACAGACGGCCTTATGCAGCCCTGAAGCTGTGGTGAGGGGGGAGAAGCACACAATCCTGCTCTGTGTGTGCTGGAGGACAACTCAACAGCTCCTGTTCATTGAGATGCTCCCCGCCACCTCCACAGACCTCACTTATAAAGACATGCATATAACATGAACGCATGACGATTAAGTCTATAATGATTCATAAAACTAAAAATTAAACAAACTAATCAAATTACAAATCTAACTAAAATAAAATGTACAAAAATCAATTCTTTACTTAATTTAACTAGTGTTTCAGGTTTTTCCACATGTAATAAAAGTATAAAAAACAGAAAACAAGCTTCACCCAAATTTGCCATTTATTCGTTAACACGGAGATGCACAGAACATACAGGATTCATATTTGAATCGACTTTTGAGACTTAGTATATACAGATACTAGTTCATATAGCAAACTGTAGGCTACATTCCGTTTATAAACTGGATTCCAAGATTCTGTCCGCGTTTTCTGCCTCGCGGAAATTATGAGGGCGTACGCATTTATTTATTTATATTTATTGAGGTGCATTATTTTATGAGGTGCCACACAGGAAATAAATGTATAAAAATCTAAATATACAGAATTAAATCTAAACATTTACTTATAATTCTAAATATATAGAAGTCTCAATATATGTGTAAATTGTGAATATATAGAAGTAAATCTGAATATATAGTTATAAATCTGAATATATAAATGTAAAACGTGAATATATAGAATATATATTATGAGGTGCCAAACAGAAAATAATTGTAAAAAAAAAATCGCAATATATAGAATTAAATCTGAATATATACTTATAATTCTGAATGTATAAATGTAAATTGTGAATATATACATGTAAATCTGAATATATAGTTACAACTTTGAATATAAATCTGAATATATATTTATAAGTTTGAATATATAAATGTAAATCTGAATATATAGTTAATCGTCTAAATATATAAATGTAAAATGTGTATATATAGAAGTAAATCTGAATATATAGATATAAATCTGAATATAGAAATGTAAATTGTGAATATTTAGAAGTGAATCTGGATATATAGTTATAATTCTGAATATTTTAATTTAAATTGTTAATATATAGATTTAGGTCTTTCAAGCACATCACATTCACAGCGAGAAGCTGCTTGGTGCTCCAAATGGCCTTTTTTATACATCATAGCAATTTTTACAGATGTAGCCCAGTTGCACACCTGAAAGTAATCTGGAGTTATTGATTGTTTCAGTAGTATGCACAACAGCTAGAGTCCTTACAATTGAAATGAGACTTAATCTACATGAAAATGAGGGAAATCTTGATTAGAAATGAAAACAGTAGCATATTCAACTTTTAAAACAGATTCTTCCCGTCTTCCTGTATATAAACAACCTATGAGACAGTTCTGTACAGTTTATAATACAAAAAAATATTACAAACTGTACTGCATAAACCTATAAAATTAATAGGACTTGATCTTGTTCTCAGTTAAACTGATATACATTTGCTTATTAACTGCTCCAGTAAATTAAAGTATTTCAGTTAAAATGTCAATAGGCCACAATGAACTACAATAACAATTGTGAATATAT
Organism: Enteromius mattozi; assembly: GCA_032359235.1. Lineage (NCBI taxonomy): Eukaryota > Metazoa > Chordata > Actinopteri > Cypriniformes > Cyprinidae > Enteromius > Enteromius mattozi. The sequence goes on from JAUMHE010000043.1 coordinate 295,417, forward strand.
ATTCAGATTTACTTCTATATATTCACAATTTACCTTTATATATTCATGATTTACTGTTATATATTCAGACTTATAACTGTATATTCAGATTTACTTCTATATATTCACCATTTATATTAATATATTCAGATTTACTTTTATATATTCATGAGTCACTGTTATATATTCAGACTTATAACTATATATTCAGATTTGTTTCTATATATTGACAATTTACATTTATATATGCAAATTTATAACTATTTCTATTAACTATTAACTGATTCTTATATAATTATTTCCTGTTTGGCACCTCATATATATATATATATATATATAAAAGGGGTTTTCAAAACAATAAAAGTTTAATATAACTTTACAGTTTTTCCTATGCAATTAAAATGTGCAGTCTTAAATGATTTTTTTCCCCGGAGCAAAAAAATAATGACTATCATTCATTTTGACCATTTAAAAAAATTTATTTTTGTATAACAATAGTTTATACCAAAAAATATTTTCAGGAATATTTACAACAACAATCATTAGATGTGATCATCCTTATCCCCTTGTTAGTGAGCAGATATAGAGCAGGCCAATACTATACACTTTTTTTTCATGCCATAAATAATTTGAATATTACTTAAAATCATGTTTCATGAATATATTTAGTAAATTCCTTTCCGCAAAATATATCAAAACTTCCTTTTTGATTAGTAATATGCATTGCTAAGAACTTCATTTGGATATTTTTAAATGTGATTTTTTTTTTTTTTTAGATATTTAGATTTTTTTTTGCACCCTCAGATTCCAGATTTTCAAATAGATGTATCTCAGTTAGTCTCAGCCTCAGATGCCGAAAGTAGGTGATATATTCAAAGTTCATGGCGTAGAATCAGAGTTTTACACACTAGTCTGTCACAAAAACATGATGTTGAATGAAGCAAACTCTGACTGGTTCATGGTGGGCCTTGGCCAGTGACACTCCCATGTATTCCAGACCTTAAGCTGTCAGTCTGAAGGTCTGGCTACGCTTAGCCAAATATTGTCTTATCCTAACAAACCATACATCAATGGAAAGCTTATTTATTCAGAAAAAAATTGACCCTTATGACTGGTTTTGTGGTTCAGACTCCCATTTATACAAAGAAAGGAAGCAGTGTCTAAACACAGCTACACCACTGGAACCTGAAAGTGCAGTCTGAGAACCTGCTTAGTGAAGTTTCACCTCAATCTGTTTTTTATCTCAGGAACATAACAACCTCCTTTTTGGTTACACCTGGACTTTATTAATTGTACCAGTGGTGAAAAGAAAAGTGGACACACCCCTGTTAAAATGACAGATTTGTGTTTTAAAAAAATTAAACCAAGATAAATAATTTCAGAAGTTTTTCCACCTTTAATTCAAACCATCCGCCGTGGCCACCCAAAGGTCCAGATCCGCCGTGGCCACTCAAAGGTCCAGATCCGCCATGGCCTCCCTTGTACTATGTAATGCCCGGGAGGCCTCCTGAGACTCTGCCCTTGTCAGCCTCCAGGGCACCCACCCACCCTCCCGTGATGTTCCTTTGTCGGCGTGAGGACACCCCTTTCCGGGAGGGGGGCATTAGGTAACGTTGTCTGTCTTGTCCTGTCTGATGTGTTGTCGTTCTCTTTTGGTTTCGGTTTCAGTGTTCACGTGTCTTGCCCTTATTTGGAGTTTCCTGTCTGTGTAATTAGTGTTTGATTTCATCCCAGCCGTGTCCCACAGGTGTTTTGAGTTTCCCCAGTGTTTCATCGTGTATTTAATCCGTGTCTTTTGAGTTCTCCCCTGTCGGATGTTAAAGTTACGTGTTCCTTGTCTTCATGTGCCACCCATTCTGTTTCATCGTTGTTTTCCAGTTTGTTTAATAAATGTCAATGTCAATAAATGTTCGCCTTCACTGTCGCCTCCACGCCTGTTACTCACCGCACCAGCTTCACCAAAAACACCGTGACATTAGAAGGTAGAGTCAGGAGTAGGGTACAAAATAATTTCCAAGGCATTAGATATTCCATGCAACACAGTGAAGACAGTCATCATCGAGTGGAGAAAATATGGCGCAATAGTGACATTACGAAGAACTGCACGTCCCTCCAAAATCGATGAAATGGCAAGAAAAAAAAACTGGTCAGGAAGGCTGCCAAGAGGCCTACAGGATTTCTGGCAAGTGCTGGCTGTGTAGTACATGTGACAACAATCTCCCATATTCTTCATATGTCTGGGCTATGGGGCAGGGTGGCAAGACAGAAGCCTTTTCTTACAAAGAAAAACATCCATGCCCGGTTAAATTTTGCAAAACACATTTGAATTCTCTCAAGAGCATGTGGGAAAAGGTGTTATGGTATGATGAAACCAAGGTTGAATTTTTGGGTCATAATTCCAAAAGGTATGTTTGGTGCAAAAACAACACCATAAGAAACCCCATACCCACAGTGAAGCATGGTGGTGGCAGCATCAGGCTTTGGGGTTGTTTTTCTTCAGCTGGAACTGAAGTGTTAGTCAAGGTGAAGAGAATTATGAACAGTTCCAAATACCAGTCAATACTGGAAGAAATCCTTCAGGCTTCTGCTAGGAGGTTAACGATGAAGAGGAACATTATCTTTCAGCATGATAACCATCCAAAGCAACAAAAGAATGGCTTTACCAAAGAAAAATTCAACTTTTGGAATGGCCCAGCCAGAGCCCAGACCTGAATCCGTGCCTCAGAGACAGACAAAGTACACAAATCCATTACTTGAGTGAAAGTATAGATACTACTGGTCAAATATTACTCCATAACAACGTGAAAGTTATAAACACAAATTTTTACTTAAGTGAAAGTACAGACCAGGGATGGCGAACGTCGGTCCTGGAGAGCCGCAGCCCTGCAGAGTTTTGCTTCAACACTCATCAAACCCACCTGAACGAGCTAATCAAGGTCTGAACGGTTACTTGGAAGCTACAGACAGGTGAGTTTTAATTAGAGTTGGAACTCTGCAGAGCTGCAGCTCTCCATGAGTGGAGTTCACCACCCCTGGTATAGACGGTTTCATCGGGCACACACGCCTGGACTGAAGTTAACTTCCGGTCTGTGTTTGTTTATCGGTCTGGTTAGTACCGACGGCTACAAACGCAGCTAAGTTGGTTTCAGGTTATTGTGCTGTGGGGTGTGTTTCCCAAACATATTTAGCTTGATATCAAAAATAAACTACTGTAGAAGGACAAGGAGCTGCTTGTTTAATGTTGTTGTTGTTGAAACCATCTATAGAAGTACTTGCTTTTAAAAGTACTTAAGTATTATGAGTAAATTTACGATCAATGCCTAGTTTCATTATTGTTGCATTGTTGTATGTTATACTTGCAATACCTTATGCCTCTGAAGCAACCTACTGAATACACCGACTAGTTTTGTAATATCTGTGTAATAAAGGAGTTGAGAATGTTTAAAAAACAATAGATATTAAACAACTGAACATGACTTTGGGACAGTCATAACATTTTCTTTATTTAACACTCCTACCCAGCATCACAAAACAGCATGGTAGTGTTCTTACACAGCTGTAGCAGTGTGTGTAGCATCCACATTTGAATCAAGTGTACAGTGAAATTTTGTTAATAAGGAAAAAAAATAAAACAAAAACAAATAATCCCACCTGCTAACTTAACTACAACCATAGCTATATAACTGCCCAATAGCAACACTGCTTTACGTGTAGGCAAAAGTCTCTTACAGGTCACTGATAGGCTGTCTATCACCTAAAAAAACAACCCAAAAAAATCACCCACTGTATTTAAAGCTGCTACACAGAAACGACTTTCTACTTTGAGGACCTTGGTAGAAATGTAGTGAAGTGAAAAGTTCCATGATTATTGTGTACAATACTCAAGTAAACATACTTCACTACTGCCCGCCTCTGAACGTAGAATGGTCCCAAAAAACTCAAAAATTACCAGTTTCCACTTTGTAACTGTAACGTCTGGGTGTTTGGAGCAGAGGAGATCGCAGGAGACGTGAATAATGAAATAATAAAGTCTTTAATATTAACTCAAAAACGTGGAGAAGTATCCAAGAGCATACATGAAACACATCCAAACATAATGGTTGACGGACAACACAGAACTCAAAAGACAAGGCATTTATACACAAAGAACTAACGACATAAACAGGACGCAGGTGCGGAACACAGGTGGGGATTAATCAACTAATAATCACATAGAACACAGGAAAAACCATATAAGGGTAAGACACGTGACTGAAAGAACTAAAAACGAAACCAAAACAGAACATAATCAGACACAGACTGTGACAGTAACATATTTTGTGACGGCTATTACTGTTTTAAGCAATGTGCAACACATATATATCTGTTATCTCAAAAAAGGTGTGCACCCCCCCCCCCACCTAAAAGATTTCAGTTTGTTTTTTAATCGAGTTGTACAGGTTATAGTTTACATTAAAGGCAGAAAAAGTTCTGAAATTATTTATCTTGGTCTCTTTTTTTTAACGTCACAGAAACCTGGCATTTTACCAGGGGTGTGTAGACTTTTTATATCCACTGTAATTCATGTCAGCAAAACAATGGAGGGTGTTAGCTGTAAATCCATCTTTATGCATGTTTATGCAAAACTATACAAACATGCTCAAGGTAAAGTAGATAGCGTGGCATATATATATGTCTAAAACTTTAATAAAAAGTTACATTAAAAATACACTGCTCAAAAAAATAAAGGAAACACTTAAACAACATAATGTAACTCCAAGTCAATCACAGATCTGTAAAATCAAACTGCCCACTTAAGAAGCAACACTGATTGACAATCAATTTCACATGCTGTTGTGCAAATGAAATAGACAACAGGTGGAAATTATAGGCAATTAGCAAGACACCC
>JAUMHE010000043.1:300383-335562 GCA_032359235.1 Enteromius mattozi
CTTCTGCTGAGCAGCTTTTTAAAGATGCTGATTTCATTTTCCAGCAGGATTTGGCACCTGCCCACACTGCCAAAAGCTCCAGAAGTTGGTTAAATGACCATGGTGTTGGTGTGCTTGACTGGCCAGCAAACTCAACAGACCTGAACCCCAGAGAGAATCTATACAGTATTCTCAAGAGGAAAATGAGAAACAAGAGACTAAAAAATGAAGATGAGCTGAAGGCCAAGGTGTCCATACCACCTCAGCAGTGCCACAAACTGATCACCTCCATGCCACGCCGAATCGAGGCAGTAATTAATGCAAAATGAGCCCCTACCAAGTATTGAGTACATGTACAGTAAATGAACATACGTTCCAGAAGGCCAACAACTCTTGACGTATTCTAACTTGTTGGGTTTTCGTTAAATGTGAGCCTAAATCATCACAATTAAAAGAACCAAAGACTTCAGTCTGTGTGCATTTGATTTATTTAATACACGAGTTTTACAATTTGAGTTGAATTACTGAAATAAATGAACTTTTCCACGACATCCTAATTTATTGAGATGCACCTGTATATACAGTAGTAGTCAACATTTGAAGTGGATCAAAACCTTTCATCAAAGTTGTCCTAAAACCAAAAACAATACCCATTCTTTTCTTAGGACAACTTTGGTGAACTTTTATGATCCACTTCAAATGTTGACTACTGTAGTCTACTGCACTTGTCTTTGGTTTTCTGCTTGTGGCGTCTTATACTGCTTGCTGTATGATGTCTTGGTTGTTACAATATATTACTGTTTTATATTTTGTCTGTTGTTGTATTTAGTTTTTGTCCCTGTTAGGTGTCCTGGTATGGTTTGTGCTGTGTTGTTATGATATGATATGCCATATTTGTTGTAGATGAGGTTTCTCTCTATTTTTTTACTTACATTTTTTTAAGTGTTGCCTTTCTTGACCAGGGACCATTTGAAAAAGAGACTATAAAATTTACTATGCTAGCTCTGGTCTCCCAGTCATATTTACGTGCTTTTAGGAATATGATGGTGTTTGAATGTTTGTAGTTACAGACGTGTGTCTCAAAATCTGGTAAACTGCCTACCTGGACAGCATTTTAGGGCATGTTTGAACGTGCAAACGTCCGAATGCTGTCATACACATTGTTCAGCTCACATAGTAGCTTTCGCAAATGTTCAAATACCTTAAAAAGCGTGTAAAGAAGTTAAGTTTGCACTCTACCTGGTGTCAGGAGTGCAGCTCAGATGTGTATGAGTCCATTAGAGACCCGCTCCTAACGTGAATATCAACTATTTCATAGTGAACGATTACTTCCTCAAGCACACTGTAAGCCTGAGGGAAACTATGATTGACACGCATGTTTCTGTCGTGTCAGTTTCACCAAAACTTTTTTAAATTAAGGAGGGGATTTGTTTACAGTGGCTTCTACCGTTATGGGTGTGTATTGCATGTAAAATGCAAAATTTGAGGGGAAAAAAAAGCATAACATAATTTCAATAACCTGCAAAAACAATAAATAAATACGCAAATAAACAAAAAAACGTGTGTATAAATAAATAGCTAAATAAATCATAATAATATTGTCTGTACAGATTTAATATTTGTTTAAAAACGTAAATTTACTCATTACTCAACATTACTCATTCATTAAATACAAAATAAGATTTAATGCATTATTGTTAATTTTATCTTATTATTTTATTTATGATTGTTATAATATGTTATTTTATTAATACATGTGTAATTTATTTTATTTAGATATTTTACGATCATTACGTCTTTATGTAACGCACTTTGAATTATTATTGTGTATACAATATGCTAATATATACAAATATGCCTTGCCTTTGACTTCCGTTATTGTTTGTTGCTTAAATACTGGATTTGTTGACGTAGAAATAACGTTTTTATTAATCATTAAGATTTTAGGTTGAAATCTAGTTGTCAGTATATATTTATCCAACTTTTTGCCTTGAATTTACTTCTATTCATGATGTGACCGTGTGTTGCTCTAATTTAGGTAATTATTTAAAATGATTTAACGCTGAACAATAATTAAGATAAAATATTAAGTAACACATAAACATACTAACATCTGACTATATAAAACATAAAGTATGTAAATTAGTCGTCGTTCTCCTCCTGACCGCTGGGCGTCAGTGTCGAGTTAGACAGCCTCTCATTCCTTACAGAAAACACCGTGGATTAAAAACACGCGTGTGAAGGCTAAAGTGAGCGTGATAACCGGAGAATAACAACTCGGCTTGTGTTAAATGTTATCGGTTTAATTCGCAAAATGGTTCGTAAATTGAAGTTTCACGAGCAGAAACTTTTGAAGAAAGTTGATTTTATTAACTGGGAGGTTGACAACAATTTACACGAGATTAAAGTGTTGAGAAAATACCATATCGAGAAGAGGGAAGATTACACCAAGTAAGTAACTGTTAATAACATTGCTATACATTGTTTGTTTTAAGAAAATAAATCTTCTTAATCACTTAAAACATGACTTAGGAATCTAATACGTTTATGATTTTTTTTGTAGATACAACAAACTCAGTCGAAATATCAGAGAATTGGCACAGAAAATACGGGACTTGGACGAAAAGGATGGTTTCAGAGCTCAAAGCACAGCCCTTTTCTTGGAGAAGCTGTAAGTTTGGCAGCCTCTGGGTGATTTGTAGACGCTTGAGTTGCAGTCATGTCTGAAGATGGAGTGTTTCTCTTTTTTTTTCTGCAGTTACAGTGTTGGTTTGATCCCCACTAAACAGAACCTCTCTCTTGCGAATGAAGTCTGTGCTTCTGCATTCTGCAGGTAAGATCATAGAAAAGCAAAACCATGTGCTGCACTGGCCAAATAAGGTTTAAAGAAACTGGTTTTATCTTTCGCTTCTAATGCATGCTCATTTTTTTGTACTGGTACTGTCATTTTCTGCAGGAGACGACTTCCCACTATCATGCTGAAACTGCGTATGGCCCAGAACCTGAAGACTGCCATAACCTTCATCGAGCAGGGCCGTATCCTTCATCAGAAATCACACTGAACTTTATACACACACATTATCTGCTGTTTGAGTTATACACACTTTGCTGTAAATATATATATATATATGGGTGATTCTATAATTATTGGTGATTATAAAAAAAATGATATTCTATATTGCGGGTACATTTGGTGCCTTAAGTCATTTGTTTATGCTTTTTTTCAATGGTTATATTTTTTAATTATTATTGTTCTTAATAATTGTATTATTGTTTACAGTCCATAACAATATAATAATTTAAGTGTCTTAAAATAGCTGAAAATCATGACTTTTTTTTTTCTTAGTCAGTGTATTTTTCGACACGCATCAAAATATTTTATAGTACTTTTGGCAACATTTTATTTATTTTATTTTTAAAAGCCCTAAATAGTTACATACTTAGTTCTACAACATTAAATTATTTTTAAAAATATTAATTCTTCGAAAAATGTGTGACGATTAATCTTGCGCCAACTCTGTTACCATACCACATTTTGCCTTTTAAATTGATGGACTTATCTCTCACAATCGTGTAAGTTACAGGAAGTGATGTCACTTTCACTCACTGATCAGATCTGAAGCATCTGTGCTCTCTCTGAGAAAATATTTTAATGTAAAAACACCAAGTTATTTTTAGAACATCAGCTCTGTTACCACAACATCAAAAGGAAAACACAATCTATTACTGATCTCACATTGGGTTATTTAAAGCTGTTTTAATCATATTTTTATTAGTGTCATGTGGTGTTAGCATTTATCCCAGCAAGTGTTTTTGGAAAAAAATGAAACTGTCAATTCTGTTACACTATTGTCAGTATTGTTACTCTACCTTGGTAACAGAGTTTAATGGAGAATTGTTGGACAGCAAATGTACCCGCAATTATAGAATCACCCATATATGTATGTGTGTCTGTGTATCTGTGTGTGTTATATGGGTCAACTTTTAATTGTCAATTGAATGACTTTTATAATTAGATTTACCTGATTTCTTAATATACTGGATATTCACGTAATGTTAAAGGAATAATTTCACCAAAAATGAAAACTTGTCCAAACATTTACTCACCTTCAGACCATCCAAGATGTAGATGAGTTTGTTTATTCAGCAAGACAGATGAAGGTTCTGCAGTGATAAAAAAACATCACCATAATCCACACCACTCCAGTATATTTAGCATTTTAACTCCACTATGAAATTAATTTGGTTTTGCACTGTTTTCACTGGTAAACTGGTTTATTTGGGGGGGGGGTTTTCACTGGAGGAAGCATTATTATGGATCTGGACATAGATTAGCGGGGAGCAACGGTTATTAATTTTTTTTTTTATTACAAGCATGCAGCTTTTGGCTTCACAAGATGTTAATTGATGGGCTGGAGTGGTGTGGGTTATTATTCTGACGGCACCCATTCACTCCAGAGGATCCATTGCTGAGCTAATTACGGAATGCTAAATTTCCCCAAAATCTGTTCTGATGTTCTGAAATTCATGTTCTTGTCTAACCAATGCATTGCAGGGTGAATGCATTTATGTTCCTTCTTTTTTTTGGCCAATTTTCATTTTTGGATGAACCTCTGAACCTCTGAACTGAACCTCCCTTCGTTTAAACTTGAATGAATGTGTTTGAAACTATTTCTTGACCGAGCAACAGATATTCGCGTTGGGCCTGAGATTGTCACCGATCCCGCTTTTCTCGTAACAAGGTAAGTTATGAAAACCCTCAGTGCCTTTTTTTTTTTTTCGGATGCCCACTGAAGAAAAAACCACAATGTAAATTTTTTATATAATGAACTTTTATATAAATCTGTGGCAGCTAAAATGTTTTTGTGCAATACTCTTACAGGAGCATGGAAGACTTTGTCACGTGGGTGGATTCATCCAAGATCAAACAACATGTCATGAACTACAATGAGGAGGTATGTCAAATACTTCATCCTGTTGAGTTATGCATAAATCAGTAAGATTATAATGCTTCTGAAAGAAATGACATTTTAAAATATAATTTCTGTGATCAAAGCTGAAATACTCCAGTCTTCAGTGTGATCCTTATAAAAAAATAATTCTTATATTGATCAAGAAACATTCATGATTAGGATTCTTTGCCGATTAGAAAATTCAAATGAAAATAATTTATTTGGAATAGAAGTCTTTTGTAACATTTCTAAAGGTTTTTACAGTCTTCTGATCAATTATAATCTGTCCTTGCTGAGAAAAGTAATTTCTTTAAAGTATAAAAAATACGGACTTCAAACAGTTGTTTACGCAAACCTTTTATTAATCAAATGATTTCAGGATATTTTTCATATTTAACTCATATGAACCATACTATATGGACTAATAATCTGACATCAGACAGGTTTAAGGCACTAAAATGTGAAGAATGACACTTTTATATGCAAGTGTAATCATATCAGCACCAACAGAGTCAGATTATATGATATTAAGAAGTTATTAAAAACAGATATTAAACATGTTTGAACTAATTGCTTATTTAACATTACAATTTTGTTTTTGTTCTTTCAGCGAGATGACTTTGACCTCATTGTATAAATCTCCAAATACATTGGACTTAACCAGAAATGGTCAGTGCATCAAGAGCAGCTGTTCATTTGTGATTCATCAAATAACATGTATATATTTATGCCACGTCAGACATAGTGACCAATTATCACCGTGAACATTTTAACTGAATGCATTGAGTGTGACTATTGTGTATTGGCCATTAATAACTGTAAACAATAAACAATTACTTTGTCTGAATTTACTTTGCTCCTACAAAAGCACTTTTACATTTTGCATTCATATTACAAATAAAAATTACATTTGACATAGTGGGCACCTTAAATCTGTCCCAACCAAGATGCATCGATGTTCCACCACCAGCTACAGATGAGATTTCATATAAACGCCACATATACTTTGCATAGCTCTGTTATCGACATCCTGAGCACATCGTTAACACCTACGGGTATCTGTTATAAATAAAGCAGGGCACAACTGTAGAAAGACAACAGCATCACGCACTCGGAACAAAAATTCATGGACAGGTACATTCAGTGTCTCAAACAGACACAGTCTTAAGGCCAGGACAGACTCTGGTGTCTGAACCGTTTTTGTGAGCGAGGCCCTGAGAGTTTCTGCTTGAATCTGTTGCATGTATTCACAGCCACCAGAAGCGCACATAAACAATGAGAGTAATGAAAATCACCGCTCCGGCCGCCACTTTAGCGTAGGTGGAGCGAGTGTTGAGGTACTTGGCATCGCTGCGGTACTTCTTAGACAGGCTGGACAGATTACTAGCTTTGGAGTCCAAAGCTGCAGAAAGAACAGACAGAATACTATATAATGTGTCTTACGAAAATGAGCTTAAAAGACTGAAAATAAGCATTCACGCACCAGATAATGCTTCTCCACGCTGGAGCACTTCCTCTATGTTAGCAACCATGATCCTTTGCACATCGTGTAACTCTGAATTGATGTTGCCCAGGTTTCTTCGTGCTCTGCTGTCGATGTAAGACTTTTTGGTTTTCTGAATATATGTGTCTGGAAACAAATGGAAAATCATTTGATCCACGTTGTCAACCAACTGCTGGTCCTTTTAATTATTAAAATAGCTTTTTATATGCTACTAAAAGGTTTGTGGTCAGTACATTTTTAAACTAAGTCTCTTACACAGACCTAAACTACAGGGGGGGGGGGGAAGAAAGAAAAAATCATACAATTTAAAACAGCTGTTTTCTGTTTGAATTAAATGTAAGTTATTCCTTTGATCAAAGCTAAGTTTTCCAGCATCATTACTTCAGTCTTCAGTGATCCTATGATCCTAATATATGCTGATCTGCTGCTTAAGAAACATTTCTCATTACTATCAACATTCAAAACATTTATATTTTTGTGATACTTTTTTATTCTTTGATGAACAGGAAGTGTTCTTTTGAAATAGAAATCTTTTGCATCATTATACAAGCCTTTACTGTCACTTCTGATCAATTTAGAGCATCCTTGCTGAATAAAAGTATTAATTTATTTTTAAAAACTAATCCAAACTTTTGAACAATAGTGTGTATTAATTTTGAGCTTTCACACTGCATTGATAGACAGTATATAAGATGTTTCTTACCAAATTCAATAAAAGAGTACGGCCGTGACACTGAAGGGACTTTTGTCCCGTACTGCTCGCTGAATTCTCCCTCCAGATCCTCCAGATAAGCAAACGCCAGTTTCTTGGGGAATCCTGCTTCACATAAGGCCAAGTAACACACTCCTTTCTCAATGACGTAGCTGGAAAACAAGATGAGTTATGATGACATCCAGAATCAAACACAAACTCTACACGTGTGTGTCAGGGTTGGGATAAATTCATTCTCCTTTTCAGGTTTACGAGCGAATTAGAATTTAGCTGGCAACCCTCTCCAGAATTTGAATTGAATTCAATTTACAGGAAGAAGAATTTACTCAACTGCAATATAAAAAATAAATAACCACAAACCATTAAGATTTTATTAGCTTTTTTTAGATTTTGATCATTAATGTTGAATTAATATGCATATTTAATGTCTGATTTTTCACAAAACTGGCTTTTTTGCCCATGTAAAAATGTCCACAGCATTCATTTTCATAGAAATTAAGATTAACAATAAAGTTTGAATCCAATTATTATACATTGATGTTTCAATAATTAGTTTAGGGTGAATAAGATTAAATCTTCCGACATGGTTTTTAAAGTTAATTAAATTGTTAAAACACATTATCAGTAAATAAATATTTTACTTACTGAAAAACAGATGTATTATTAACTCTATAAATCCTACTTTAGTCATTTTTGCTGACATAAATATCAGCAACTGTACCTAATTGCATATTTTTGCTGAGTTTGGGTTTCTGAAAACTGTTTTACTGACCAAGAAGCATTTATTTAAGCAGTTTTTTAGGATTCTTGGGTGACTAGAAAATTCTAAAGAAAATAATTTATAAGAAATAGAAGTCTTTTGTAATATTCATACGTGTTTTTAATATTAATGTGTCCTTGCAGAATAAAAACTAATTTCTTTCTGTCGTGTCGTTTACACAAACCTTTTATTAAATCAAATCAGAAAATATTTTATATTTAATTGACACAACCCTGCCTGTACGGACTAAAAACTGAGTTACATATTTTCACTGTATTCTACTGATGCATCAAATATTATAACAAATATGTCAGGCATTGATTTTATTTCCATAACTTACAAAGCCTGTCTGTCAGCTGACTCAAACTCAGTGTGCATGTACTCACTGGAAGGCCATGGCTCCTGCCTCGAGGGTGCAGCGGGCAGGACTCTGATCGGTCAGTTTTCTGCAGAGCTGCTTGGCTTGACTCTGATACTTCTGTAAGTCTCGCCCTGACTGTAAACAGCTCCATGTTAGAAACTCAAACGTATTATGTACATCGAGCAATAACAGAGACTCTGTAAATAACTCCCTCAATTACACCATGTGTTTAAACTTCGCAGAAATGCTGTAATAGTTGTAGTGTTGACGGGTTTATTCGCACCTGCTCGTCCTCTTGCATCGATGCGGCGAGCGGCAGACTGTCGGCGACACGGACAATCATCGTCAGCAGCACCATTTTCGCCTGTCTCTGTTTACTCCTGAACTTCGCTCTGTTTTGAAGAGAAGCAACTGATTGTTTGACTGAATAGCAGAAAGTGACACATTTGAACTGACAGCAGAGTTCAGATGAGTTGGCCGGAAGAGGGTGTGTTACCTCAAATTCTTTCCGGCTTTCGCATTCCAAAGGTTCCGGTTTTATTAAACACTATTAAATTAGAAAAAAAGACAGCAGACAAGAAAACTAAATAGAAATGGTACTACAATGAAGTCCGTAAATAACATCATTAGTTTTAATTATATGCACAATAAAGGGAATATTTCTAGAAATGTATATTTATCGAAACCTATATATATATATATACACACGCTAGATTTTAATGAAATATGCATCTACATAGATAGATAGATAATTTATTTCAATTATTATTATTTTATTTTTGCCTAGATGGACAATCATAGTTATATGGCAATATTTGGCATACAATGACAGTCTTCAGATATAATGTGAGTTAAAAATGTATAAAAAACTAAAAACGCATGCAGGATTCATGATGATGATTACACTTTTTAGAAGTAAGAATTATTTTAATATAACGCCTGACTTAATTTTCTTATTTCGGACAACAAATATAGGCTAAAAATCAACTTCTATGAATATAAAACAGAAAGTAATGAAAGAATTCACAATAATAATGTCCAATAATAAATGTACGTCACATATATATATATATATATATTGTGTGTGCGTGTGTATGTGATGTACATTTATAATTACAGAATTAAAAAGAGGTTTTAAAAAATATGTCAAATATACATATTACGTATTTTTTAAAACCTCTTTTTAATTCTGCTGTTGCGATCTGTAAATCTGTCATCAGTTGAACTGCTCTGCGCTCGACTGCTTCTGTCTGCACGCACTCATCGTTTCGGCGCATCGATTATTCACGTCTGTGGGCTGATCTGTGTTGAGCTGATCCCGCTTGAACGCTTTTCCTGATCACGAACAGCACGATTAAACTCTGCATCTGCACTGAAGGTAAGATCGGCCGCATAAAGTGCTTGCTAATGCCCTTAACTCATTCTGTGTTCATAATCTCATCAATTCGAGTAAAGCGTATCTTTGTGTCGCGACCATTGTTGTTGTCCTGTTCTGGTTAACATCACCCAACAAATCCCATCACATCCACTCTGATTTAATGTGCATCAATAACGGGTCGAGGCTTCAAGCGATCGCGATGATCTGTGACTGGAGCGCAGCTAGTTGTGTGCTTGTTGATTATTTGGTTATGATGTGTTTATTATCATGCACGTTCACTACTAGGCCACAATGCTCGCTCGCTCGCTACTAGATGCAATGTTAGTTATAGAAGAAAACCCGTCATGGTTGCTCTGTGATGGCTGTTATTAATATTTTTTTGCATTCAGGCCGTTTTTGTTCATGCACAAACGCGTCGCGCTTTAAACTCCGCGTCACAGCAGCGCATCGTTACGTGATAGGAACAGTTGTCACTTGTTTCCAGACGCTGTGGTTTGTATGTGAGTAACGGTTCTCACCTCTGAGAAGGATTAGTTCAGCCTCACTGGATTGGCTGACACTGCTCGCAGCTCTTTTGATGCCACACAAGGGCCCTTTATGCGAGGTTCCAGCTGGAAATGCTGCGAGTCTGCTCTGATTGGATGATTCTCATGCACGAGAAATG
The DNA here is from genome assembly GCA_032359235.1 of Enteromius mattozi. NCBI lineage: Eukaryota > Metazoa > Chordata > Actinopteri > Cypriniformes > Cyprinidae > Enteromius > Enteromius mattozi. The sequence goes on from JAUMHE010000043.1 coordinate 310,694, forward strand.
ACGTCACCCTGCAATTATAAAAGTCTGCTCTTATGAGTCAAATTGGCTTAAAACTGATGATATACCTTTATAGATGTTATGGTATTATTTAGCTCTTTTAAAGGAATAGTTCTCCCAAAAATGATAATTCTGTAATAACTGTAGAACATTAAAGAGTACTTATATATTATAGTGGGCAAAATTACTAGAACACAGCTATTTTCACCTGCTAAGAATGGTATTAAGTCCGTTATTTCTATCGTTTGCTGTAGTGTGACTGTAGGAAATGTCAGTTTACATTCATTTTGCCATTAAACCAGCGAGATTGTGACCTTGATATATGTGAGATTTGATAAGGTTCATCGTGGTTTGTTAGGATAGAACAATAGCTGACTGAGATACAGCTATCTCTGGAAAATCTGGAATCTAAAGGTGCAAAAAAAAAAGACGTATTGAGAAAATCACTTTTAAAGTTGTCCAAATGAAGTTCTTAGCAATGCATATTACTAATCACAAATTAAGTTTTGATATATTTGATATAAAAACATCTGTTTTGGCAAAAGCAGTTTAGTTGTTTGCTCAGTTTACTTAAATAAAATAAGCTAAAACAACACAAATCTTTAGTTTTTTGCTCAGTTGTCATTTGCACTCAATTTTATTATGCTAAATGAAATCACATTTGTGAAATATTAAGTTCACTTAAATCATTTGTGTTGGGCCTGCACCAAAACATTTACTTTGAAACTGAGCAGTGGATTTCTAGTTCCCAGCATGCTTTGCATATGGTGAAGTGTAGACCTTGTTGTTAAGCTATGGCTACATGAGCTGTGATGAGGCCATTTTTGATTGATCACTCTATGTGTGTTGCAGGTTTACAGAATATGTTTAGCATGTGATCAAGTGTTATGATGTCTGTTTCGTTCCCGTAAGATAAAAAAAATATACCCCAAACAAACCAGTCTGGACAGCAACGGTTGAATCAACAAGAGTGAATTATGTTCAGGGAACATTCTCAAAACATGTCAAATGAAATTGGTTTGATCTCATTAAATTAGCATGAATTTTAGTCATCAGTACAATTAACTTACTTTAAGTTCAAATGAATGGAAATGTGTGTCATAATTTTATTACGTTAGATCAACAAGCTATTTTTTTTGAGTGCTGAAAGAATTGCCTAAAATGGTGGTTGAAGTAGAGCTTCTCAAATGTAGCGTTTTGACTGAATAATCTACAGGTAAAGTAGTAGCAGTAACAAACCATAAGGTAACCATAACAAAAAATGATGCTAGAGTAGAAACGAGCTAAATTTGTAAACCTCTCATTGCCAAACAACTTTACTCGAAGAACTGATTTAATAGTGCCCAAATGTAATTTATTTATTGAAACTTTGTTTTCAGTTTCAGCTAGATTTCAGAATTTCATTTAAATTACATTTTTTCGTCACCTGTATTTATGCTAGTAAGTCTGGCATAAATGGCATCATATGAACATCTTGCTCTCAAAAAAGAACATGTAGGGCATTGTCATTTTTATTCTATGCCATAGCTTAATGTGTGAAAATAGTTTGTTTTAATGCCTTTGACCAAAACTCATTGACATCAAAAATAACTTATTTCCAGGTTTTAGTATTCATTCCTGCATCACTCTGTTGTCTGTTCCTGTTTCTCTCATTCATTGTAATAGCAGTAGTCCTTCTCAGCTACACACAGTCTCTGGTTAAGCTCATTTAAATTTGTTTTAGACCATTAGACATGACTTTACAGTGCTTTGGATGCCTGCCTGAAAACTGGAGGAGGAACTTTGATACACAGAAGCAATGTTTAGACATTGACTGACTGGACAAGAAGCTGTAAAATCTAGGCCACTTCTGTCTAAAGTTGTTAATATGACCTAACTGTACTTGCAGTTACATGCAATGACATTATTAATGGTCCAAAGCATCTGTAGGAATTGTTTTATTTACCCAAATATATTTTCAAAAGATAGGTATAACTCATATGACTTTGTTTACGTTATACGTTTAATCTTCACAAACCTTTTTTTACCCCTTAACAGTTCATCCCACCATTTCTAGTCTATTTCAAATGACTGATGTCCAAACACACCAGCATCGGCTGCTCAGACCAGTGTCCCATTAACCCAAATTCATATCAGCTGCTCAGCACGAGCAGGAAACATACATGTGACACACCCAGATATGAAAGTGAACTTCAGCATTTATCAGTACAGATACACTGAGCTCCACGTGAGACTGCATGCTGCTGTGTTACTGCATGCTTTATTTGAGCACTGAATGCTTGTGTTTGTTGGGTCAGGTGCAGTAGAGAGTGCCATGCAGGAAGGAGAGGAGAGGAAGTGAGGCGATGGGCTGCACCTCAGCCAAGCAGTTGTCATCTGTACCCAGTGATGAAGAGGGCCGGGGTAAGGCCTACAGCAACGGAGATGCCTTCTCCGGTCAGTGTCTCAGCTGTGTGTGTCCACAGATATTCACTGCAGATAATGAGATATAGATTTTTATTGATAATTCCAATTTGGTACCTCACTCAGAATCGGGTGCAAAACTTAATTTAATTCTATTTGAATTCTTTAAATTTCGATATTGTGTATTAAATTTAAGCATGTAGTTTTTTTATAGTTGCTCATAAACATCTTATTATACACATAAGATGAAAATGATATATATTTTACATTCCGATAAATGCTGAGCATGCAAAAATGTTTCTTGAGCCACAAATCAGCATATTAGAATAATTTCTGAAGGATCGTTGAGATATGGGACATGGAAAACAGATATAGGTCTAAACGAACTGGCTAAACGAAGTGATATAATTTTAAAGCTCAGCTCAATACAGTTTTATAACAAATCAGCTTTTACAGCCCTATTAGTGTAAGTGGTGATTTAGCAGGTGCTTTTATCTGAAGTGAATTACAGTTGAGTTATTAACGACAGTCCCTCTGGAGTGACCTGGATTTAACTGCCCTTAAAACAGTGATGACAGGTCATGCCTTGTTCTTCTGCGGATGAATAAGCAAACTTAAAATCAATATGAAATAAAAACCTACCATGTTTCTTTCTTACTATGTTACTGGTGTTACTGTACATGATCCATAAATGCAAGTTATTTAAAAGAAATGTGAGTATTAGTGGTAATTCGGGGTTATTTTGTTAAATATGTTGTTGAACTGAAAGAAAATGGATTAAGAATCCTGTGTCTAAATGATTTTAAGTGTACTTTACTCTTTCTGTTTAGATGAGTATAAACTGAAAGGAGTTGAGAAGGTGAAGTACATGCATGGAGAAGAGGAGCGCACGAATACACGAAACCAAGAGAACTTGGTAAAGATTGATGCATAGTATTGTATATCTCCAAATAATCACATAGTCACAAATATTTAATAATATCCTGTAGAACATAAGTTTTTTCTCTTTATGTCTTGCAGGAAAAGAGCACATTTTTGCACAAGGGCAGGCACAAAGATGCCACCGGGAATAGTAATAAGATAAGGTGAGTGTGTGTTTGGTTTCTGCTCTAGTATTCAGTAATGAAGAGATGGTGTCCAATGAGATGTTCACCAAGCCTTCATTGTTCCTCAGTATCCACTCTTCAGAGAGCCAGCAGGAGTTCTTTAGGATGCTGGATGAGAAGATTGAAAAGGTGATTGAAGTAGCATTACTGTTATTATAAGTTAAAAGTTTGCACTCTCAAGTCCCTAAAGCTTTTTTCACACTTTTCGTGTCGTTTGTCCTGTGCACACTTAATGGAGTATACATTGAAAGGCTGTGTGGTCAGCTGTACATTTGCACCAAAACCGAAGTATACTTCAGGCTTAAGCATTTGTGTAAAAACTAAAGTATAGTTTAGGCTTAAGCATTTGTGTAAAATTAAAGTATATGTAAGTGTTTGTGTAATAACTTAAGTACGCTTAAATGTTTGTGTAAAAACTAAAGTATACTTTAGGCGTAAGAGTTTGTTCAAAAGTATACCTAAGCTTAAACATTTGTGTAAAATTAAAGTATAATTAAGTGTTTGCATAATAACTTAAGTATACTTTAGGCTTAAGTGTTTGTTTAAAAACCAAAAGCATACTTACAGCTTAAGCGTTTGTGTTAAACTAAAGTATAATTAAGTGTTTGTGTAATAACTTAAGTATAGTTTATGCTTAAGCGTTTGCATAAAAACAGAAGTATAGTTTATGCTTTAGCGTTTGTGTAAAACTAAAGTATACTTAAGCGTTTGCGTACTAACTTAAGTATAGTTTAGGCTTAAGCGTTTGCATAAAAACAGAAGTATAGTTTATGCTTAAGCGTTTGTTCAAAAACCAAAAGCATACTTACAACTTAAGCGTTTGCGTACTAACTTAAGTATAGTTTAGGCTTAACCCTTTGCATAAAAACAGAAGTATAGTTTATGCTTAAGCGTTTGTTCAAAAACCAAAAGCATACTTACAGCTTAAGTGTTTGTGTAAAAGTAAAGTATACTTAAGTGTTTGCATACTAACGTAAGTATAGTTTAGGCTTAAGCGTTTGCATAAAAACAGAATTATAGTTTATGCTTAAGCGTTAGCGTAAAAACAGAAGTATACTTTATGCTTAAGCGTTTGCGTAAAAACAGAAGTATAGTTTAGGCTTTAGCGTTTGTGTAAAATTAAAGTATACTTAAGCGTTTGCATAAAAACAGAAGTATACTTTAGGCTTAAGTGTTTGTTCAGAAACCGAAGTAGAAGTATACCTTAGGCTTAAAGATTTGTGTAAACTGAAGTATAGTTTAGGCTTAAGCGTTTGTGTAATTACTGAAGTATGCTTTGGGCTTGGGTTTTTGCGCAAAAATAAAAGTACACTATAACTTAACCATGAGTAATTTACTGTAGAAAATCAAAAAATCTAGTCTATTTTAATTGCTGTTTTTTTAAGGTACCTTCCCTTATATGACTCTTACATTTACAGGGACGGGACTACTGCTCGGAGGACGAGGATATGACATAGCATGCTGAGATATTTGACTCACGCCAACATTGAGTCAATCCTGTCCCGAAGTTCTTTACACTTGCTTTCCATGTCTCCTTACCCAACAAGTATTAATCTTCAAGAGTCTTGGTTCAAGTGACATCCAGCCCAGTTATCCACTCCGTTTACAATCTACACTCCCAAATGTCTTACAGGTCACTATTAGAGACTCTTGAGGACTAGTATTTAAACAGTATGAGGGCATGGAGAGGCCATGGTTAAGGATACTGGGATATGGCCCAAGATTTGAATGGGAAAGCCATTTTCAGACTGTCCCTCAATCCCTTGCCTTACACTACCCATAAGCCTTCTCCTACTCATAGACTACATACAGTGGAGAGAGCCATGCTGAGAATCCTGGATTTCGCCCTCCTTTAGACATGGACACTACACTCGGTGGACTAGCAGTGGAGATGATATCTCCTAAGGAGGACATACCTACAGAGAGACTTACGTGATTCTGTCCAGCTCATGCTGTTGAGATGCAGTAGGTGAAAGCGTATGGACAGAAACACAAGGCCATTTCTAGCATTCCAGTTGTTTTTTTTAACAAAGTATTTTTCACCCACAGTGTATTATGTATATGTCTTTTTGACCTTTTTCTTTGAGTTATGTTACAACGCTCAGGACAGCAGTGCTGTATGTATCAACACTAGATTTGTTTGTTAGATGAGGGCAGTGCAGTTCCTTCAGGGCCGGTCTTGAGGACGTGTCATGGGGGTGGAGATAGATCACAGCATCTAGCCGTGTTTAGAGAAGCCAGTTACAGCATCTTAAGGTCATGTAGTTTTCAAATACTCATCTTACTCTATATAACAGGTGGATATCATACGTTCGCTTGACATTTATAGTCACTATTCTTTGAGTTAAAAACCAATACAAGTTTCAAAACCAGCCTTCAGAAAGTTTTACATAGATAAGTTTTTATTACCGGGAAGTGCTTCTTCCTTTTACAGTATGACAGTAATTTGCCATAGCCTTAAGCACACAGTGTTTTCTTTTCTGAAATGATATACAACAGTAAGCCATTAATTTCTGTATTTTCACACTAAAGTAAACAGTTTCCCACATGTATGCTTAAGTTCTCTATGTACACAGTTGGGCCAAACAAAATTGCCAAAAAGCAAGTGTGATGCTGAGTGAAAGAATAAATAAATACACAATGACCAACTATCCAAGAAGAAGCATCTGGTTTATTGCTTTTTTTCCATTTAATGAAGTCAAGGGAGTCCAATGTTTTTTTTTACAGAAAATTCATTTATTCACCCTTCTGTCTTTCCAAACCTGCTTGACTTTCATTCATCTTTGAAATGCAAATGAAGAATTTTAATGAACCCAAAACATTTAGGCTTGATTAATCCAAGTTTTTCTAAAGAAACAAGTTCACTTTTTTTAAATTTGTTTTTATTCAGAAATAAACAGTGATCAACACAAACATTGAGCACATCAAATATGGTCAATGAAAGCTCCATTGAACTTGCTTTATGCTCAAGACCCAATACGGGTTGTTTTTGTTAGTCATGCAAGCACTTGAGTAACTCTTCAGGAGACTAGGTTGAATTAAATCACTCAATTCAAAAACACTAATTTTTTCAATGTCTTTATGAACTTTTTCGAGGTTTCGGTTGCATGGGCTTTCATTGGAGGACAGAAATGTCTCAGATTACATTAAAAATATCTTTATTTGCATTTCAAAGATGAACGTAGGTTTAATGGATTTGCAATAACATGAAGGTGAGTGAATAATGAGAATTTTAATTCTGGTTGAACTATCCCCCTTAAGATGGATTTTAAACAGGATTCAGATACCAATGTTTTTGTTTTGTAGCTTTCTCTGCTTGTTTTTTTCCCCAGGAATGTATTATTTTACACATCTGACATTTCAGGCATTTTTGAGTGAAAAAGAGCAGCCCAGTGGTGTTGTGTTTGTGTAATACTCTGTATTACAGACAAAAGCAGCATAAATTCAGTCAGACACACAAATACGGTCCACGTCTGAGCTGATCTTATAAATTCAGTCTCTCATCTTCAAAGGCATTCAAAATTTCCTATATCAGTCACATATGGAGAGTCTGTCTGTATCATCTCACGTCTGTAACCTCCGTTTGCGATGCTGGCGGCGGCCTTGGTCTTGAATGTCCACTGGAGGGTCAGGGGTCAGAAAGCCATCACACAGTCTCTGATACACCAGGGTGGAGTCTGAAGCCACAGCACACAAGAGCATCGGGACACCTCTGTCCAATATACACCGCAAGCTGTGAGAGGAAATCACATCATCATACGTGTTCATCACGTCAACCTGCTTATAAGGCAGGAAAGAGACCTTGTTTTAATTCAAGTCACGTGTCAATTCAGTATTTGAACTTAGTAATAAGCGTTCAAGACTGTGTACTTAATTGAGGAGGAAAAACTACAGTCCCGTGAAGCATAAACACATTCTGTGTGGACTGTCCCATTTAGAAACACTTCTTTCAATCTGTCATAGAAGCTTTAACACAGCAGCATGGCCCAAAAGCTGCTTATTACTGACAGTATTACAGTAAAAGCTGACTGTGTCCTACTCTGTGTGTCTGATGGATCTGTGTGAAGGCAGAGGGTAGATCATCTGGACTGCTTCTCCTTCCTTCTCTCGAGCCTCCAGCAGAACCGCCTGTACCTCTGGACAGGGCACTCCAACCACCTCTTTCCATTTACGCACTGCAAAAGAAAAAAGGTTTAGCAATCTTTTTTTTATAGACGTTATGTTCAATTATCTAACAAAGCACTGCTGGTCTTCACCTTCCGTCAGATCCATGTACACCAGGAAGGCAGCATATACCTGAGCACTGTCTCCGACATCTAACTGCATCAGGTCTTGATACTAAATACAAAACTCAATTTAATTGCACAGTATTTCACTTTATATTAAGAGGAATGTAACTCGCTCTTACGACGGCGTGCTGCTGGATCCAGTTCGGAGGATCTGCTCGATTTGCTTCATCCATAATAATCTTCTACTCTTTTACTTCTTAAACCGCACACTGAATAAATGCACGACACAAAAATTGCTTACGTTCACCACGTGCACATATATCTATCCATCTGCGAACACTACACGTCTCATGAATATTCAGCACGTTGCGTGGTAACTATCCCGGAGCGTCCAATCACGTGAGTAGGTTAATAACCACAATGCAATATCCTAGACGTTCATTCGCTAGAGAGATTAATATTCATTACCTTCGCCATAGTAGTGTTTCTGACTGCACATTCGTCCTAAGTGTTGTTTATATCCGTAAAAAGCTAGCTCTATAGTTAGAAAATGAAGTTGTAGTTTTTGTATGAACGTAGCTGCTCTCAGACCACCTTCCAAAGCGGTTTAATGTTTCTCTACCCCGTGTACACGCTGATTGTTATTGTCCTCCCTTTATTAGAGTCCGTGTGGAAACACTTACTTATCTAAATGGGCCGATATTGAGTCTCTTTGATTTTAGGACAAATCTTACACATTGTCTGTCTTTTCAGCAGTCAAAAACAAAATTATCCATTCAGACACTTTATTCATCTTACAAAATAATTAACCACTTTACAATAGCAATAATATACATATAAATATTTTATATCTGAAGCTTAAAAAATAGACTACTTACATTTCCGTCCTTTTAATACCCCACATACACTCTGGAGACATTTTTAATGGGCCACATATACTTTGAACACTTTCATATCAGAAAGTCTGAGCTATTCTCTTTGATACAGTAAAAATAGCCATTTAATACTATTTTCTATTTTAATCTGCTGCAAAATGTAATTTATTCCTGTGATGGCGAAGCTGAATTTTTCTGAAGTCTTCAGATCCTTCAGAAATCACTCTTATACGCTGATTTGCTGCTCAAAAAAAACATTAGAATTGATTATAATCAATGTTGTGCTGATTAATATTTTTGTGGAAACCATGATACATTTCTTTCAGGATTTTTTGCTGAATAAAAAGTTAAAAAGAACAGTAGATATTTGAAAATTGTGTAAATTATAAATGACTTTACTGTTACTTTTTAATAGAAGTTTTAATTCCATCTCACTGACACCAAACTTCTGAACAGTAGTGTGTATCCTTGAGTCGCTTTAGGTCCTGAGGCTCAGTGTGGCATCACAATATTTACTGTTGTATATATCAAGACACATCCAGACCACTCGAAAGTCTTCAGGAGCTGCACAGTTGCACTTGAATCTTCACTTCACTCTTAACCATCTAAAACCACAACAAAGACAGTGTTTTACTCAACATTTTTTGGTTTGTGTTGAATATGAAAAATGTGAACTTTTATCAACATAGTGTTAACAGTACATGAACGAATTCTTACCTCCTCCTTTTCTTTAAGTAAAACTGCACCAGCCAGTGCACAGCAAAGGGCCAGATAACTGTCAGGGCCACAGTGATAGGGGACAAGTTTAAAGGCCACCAGGGCAACCTCTAAAAACCAGGATAAATACAGATACGATTAATAATTTCTATTAATATAAAGTGGCATTTCAGACGATGACATTCCAAGTACTTAAAGTAACATAAACAGACCTTTTTTGGTGACTTAGAGTGCTGAGTATTGAGAGGAAGGTTTTCAGCCTAAAACAAAACATAAGCAAGTAAAATATTAAATATCAACTGTAACTGTACTCACGCTTTTAATAGTGATTTAAGTTTTTTATGGTATTTACTGTAAAATGCTAAGATCTGATTTCAGAATATATACTGCCATTCAAAAGTTCGAGTCGTTATATATTTTGTTATTCTGAACTCTCTATTCACTACCCTGAAAAATGTCTGTTTCCACAAAAATACTAAGCAGCACAACTGTTTTCAGCCTTGATGTACTGTAATAATGAGAAATGCAGAAAATCATCATATTAGAATCATTTCTGAAGGATCATTTGACACTGAAAACTGGAGTAATGATGTTGATAATTCAGCTTTGCATCACAGAAATAAATTCCATTTTACAATGTAACACTTCTTTTTAATTGCAATAATATTTCACATTGCTTTTACTGTATTTTGATCAAGTAAATGCAGCAAATGGTGAGCCGTCTAGGCTTGTGGCGTACATGTATTTGGTGCTGGTCTTACTTGTGATGCTGTGAGAAGCTCCAGTGTGGTCAGTCTGTGCTGCACATCCTGCATATTGTCCTGTAACTGTGACAGTATCAGAGCGATCTGTGGGTTAAACGCCTGCTTGTCCGCTCTCTCTTCCATCTCGCAGCACTGACCATTTCCTTGGCAACTGCGCTCTAAGTTATCATGTTCCTCTGGTAGGTCAGTTCCGGTTAACTGACATCCTGAGAATATATGAAATATAAATCATCCATATATGCTCCAAATGATTTCCAGATCAAAATTTATCATGGAGTTACAAAAGTGCATCTCCAGTAAAGAATCTCTGCTGCTGACATTGTTATATAATTAAACACAGCATATAATAAAATTGTAATAAAACAACAACATAATTAATACTTTAACCCTATAAAGCCTGCTATATCACGCACAAATTTTGCCAATAAGGCTACACTAGTGCGTTTTACTTTTAAAACTGCTATGGTTAGGCCTAATCCAGCGTTTTCGAGATTGAAAACGGAGACTTTTGAAAACGCTGCAGACCCCGTTTTAGTTTAAAAATGTACATATCTATGGTTGTACGTGCATGAATGGTCATGTGACATGCGTTTTAGATCGTGTAGTGTAAACGGAGATCGTTTCTGAAACGCAGTGTAAACGCGAATCGTTTTCATTCTTAAAACTAAAACACACTAGTGTAAACGGGGCCTAAGTTATTGTTATTAATATTTTAAGACAAACATTTAGTATACTGAAGCAACTTAGGTTTACTTGATTATCCAAACACCATTATTTAGAAAAAAAACAAATGTTAGCAGCATCAAATATGATCCATTAAGCCTTTGATAAGCCTCCATATTCACATTATATCATACTACATAAATACATAAATATTAAAAAATATATATATTTGAAGGATCATATTTAATACATCAATTTTTTTTTTTATGTATCAATATATCAGACATTTTTATATTTTATTTAAAGTTACAATAAAAAAACGGACTATTATTTAATTAGACTTATAAGCTCACGTGAAAGGAAATAAATACCAAAATAGACTATAATAAATGCTACAATGCAGTAGAATCATGCCTTATTAGGAAATGATTCCTAGCAGAAGTATAATAGCATTCACTCTCATTGTGCGTTTACACTAATGCTGGTGGAAAATTGGCTTGTTGATCACATTATTGCTTGCTGATGTCACGGTGCTCAAGACTTATTCAAACACTGACTCGAGCCCAACCTCTTCCACTGCCTGCTGAGACTCTGTCAGTTCGGACCGGTCCAAGTGTGGGTGGGTGGGGGGCCAAGGGTGTAGCTCCCTGCGGCTCTCCATCCTGACTCCCACACTGAGGCTCTCTGTTTCCCCCTTGTTGTATGTGGGCCCCAGCCACGCTCACATCTGCCAATTGGACCCTGGGAACTCCCGAACCCTAGGGAAAGCATCACATGCTCCCATTTATATCGCTCTGACATGACATGACAAACAAATACATTTCTTCCCTCAGTTCTCTCTCTCTCTCTTTCTCTTAAAAAATGTCTCAAGCCTATTCTAACTCTCTATTGATGGACTGCAGTTGATGTCACTTATTTCATGTTTTTTGCCAAGCATTTCGAGTCATACTTTGCTTTTTGCCAAGAATCACTTAACACTTTCAAATCTCTGGTGATGTATGATGCATCGGAATGACCTCATAGCATGATGGATTCTATGGACTCAACCCAGATTATAAACCACAGCGATGATTGCTGTTTCAAGGGTTTGTCTGAATTTGAAGACTTAAGTCAACAGGAAAGTGTTTAATAAGTTAATCAACATTGAAAGAACTAACTGAGCATTATACTATAGAGTGAATTTCACAAATCTCACACATCTCCAGGTCACACTGTACTTCAAAATTAAAAGAAATTAATCCTACTTAAGCCAAAAATAAAGAATTGTGCATATTTTTAGGATTAGGAGTTCTTTTTGTAGGTCCAAATTTTCATATACACTAGATTTTACTTATTTATTTATTTTTGCATTAGATTTATATAGTAAAAAAAAATCTTTTACAAAACATTATTGCTTTAAATCAGTTTTAATAAATTCTATTTATAATTTTTTTTTAAAATGTTTCCACAACTGTTGATAACAAGAAGAAATGTTTAATAAAATAAGCATTTTAGAATGATTTCTGAAGGATCACGTGACACTGAATACTGGAGTAAAGATATTGAAAATAAATAGGAATAAATTAAATTTTAAAACATATTAAAATGAAAATAGTCACTATTGTATTAATATATTCTAGATTTATGTTATACTGTATTTTCGATCAAATAAATGCAGCCTTGGTGAGCAAAAGAGACTTCTTTCAGAAACTTGAGTTATAAAATTACTGCAATATAATATAATAAATAATAAAAAATCATAATAGAATTTCTATATTACAGAGAATTATGGTTGTTCTACAATAGGCTTTATTTCAATCATACAAAATGTTTTTTTTTTAAGCTTGAGCCTGGGAAAGAATTGAAATCATCACTGGAGACTTTACCTTCTCTTGTGTTGCTGTATTTTCCATTGAGTCACAGTACACCTCATTGCCTGAGTCATCTGCGTGATTTTTGGTGAGAATGAAGTCATCAAATCATATTTTTCAAACTCACAGATTATAACAGACACACTGTTTGCTTTATATGCCAATAGTTTCATTAAATAATTGCTAAATCTTTTTTAATCCGAGTGCAAAACTAGTTGGGATGAACCGTATACCTTGGGCCTAGAAATGAAAGACCAGAAACTATACCATAAGCTAATTCTTCCTCTTCCTCCTCCGTGTTCAGAGAACTATGTTCGTCGTCGGTTGAGGAGGACATGCTGTTCTCCTCACTTCCATTAAACACTGATAAACCTCCTCTCCCTGCTGCAAATGTGCTTGAGTCTGCAGAACAGAAAAGAGCTGAGAAGTCCTCAAATACAGTGGGATGAATCATTTTAGATCACTGTCTTGCTGATTTCACAAAATACAAAGGTACAAAGTTGTTGCCGTACCTTTCCTCCTCTCCTCCATATCATCTTCCTTATTTTCCCCATCAATTTCACTTTCCCCCTCTTTAACTTTCTTAGCAGCAGTTTTTATGGCGTTAGTGTTTCCTGTTTCCAAATACGAAACGTTAATTAAACAGGCACAGATCTTATGGTTAAGTACTTTAAATGATTCTAAATAAAGTACCTGTGGAAAAAGGTGCTGCTTTATTGACTGCATCATCTTCATCATCATCTTCATCATCCTCATCTTCCACCACTATCTCATAAAATGGGTCGAGAGCATCCATTAATTCTGCCATCCTGTCTGTGACCGGGAGGGTTTCTATTATCTGCAATAAAACATTTGATTGTTTCTGGTTTAAACAGTTTTTATTGATACCTCAATATGATAGAGCTTCATCTCTGCAGTCTATACCAGCTGTATTTCCTGAACATATTCCATCATGGCTTGGTCCTTCGACATGCTTCCCAAGGTTTTCCATGCCTCCCTGCAAAGAACACACGTGTCTGGGTATATTATGCATTTTTATATTTACAAAAAGTAATTTCCGTTGAATAGATACACCGTATAAAACAAAAATTGTATTTTGGTGATTGATGCTTACCATTTAGCTTTCCCAATAGGATCCCAAGAGTTCGGTTTTGGGGTGTTACATGGTCCTGCTGTAGCTTGTTTGTAGTAACTGTAGAACAGAACCAGGATATCATCAGACAGGTCATAGGAGCCTGTGTGAAATGAGGAAAGAATGATTTAAAGATGTTTTATTGTTATATAAAAAAATGAAAACCCTCCACATAGTTTAATACTTGACACTGATGTTTCACACTTTATATAAAGGTATTATTACCATCTTCAGGTAAACCTCGGATTACTTTAACAGCAGCTTCAAACCTCCTCTGAATGAATTTGGGATCTTCCATTGCCCTTCGTGTCCTGATCCTGATGCAATAAACATTTAACCAACAGACGTGGGCCAATAAGCATATAACATTAATTAAGGTAATAATACTTATTTGATATGTTATTTTTATATTGCGCACTTCGGTTAATTAGTTTAATATCAGGTTAATTAATTGACCTTTAAAAATAAAAAATAAATAACTGTTCTCCATACTAAGAAATCACTGTGTAAACTCTTTTAAATTATTAAAAGAGTTTATTTTAGGACACTGTACAACAAAAAGCAAAACGACACATTAAATATTACCACTCACCCTGTGCTCCTTCAATCTAAAAGAAAAACCTGTTCAGCGCGTCCTAGGTATTAACCGAAGAAGATGCAGTTGAGGGTGATGTAGTTTCTAATGACGACAGACCTTATAGTGATGAATAGAATGTAGCGCGCTTTTATCCTACATGATCCACAATGCCTTGCGAAAGGATATTTAAACGGCTTTCGCTCGTGCTGAGATTTTTAGCGAAGACCTAACATCTATTACTGGATGGACTTATTATTATTTATTTTATATATATATTATTATTATGGACTTATTATTACTTTATTTGATTATACCAATATTTCCATAGCATTATGGTGATTGTTTAGCGTGATTAAATAATATAATATTATTTAAAAAAGCCTAAAGAAATTAAAACAGCGGCACATTATTAATGTCTTCTGCTTGTCCAATATCAAATTCTGATCAGAACGCTGTTTTAATAATTCGCGGTATTTCTCATTGCTGAGAAAATCGTACTCCTCTCCCATTGGCCCATAACGAATTCTTAGAGCTGAACAGCCAATCACAGCCCAGTGCGTAAAGAGCTGCGTTGAGATTCGTCGGCCTGCTGAGAAAGAGGAGCCAACGGGAATCCCACAATGCCAGGCGAGGGACCTCCTGTCGGAGCTCCGCTGGTTTCAATGAAAGAGGGGGAGAAGAGTAATGCAGAGGGATGTAAGATGGCAGAGCTACAAATGTTGTTAGAGGAAGAAATCCCGGCTGGAAAAAGAGCCCTTGTGGAGAGCTACCAGAACCTTTCGAGGGTCGCGGAATATTGTGAGAATAATTATGTGCAGGTATGGATCGAAGAAATTACCTTCTCCTTTCATGTATTGTCTGAATCAGTGATTGAAATGCGAGCACTGCATATGTAGCGTTACAGAGGATCCTCATCAAAACGCTTTCGAGGCGTGATATCTTCCTTGAGTATGAATGCTGGGCGCATATTTGCGTTGTTTAAGGCTGATGCACACAATGCACGAATTCACTTTCGGAGGGTGTGTCAGAGACGTGCCGCGATGGATGGAGACAGATCCTTAAAAAAAAAAAGAATTAATACCTTAACGGTCAAAATATCGCTTCAAAGATGGTTAGAAAAGCAGTCTGGTGTTACTGTATCTAATAGCGCGTTGCAGGTCAAGCAGCGTCAATGTATCGACTGCAAACGTGTTTGAAGCCAATACGTCATTTTTCGAACTAATACGTCATGCTCTGGATGTTACAATGTTTTATTTGTCCGCGGGATTCTGCTTTCTTTCGAGGTCCAGACGGGTGACAGTGATGATGAAAGCCCAGATATTAGATATTCATTTCAACCTCTAAACGCTATTGAACCTCGTCCACGTTTAATCTTCCGGTGGATCGAGAAATAAAAGCGTTTTACCACCAGTGCGGTGAATATCATTGATGCTTGTGTGTGTTGCAAATGTGTATTGGCTGTGAGGTAGAATGGCGAGACGCCTAGACGTGAAATGTCGGTGATGGTGTGAATGAGTTATTGCTGACACACCTGTGTGTTAATGTGTCTGTCTCTCACTCACACACCTACTATAAAAGCACAGGACAGCTAGAAAGCCTGCTTCAGATGCCCAAATGTTGCAGTATATTCTTTACAAGTAAATGAGCATCCTCGAAGTTCATTTCCATGTATTAATCTTTTGTTAGGATGTATATCTATTGTGTTTTATTAAAGCGTGGATGTGACAGTGATGAGTGAAATAAGAATGAATGATTTAATCACAGGTTCATGTTATTACCAAAGGGACATGTAGGTCGATGATCATCTGTTGTTTAGTACTATACTAGCATCTGGTTATATAAAACAAGTTCTTTAGACAGCTTTACCTGATGTAAGGTCTAAAAAAAATTCAATTCACTTTGTGATGTTCTTCACACAGTACCATTTGATTTGATTTCATCTCACAGCCTAGTTTTTGTATATCTCTCACTACTTATAAAGCCAGCTGTTCTCAGACCATAACTTAATACTTCATATAGATTAAAATTTATTGAACTTGGAAAAAGCAATATAAATGTATGAGGAAGAGGTTTATTTAAAAAAAAAAAAAAAATCATAGCTCTGTCCCTACCTTTTGTCAAGATGATGAATGCGGCTTTGTTTTGGGCAATGTTTTGAATGTAGTTGGAAATGTATAGGCATTTTTTATTTCATTTTTTTGCTGATAAAATGTGTTTAATAAAAGGGGTGTAATTTGGACATTTCATCATGATATGATTAGACATGAATTCTCTTAGCCAGCAATATAATATTTGCCGATACTATACCTTGGACCATATGATTACAATTGATTTGATTCAAAGGCCTTCAAAATGATATATCGCCTAGTTACTATACACATTATACAAAATTAATATACAATTACAATTCTGACAGTTGCAAATCCTATATCTCAGTTGGGACGTGCATAACATAAAATACACTTCTGTAGGAAAATTAGTTTAAAAAGCACATGAGATTATCAGTCATCTGTTGACGGCTCATTATTGCCTTGTGTAATGGAAACAGTGACAACAGTCGAGAGTTTTCAGTCATCTAAATTGTGCAAATCTTATAGATTTGAAGTTGCAGCCTTAATGGGAGTATATTTTTGCTTCAATATCACTGTATGGTTATAATACACTGGTATGTTCTGACCAATAAAAATCATTTTTAATGATACATTTAGAAAGATACAAGATATAAGAGCAAGAATGTTGGGAATCTAATGATATGTTTTGCATATTTAGTGGCGAGCCTCTGTCTTTGAACCCTCATGTGAGTTGATTTAGCAATGATACATTCTCAGATATTCGCAGAGGACTCATGAGAGGGCTAAATGATTCAAAGATGTTTCTCTTGTGGCTTCGGTGGGTGTATCGTTTTGGTCCAAAGCAGGGCTCTCTGGCACTAGACAGAAGTTAGTCATGTCTTGCACCCTGCCCTTTGAATCAGTATTAAAACCATTTGTGAAGGAATTATAGAAGACGTCATGTAGAACGAATCCTAGTTTAATAATGTGTTCATTTGGGCATGACGAAGAATCAAAATTTAGGGCATTTTATTCTTTTGAAAGATTGGATGCATTAGTTTTGGAAGAGTGTTTTAAATTGAGTAGAAATCGGGGTTAAGATTGCTGTTCCTTTTGAATTGTTTCTTGCCCACCGGAAATTATTACTTTTATCCTGTAGTAAAAAAGTAATACATTTAAAATATATTTATTTAATACTAAGTATAGTTCAAATCTATTAACATATTTACTTTCAGATAACTTGAGATATAAAGATTTTAATTAAACTTTATTTGGAGTATTACTTGTGCACAATGCATATTTCTTATTAATAAGCCTAAAATGAATGTTTTTGTCACTTTTAATGAGGATTGTGTAATATTGCCCTTTAAATGCAAAATATTTAAAGTGTACCTAAAGTATACTTGCAATAGTTCCACTTTAGCACAATCTAATATGTAATATAATAATATATAAGTATATTAATTAAAATGCATTAAGTACAAAATTACTCCAATTTAGCAAACTTTAATTACACCAGTTTAGTATGCTAAAAGTACAATTGCATGGCATTTTATTAAGTACATACATATGAAAATGTATTCGTAGTATACTGAGCATGAAATAAATGTATTTCAAATGCATTTAAGTATGTTTATTTTTCACTAGGGGAGTATTTAAATTAATAAAAGTGACTTTAAAGGCATATTTAATGTTAAAAATTACTTGCTTTTTAAATTTCAGACCTGAATGCACCAGAGTTATTGCAAAAATGTTAAGCAGCACAATTGTTTTCAACATTGATGATGATAATAATAATAATGATTCTTTAGCAGCAAATCTGCATATTAGAATGATTTCTGAATGATCATGTGACACTGAAGACTGTAGTAATGATGCTGAAAATTCAGCAGAAATAAATGACAAAATATATGTTTTTATAATTTATAAAAATGTCAAATCAAATTTGAACTGTATCAATTTAATTATACTGCTTTGTCGACATATTTCACTAGCCTGTATTTTAATCAAATAAATGCAGTCTTGGTGATCATAAAAAATATGAATAGGAATTATAGTCAAGACTTGTTGTGACCTTTTGGACATAATGGGTGAAAGCCCAGCCATTACCTGATAAATGGTCACGTAATTAATTATTAAAACGTATTGCTTTTCACCGTCTAAATCATAAGTCATTCATTGTTTTAGAGCTGTTGGGTAGCAGTCTAAGTAGGACATTGTGGAATATCATCACAGCCAGGACATTCATGTGTCCATTCATCTGTATTTCCCCCGTGGCGACGGACACATGGTCTGAGAACAGCTGAGAGGGACTGACGTGTAGGAACAGGTGGCGTTTGAAGCAGACCTGCGCTCAGTGCTGCTTGCTTGTCGCAGGCTAATTGTTAACAATATAAGATTAGAGTCAGCTATTCATGAATACTCGTCAGCTACTAGTATTCCTGTCAAAGTATTCTGACGTGATCGCTGTCAATATGCTAAAGCTAATTCATTTACATTTTTTTGTTTAAGTGATTGCAGCAGAGTGAGGAATTCACTGCTATTCATAATTGGTAGAAGATTTGGTAATCATGCAGCAGAATGCTGTATTGCTCATGTTTGAGGTTAGGGATTCGAACATTAAAGGAGTGAGATGAACAATATTTATGGATCACAGAGACTTGAAAAGTGGGCTTGTTTTCAACTTCAAGCAATGAACAACCACATAGAAATGTGCTAAAATCATATAAAACATTATTTCCGTATGTAGGATCCCTTTTAAAAGCAGAGTGAGAAGTCCACGTGTGTTTAGTTTTAATGTTTGTTCATGTCTGTGATGCTAAGCTAACTAGCAAGTCACTGATGAAGCAGGAAAATGTGAATAGGAAATGGATTATCGCTACAATGGTGTCTCAGTTGCATCATGCTCTTGTCTGAAAACTGTTTATCTAAAGTTTTTCATTGCCTGCTGGTTTCATCAGATTTTTTAGGATCATTTGTCACATTAGTTTACAGAATTTCCTGCTTTATTACATGACTGTGTAAAATATGTCTTATTGGTCATTCACAGCATTCTGTGGTGAAATGTTTTTGTATGACTGCTAAACTACCTGTCTCATATCTGTCATATCTCACTGCAGTCACTTTCCTCTTTCTCATCAAATCATTATTTTTGTATCCATGCTATTATCCAGATAATTCAGTGACCTCTTTTTATTTTTAAATAGTAGATGCGTTTATTTAAAGCAACTTACAGTATATATTACTGTATAGATGTTAAGATTTTCAGGTTTTTGAAAAGTCTTTTATGCTCAGCAAGTTTGCATTTATTTAATAAAAATATTACAATGTTGTTAAATATTGTGAAATATTATTACAATTTAAAATCATTTTTCTATTTTTATGTATTCTTAAAAATATAATCTATTCCTGTGGTGCAAAGCTGAATTAATTGGTGTCACATGGTCCTTCAGAAATCATTCTAATGTGCTGATGAAATTCCAGGATGCCAGGATTCTCATTCACAGAGGCGCAACAGCTTTTAGTTTAGGAAATCATTTCTTGTGGATGATTGGGTTGAAACAATTTTTCACAAGCACCTTGTGAAGGAACATCTTTTTTTGGTGGAACATAAAATATTTTGAGAAGTGTCCATGCCCTCAGAAATAATGGTACAAAAGCTGTCACTGGTGCAGTACCTTTTCAAAAGGTACACTTTTGTACCTATTAGGTTTAAATATGTACACTGTAAGTACTAATATGCACCTTTAACGTACCAAAATAGACCCTTTACAAACATGTACCTTTTGTAAAGGTAGAGCCTTTTGTGACAGCTTTTGTACCTTTGGTAACTGTTTGGTTACCAATTTTCTTCAAAATACTTTGCAAAAGAAAGAAAATCAAACAGCTTTGGAATGACATGAGGGCGAGAATTTTCAATTTTGTGCAAACTGAGTCTTTAAAACTTGTGGTATCTTTATTTTGCATTCTCTGCTTAGGCACAAGACAAGAGGAAAGCCCTTGAGGAGACCAAAGCCTACACCACCCAGTCCCTGGCGAGCGTGGCCTATCAGATCAATGCCTTAGCCAACAATGTGCTGCAGCTGTTGGATATTCAGGCTTCACAGCTGCGCAGGATGGAGTCCTCCATCAACCACATCTCTCAGGTCAGCCCTGGGCACCACAACACCAACAACACATAACCAGGGGTCATATAATGCCAGATGCACTTTTACAAGTTTTGAAATGAAATGTGTGTTGGTAGTTTGTATACACAACCACCCTATAATGATAAAAATCCACCCAGTGTTTTTGTTTTTGTAGTTTTTGTAATCTCCTTTAATGTTTTCCCCTTTCTCAAATCGAGCCATCTGACCATGTGATGTCACACGGTCGGAGGCCCCTCCCACGATTGTTGATTGACAGCAGCGTTTCAGTCATTTACTCCCGACATCTGAGTGGCTGAAGACGCAGAGGATTAACGTTAACTTACGTTTGGTTCTAAAGGGAAGGTGCCCTTGATCTACCTAAATGCTTTTATGTCTGTGTGAATCATTCATGATCCAGCCTCACCTACAGAATCAGTCAGTATGTCTTTTAATGAATCTTTGCAAATTGCCTTTCCTAATATTGTGTTAATTAGCAAGTTTCACTGTGAATGTAATGTCTAGGACTGTGAATACGACTAAATAAACTTCCTCTGAGAGCACCTTGGAAAAGAGGGGCGGGGTCAGCAGAGCTCGTGAAGATTTAAAGGGGAAGTACACAGAACAGTGTTTTTGACAGGGTAAAATGGGTTTTTTATACTACCATTGAGAATTTTAAACAAACTATATTACAGACTTTTCATTAAGACCGTAAAGAATCATATTAGCGTTATATGACCCTTTTAAAAAAACATCAGTTGTCTTCTGACTGCAGAATTTTCATAACTTAAAGACACAATATTTAAGTTTTTTTGCGGCTAGAGGTCGCATTTTTAACATGGTAACAAAGACGAAGCTTGATGATGCTATGAAGGTTGTCACCATCCAGAGATGTATTGAATTCATGAATTACACTCAAAAAACTGCCCTTATAATCAGTAAAGCCAAATACACTGTTTGAGGAATGAATTTCATTCTTTACTTCATATGTAAATCTGCACTTTGTTGTTTGTGATGTGAGAATTTGCCAGAGGGCAGAATTCAGTCAGCGAGTGCATGCACCGAACAGAAAACATACATTGAGCAAATCTAAATTTAATTTTATTTTTATTTTATTCGCGATAGCTGTAATGCATTTTAATTTAACTGTATTCGTTTTTTTGTTTGTTTGTTTCTACAAGCGGATACCAAATATAGCGTGGATATTATGACCAGGGACGAGTCATTATTTAAAATGGAAATTTCTCTGGATTTACAAATCCTTGGGAACTTTTGGGATAACCTAAATAACAACTGCATGAAATATATCACACTATACAATTGGTTTTTAGATATTTTATTACAAAAATCTTTCATATTATGCTTTTAAAAAACAAAGAGACAAATATATCACATGGATTGAACACCATTCTCCAATTTTACAGTTTATTGCTGTTAAAAAAGCTTTAAAAAAATTATTATAAAATTCATTTGACATTTTATTAATTTGTTCATTCGTTAAGTAAAAAAAAAAATTAATAAAAAAAAAATGTTATTAAATTGTGTTAACCTTCTGTCATCTCCCTGTTTAGATGTAGGTAAATTACCAAAATCCTTTCCATCATTTATTTATTTATATATATATATATAAATAAACGGTTTCAACGACAACAACATAAACACATTATTGCGCATGCGTGCTGTTGTGGCCCTAACTTAACTTCCGGTAGACATCCAAATAGAATCAATAACAACAGCTAAGTCCTTTGTAGAGTAGATAATTTTCTTGATAACAAGCAAAATATGTTCACTGCGTAAATTTAGACGAATTTATTAAAAGTGCAGACTCATTCTCTGTCAGCAGGAGGTGCTTTAAGCACAAGAAACAAGAGGTTTCCCCGGTAACGGCTGTAAGACAAAGCAGCTCTGAGCTACAAACGCTGCCTTTATATGCAGGATGAGATGAAAATGACATTTTCTAAAGACAGTCTTCCTTCAAAATACAGTGATATAAAACCACTCTCGCCTCGGTTTGATTTTTTTTAACGTGCATTACGTGGTTGTAGCCGGCAGCAATGACCAGACCGATAAACAAACACAGACCGGAAGTTAACTAAGGTCCAGGCGCGTGCGCCCGATAAAACCGTATTTTATTTAAATATATATGAAAAAAATATATATAATATTATTTTTGTTTTTATTTTATTGTTTTTATTTTTATTATTATTTTATTTTTAAATGACACAACTAATTTGAAATCCCAGTAGGGAACGCCATCTTGTTACACTAAAAATAAAACCAACTTTCCTAACCCACCAGTTTTCACTTAAGACAACCATTTGGATCATTACTGATGCTTTCTGAGAAATATTTACTCTTGCTTACAGCAAAACCTAAAATTAACACACAACCTATCATCATAACTTATTGATAACTTTTAATAAAGCTTCTTTTTGCAGTTTTTCAAATGTTCAATATTTCTTTTCCTCTTTCACCACCCATTGAGTGCTTACATTTCGACCCTTGCAATTTTGTCATATTAGCGTGTGAGAGGAGCACTGAATGCAAAATGATCTCACATGCTCTGCTGTTCCTGACTGCCATCACTTATTTATGTAATATGCATAAATAATTAGATTTACACGGACTAGACTAGATGGGTGATTAACTGCATTGAGTATGTTGGAAATTAAATAATCATAATGCTTGACATGCCATAATAACTAGAGCCTGAGCTTGGTTCTATCCAACATAAGCTTATTTTTACTCTAAGCCATGATTTCTCAGACACTTTTAGTCTCCTCTGTTCATGCATCACTATTTGAACACAATGTAGGAGTGAATTCTTTCATCCAAAGTGGAGATGGAGTGTGTTTATTAAGAGTAATAAGAGATCCCGTTCCCCCATTATATGCTTGAGTAGATTTGCAGAGCCTTAATGGAATCTAGATCTAATGATTTGCCTTCTTCTGAAGTTAAAAGGCTCCTGTGAACTAGTTTGCCACCACTTTTCTCTAAGAAGATGGACACAAATGGCAGGCAAATTATATAAAAAATGGCAAAGTCTCAGATACACTCATCGTTGTAGACATCCAGACAGGAGAACTGGTAAGAGCTGTTGTGTTGCCATTTTAAACAGTTTAAACAGTCCAAAATCAGGAAACTGCCATCCTTCACAAGAAGTTATTTAAAAATATAGAAGAAAATAAAACCAAACACATAGCAGCAGAAGTGAACTGTTTCTAAGATCAATAAACCATTACAGTCCTGTGATAAGATAATGCCACTAACACCTGATTCAGTGAGAAATTGGTTGTTCTAAAATATTGGATCAAAATCAAAATTCAAATTCCTTGTAAGTTCACAAACAAAAAGTGTGAGAAATCTGATTTTATGAGCAGATTAGGAGACCACTAAAGGTATTTGTATGTACAAATGTACATACAAAATGTTCCAAAATCGTGGTATTATATAATGCATAATAAATAAACATTCAAAAATGATATTTATTGTACATTTCAAATACGCAATATTTTTTAAAACAAATATATCATGTTCACCAAAGCTGGATTTATTTGATTAAACACAAATAAATCCAAAAACACAGAAAAAACGGTAGTATTGTGAAATATTATCATACTTTTTGCCATTGCTCCAGTCTTCAGTGCCACGTGATCCTTCAGAAATCATTCTAATATGCTCATTTTCACACACACACACACACACTCACAAAACCCATACTGACCCCAACTTTTGAACACTATATACATATTTAAAATGTATCCGCAATTGGACATGTTCTAAAATATAAATAATTGTATGTATGGACAAATTTATATGAATCCTCTGGTTTGGGTAAATAGATACTTAATTCTTTGAATTACTGTATTTATGTATAATGAGATTCATTAAAAATATTTAATGCCAGTCATTTTATTTATCTGTACCTACCTACCCAAATATATGTGTGAAAGAACCTCGCTTTACATACAAATGCCTATTAATACTAATGAGGTCACTTTTCACTAGTATTCACACTCATCATTCATACACAGTTTGAAGATTTACAATTTAAAATTCCTTCCTCGTCTTTCACTTAGACTGTGGACATTCATAAAGAAAAGGTTGCCAGACGAGAGATCGGGATCCTCACCACCAACAAAAACACATCTCGGACCCACAAAATCATCGCCCCTGGCAACATGGAGCGGCCCGTGCGCTACATCAGGAAGCCCATAGATTACACCCTGCTGGACGATGTGGGTCACGGTGTTAAAGTAAGTCGGACATTTTTGATGTTCACGAGACAGGCATCATTCTGTTGTTCAGAATCAGAATGAGCTTTATTGCCAGGTATGTTTACACATATGAGGAATTTGTTTTAGTGACAGAGCTCTACAGT